>CAJQUN010000444.1:0-458665 GCA_907163345.1 Haberlea rhodopensis
AACTAATTTATTATTCTAGAGTTGAACATAGTTTTGACTTGAATCTATGTTTTGGATTGATTGATTAAATATTTTTTGTTTTTCATAATGTTTATTTGTATTCATGTTTATTTGTGATTCCTGATTTGTTTTTTTGCGTTTCAATTAATTGATTACTAGTTGAATCGTTATATTTATTTTGAATCTATCACTCGAAGATGAGGTTTTAAATAGGACTGTAGGAATTTTACACTCGTTGGAATTTAATATAGTCGACAGGCGTATAACTATTAGGAAATCCGACTACATAGTAGAGCAGCGGAATAAAAAATTGGGATTCCATCCATGGACCTATACGGGGTGTTCATATCGTGTGTCGAGAATTATACCTTTGTACGTGTTTGATGCAGATTCCTTGAAGCAACACGTCCACGAGTCACGAGCAAAACTTTTCGAGTTTTGCCTCTACGGTATCCACACACATATTATCGAAGGGTGTTGACGTTATCGAGTTTGCTAGACTCTAGAACTCAGCTGGAACAAAGAACACATATGTCAAAGCTAGGTGACGGCTGGTTTGTATCGAGTGGTCTGCTAGGTTTAGCGTTTTGTTATTCTTAATTAACCTCTAACCTACAGAACACATATATATATACTGAAGACAGACGGCTATCAAAATCCACGTGCTTTAAAAACCCTCAGCCCAAACCATCTCTTTATTATATATCTAACGCCTATTGTATAATATATATATTATTTATATAATTGACTCGGTATATTATATATATATATATATTTTTTTTTTTATGATTAAGACTCTTCCTAATCAAATTAATTCATCCAATGAATTTATATCTTCTCTTTATCGATTTAATCTTTTGTGCGACTCGTTAGGATCTTGCAACGTGGCAGTGACAAAAATCTAATTTTATGTCACAAGCAATGAGCGGTACTAGCAACACTCAAGGCTAACCAAGTTACAAGAATGTCATTGACTCGACATAACCTATGGCCTGTGATAATATTCACCATGTAACTTAATCCTTTTGTCCTATGTTGTTTAGATTAAACACGAGTCATGAATAGTCATACTCGTATAGTTTCAATCTTTTATTTCTTGATCCCCAAGTAGACTAGAACAAAGAAATAAGCTCGGTATCACATATCGACTCATTCAGTATGGCCATGTATTTTAGTCTCACTTGATCAAGGGTTTAGTTCCGGACCTTATCGATGAGATTTTAAGATGACAAAACAGTTCAGACCGGATCGATAGAAATCAGGTTGACCAGATCGATCGGACTCAAAGAGCAAGATGGCAAAGCATTTCAGACCGGATCGATGGAAATTAGGCATACCAGATCGATCGGACATATCAGAGCAAACTGATAAAGAATATTGCATATCAGACCGGATCGATGGATTCCAGACTGAATAGATCGATGCTTCAGATCGATCTCAACCTTTATCAGATCAGAGCAGTCAAGGATACATAAAGGATGGCTTCTCAGTCCGAATCATCAACGGATATTTATTGTAGCATTTAATGCTGCAATTAATGCTACAAAGGACCAAAGACTGAAGATTGCCATAATAGGTAAGAAGACAAAGAAGAGCTTACCTGACAGTCGCCGAAAGCATATACCAGAACGGCAAGTATCCTGAAGAAGAAGACTGTAGCTTTCTCAGAGTTTAAAAAGAGTCATAGCTGCACATTAAGGGAAACAATGCCGTTGCCACCTTCAACTATAAAAGGATGCAACAAACAGATGCAAAAGACTCTGGACTCTACAACTCACGCTGATCAATTGAAAAATATACAAGAAAGCAAAACAGCACACGCTACAAAGTTCAGAAGCTTTCGAGCTGAAGTTATTTATTTAAGCAAAATTACTTTGTAACATTTGATCATTGTAGGATCACTGTGCGCATTGTGTATTGAAAAATAGAAGTGAGCAACATATTGTAACTGTCAGACAGAGTGTGTCTGAGCAGGTTGAGTGACTAGGAGTTTCAGACTGGTAGTGAGGTAAATCCAGCCTGAATCGGGTTTGTACAACAGGATTGTATAAATCAAAGTCTTCTAGTATAAACCTTCCTTAATTGGAAGAAGGGGAGACGTAGAAGGATTACACCACCTTCGAACTTCCAGAAACATATCCTGTGTCTTATCATTCTGCACTTAGCCATCGAGCTGTTCTTACTTACACAAGAGCAGACCGTTTCCGCACTTACTTATTAGTGGTCTGTTCTGTTCAAAGAGTTGATTAAGTAACGGATTTCTTTCACTAATCTCAAAGAAATCACAAGGGATAAATTTTGTAAGGAGTGTTCATTCACCCCCCCCCCCCTCTAACACTCCGGACCGATCCTAACAAGTGGTATCAGAGCAGGTTATCTTAATCAGCATAAAGAATATTAAGCTGATGGCATCATTCAACAAAATCCCCATGTTCTCAAAAGAAGATTATGATGACTGGAGAATCAGAATGCAAGCTCACCTGGCAGCTCAGGATGACGACATGTGGTTCGTCATCACCGATGGACCAATGAAGATCCTAAAAATAAATACAGCAGCAGTCGCCACTACCAGTGGAGAACCACAAATGGTAGAAAAAGACAGATCCCTCTGGACGAATGAGGATAGAAAGAAAGCAAACCTCGACAATGTGGCCAAAGACATCTTGTTCAAAACTTTGGACAAGAACATGTTCAGCAAAATCAAAATGTGCTCTACTGCCAAAGAAATTTGGGAGAGATAGCACAGCTATGTGAAGGCAACGACCAGACCAAAGAAAACAAGTTAACTGTGGCTCTTCAAAGATTTGAGAGCATAAAGATGAAAAGTGGTGAAACTCTAAATGAGTTTGATGAAAGAGTCACCAGCATCATAAATGAACTGAATGGTCTGGGGAAGGAATATTCTAACAGAGAGATCGCTCTGAAAAATGAGAGCTCTGCCAAAGGAATGGGATGTAAAGACCATTGCCATGAGGGAATCAAAAGACCTTAACAAGGTTGAACTTCATGATCTGTTTGCAGATCTCAAGGCCTATGAGTTTGAACTAATAAGCAGAGGTGAAGCAGAGCCATTCATCTCTCAACCCAACAAGGCCCTGGCAGCCATCCCAGACCAGATCGCTTCAACATCAGACCGATCTGCTGAACAGATGAGTAACGATGCTATGTCATTATTTATAAAGAAATTCGGTAAATTTATGTCTAAAAATAAGAGGAACTTCAAACCCTCTCATCATATAAATCAAGAAAAGATGATAATGTTAACGATCAGGCTTGCTACAATTGTGGTAAGACCGGACACTTTATTGCAGACTGCACCAGACCGAAGAAAGAGAAAGGAAAGAGAAGCATCGAGATGATAGAAAGAAGAAGCACCACCAAGACCGCAAGAATCATGGAAAATCCCAAAAAGTCTTAGTTGCTGAGGAAGGAAACAGCAAATGGGCTCAGACTGATTCCGATTCAGACAGCTCTGAATATTCTTCCAGCGAAAGCGAAGAAGAGGTTCAATGTCTGATGGCAGATGAAGAAATGAGTCAGACAGATGAGGTATTCGAATTTGAATCAAATGATTTTACACGAGAAGAGCTCATGTCCGCACTGCAAGACATGGCAAATGATTATAGGATCTTAGCTGAATCATTTGAGAAGAATAAAAGCCAAAATCAGTACTCAAATGGATGAGCACAACAAACCAAGCTGCTCTGAGCAGGGTGAGTGCAAAAATCTCCAGAACGAGCTGAATAAGCTGAAAATCTCTTATGATCAGCTCCATGAAGAAATAAGAGAATTAGCACACAAAATGCTAAGCTCTCACATATATTCAAAACATGGACAAAATCCAGAACATCCTTGGAAGAATTACAAGAAGCTCAAAGAAATGTCGGTGATTTCACCGGCCTAGGCTTTGACACCAAAGAATGCACCAAAGATGAGTCTGAGCTGTTGCTGGTAAGAATCAAGTCAAACAAATGACATTTGTTAAATCCAGCACAGTATATGAAACTGAAGCACCTAAGATTCAAACAGGAGTCTCTTACGTGAATCAAAATTTGAGAAAAGGGATTGGTTATGTCAACCAAGCCAACGATAAGGCACCAGCAAGATTTGTGTCTGTGAGACCAAATCCAAAAGTGCAAAATCTAAGGCAAGGAAGACAATACATTACTATAACTCAAAACCGATTCAACGAAGATATAGACTACCTTATGAAAATCAAAGGTTTTCACAGCGCACACATTATCACACACAACATCGAGACAGACCAGCACATAGCACACCCTACACACACAAGCCACTAAAGCTGATACAGGTGTGGGTTCCCAAAGGGCTAATCCGTTCTGGACCCAAATAGGATTGGGTACCAACAATAAATATGTGTGATGACAGGTACAGAAGAATCTCGCATCAGATTGGTACTTGGACAGCGGGTGCTCTCGTCACATGACTGGAAACATCAAGCTGCTGTCTGAAGTCACAGAATGCACTGGACCCAAGATCATCTTCGGAGATAACTCAAAGGGTAAGACCGTGGGCAAGGGTAAGATTGTCCATGGTAACATTATTATCAATGATGTGCTGTTAGTTGAAAATCTGTGCTATAATCTGATTAGTATCAGTCAACTCTGTGATAATGGTTATGCTGTAGAATTTCATAAACACACTTGCACTGTTAAATCATCAGACGGTATAACCATGCTCGTAGGAATCAGGAATGGAAACACATATAAGATTAACTGGAATCATGCTCAACCTGATAATCCTACCTGCTTCATCGCTAACAATGATAATAAACACTGGTTATGGCATAAGCGCTTGAATCATATCAACTTTAAGACCATTGCTAGCCTGTGTAAACATGATTTAGTTATCGGTCTGCCCAAGATCGACTTTGCCAAGGATAAGATCTGCGAAGCTTGCCAAATGGGCAAACAGATCAGATCATCCTTCAAAAACAAGAATGCCAAATCCTCCTCCCGCTGTTTAGAATTACTGCATATGGACTTGTTTGGTCCTATACCAATAACAAGTTTAGGGGGAATGCGGTATACTCTTGTTGTTATTGATGATTACTCACGCTTTACATGGACTATATTTTTGAGCAGTAAAGATCAGACCGGTCCGAAGTTGATCAAGCTGCTGAAACGCACTCAGAACGAGAAATCATCCAGCATAGACAGGATTCGAAGTGACAAAGGCACTGAGTTTTCAAATCAGAATCTTGAATCCTTTCTAGAAGATCATGGAATCAAGCATGAGTTTTCAGCCGCCAGAACTCCTCAACAGAATGGAGTTGCAGAACGAAGAAACAGAACGCTCAAGGAAGCAGCAAGAACAATGCTTGCTGATTCTGGAATCTCTCAAAAGTTCTGGGCAGAAGCTGTAAATACTGCTTGCTACACTCAAAACCGATCTATGATTAACAAGAAGCTGAATCTCACTCCATATGAAATATGGACTGGTAACAGACCATCTGTTTCTCACTTTCATGTATTTGGCTGTAAATGCTTCGTTCACAACAATGGTAAGAGTCATCTTACAGCATTTGAAGCTAAGTCAGATAATGGTATATTCTTAGGATATTCATCAATTAGCAAAGCTTATCGAGTGTTTAATAATCGAACTTTAACTGTAGAAGAATCTGTTCATATAGTTTTTGATGAATCATTATGTGTTGAGGGCAACAAGGACTCAATTCAAAATCAGATGGAAAATATCCATCTCGAAGCTAACAGTGATGATGAGATTGTAGCTAACAGGTCAAGAGACAATCCACCAGAACCAGAAGTGCCAGACAGATCGGATCAGGCCATTGAAGCTTCTTCAGATCGAGCTGATCCAGATGCTCCTGACTCAAATATTAAAGTAGATGCAGATCATGCTGCTACTATTCATCCGACCGAACCAGACAATCCAGAGTCAAGCTATCGATGGACTAAGAAGCATCCACCTAATCTAGTGATTGGTAGTCCGTCTGCACCAATTAGAACCAGAGGACAGATGATGGATGAGTTCACTCATGCTGCTTTCATCTCAACTCTGGAACCCAAGAAGATCGATGAAGCTCTGACTGACTTCAACTGGATTAAAGCAATGCAAGAAGAGCTTAATCAATTCGAACAAAATCAAGTTTGGAGTCTAACTCCCAGACCAAGCGATCTGCCTGTTATTGGAACCAGATGGGTTTTCAGAAATAAGCTAGACGCCGATGGAACTGTGGTTAGAAACAAAGCAAGACTGGTGGCACAGGGATTCAGACAAGAAGAAGGAATCGACTTCGATGAATCATTTGCACCAGTCGCCAGACTTGAAGCAATCCGAATCTTTCTTGCATATGCTGCCTTTAAAGACTTCAAAGTATATCAGATGGACGTCAAGAGCGCCTTTCTTAATGGAAAGCTTCAGGAAGAAGTCTACATTGAGCAACCACCTGGATTTCAGAACCATTCGTATCCTAATCATGTATATCTACTGAATAAAGCAGTGTATGGTCTGAAACAAGCTCCAAGAGCCTGGTATGACACTCTATCTCAATTTCTGCTGAACCATGACTTCCAGATCGGTTCGGTAGATAAAACTCTCTTTAAATTCATTAAGGGGGAACATACCCTATTAGTTCAGATTTATGTTGATGACATAATCTTTGGGTCAACTAACCCCAAACTGTGCGAGAAGTTTTCTAAGTTAATGCAGGGACAGTTCGAGATGAGCATGATGGGAGAATTGTCATTCTTTCTGGGTCTTCAAGTAAAACAGCTCAACAATGGCATTTTCATCAATCAGACCAAGTATACCAAAGAGCTCCTCAAGAGATTTGGAATGGAAACATGCTCAACTGCATCAACTCCAATGAGTCCAACAATCAAGTTAGACAAGGACGAAGGGGGAACGGCAGTTGAAGTAACCATGTATAGAGGACTCATCGGATCGCTATTATATCTTACAGCGAGCCGGCCCGATATAATGTTTTCAGTCTGTATGTGCGCCAGATTTCAGTCAGAACCAAAGCAATCACATTTCATTGCTGCCAAGCGTATTCTGAAATACTTAAAAGGATCTCAGAACGTTGGTCTTTGGTACTCCAAAGATTCAAACTTCAGCTTGATCGGATATTCAGACGCAGACTACGCTGGGTGTAAGATCGATCGTAAAAGCACCAGTGGAACATGTCAATTTCTAGGTGAAAGATTGATCTCTTGGTTCAGTAAGAAGCAGACATCTATTGCCACATCCACAGCTGAGGCAGAATACCTAGCCGCTGGAAGCTGTTGCGCTCAAATGCTCTGGATTCAACACCAGCTCAAAGACTACGGCATTCAAGCTGTTGACTCTCCGATATTTTGCGACAACACAAGTGCAATCGCTATAACGTATAATCCAGTTTTGCACTCTCGAACAAAGCACATTGATATTCGACATCATTTTATTCGAGATCATGTTGGCAAAAAGAAATTCGGATCGAACACATTTCAACAGAGCAGCAAGCAGCAGACATCTTCACCAAACCACTTCCTGAGGCTAAGTTCAATTATTTCCGTCAAATTCTTGGTTTAATTGACTTATCTTAATTAATTTAGATGTTTTTATTCTTTTCGATCTTAAAGATTTTTGTCACTACAGATCGATAATACAATGTTCAGAAAGACACAGACCGGTCCGAACTTTCAGACCGATCCTTGTCAAGTCTGATTTTATCCTATGATCTGATTGGACAATAATCTGTTTTTTTTAAATAAAACAAAACAGCCCGGACTGATTAACCTTTTAACTAGTTGTACTTTAACCGCCTTATCTTTCTTTATCCTGACCGTTCATTTTGAATAGTTTATTTCTCAGTCTTGGAGATAAGACACGTGTCTTCTCTCTCCTATTTAGCGGGCTGAACATTTCATAACTTTTTCACTTTTTACAGTTTACCGCTTTCTACTCTCTTACTCTCTTACTCTTCGCCACCTTCCTTAAACTCCTTTCATATGGCTACCATCACTCATAACTCACTCTCCGTTGAGTTGATGACATCTACAGGGGAGAAGATGCTGCGATGGTGTCCATTTTCAGAGCCTGGAATCATCTGGTTTACGGAATTTTTTGGAGTGCGGATCAGTTGTTTATGAACCAGAAATCCGCGAGCTGTTCGCCAACGCCGTCTCCCGGAAGTCATCCATCTCTACCACTGTCAAGGGCAAATCTTTCGAGATCTCGCCAACAACAATGGCCCAGACCTTTGGCCTCCCCAGTTCCGGCCTGACAGAGTTGGACAGACTCCCTCCAGCATCTCTCTTAGATCTTCAGGGGAAGATCTCTATTTCTGGCCACCGGTTGCAACCCTCATTTAAGAAGAAGGAAATACTCTTCCATTTCCAGGTGCTGTGCGAAGTGGTAGCCAAGCCACTTTTGGGTAAAGCCGGAAGCTTCGATGCTGTAACCGCCGAGAAGTTCAGGGCCATGGCAGCTATTGTATCTGGACAGAAGATAAACTGGTCCATGATTTTGTTTGGAGTACTGCTGGAAACGGTTGATTGCATCCAAGCACGCCGTATGCTTTGCTGTTCCTCTCAGCAAGCTCTTGGAGTCCTTAGGCCTCGAGCTGAGCAAGCCATCTGCTCTCCGCCCCTTTAAGGTACTCAACTCCAAAGGGCTTGCACTGCTGAAGTCCAAGAGTGTTCCGCCTACTCCTACCACCCTGGTCTCAGTCAAGATTGAGAAGGACGAGGAAACAAGCTGATGTGCGCAAACCTCGGGTCAAGCGGAAGCTGACCATTCAGACTGACTCAGAAGAAACCCAGTCTGCTCACTCATCCCCAACCAAGCCACTTCCAAAAAGCCCCGAACCCAGATTACCAAACCAACCAGACATCTACCTCCACCCATACTGCCACCCACTAAAGCAACCCCTACACCTCAACCCCCCACTCAGCCTTCACAAGCCATCAACCCCTGCACCCAAAGTCACCCCTAGAATTCCCTCTGCCAATCCCGTAGTCAAAGGGATAGTTATCACTGAGTTGGGTGACTATACCCAATCAGGGATTAAGTCCCCTTCCTCCACCGGCAAGGGAAAAGCCATTCTCACAGAACCCATCTCTTCTAAACCCAAATCTGCTGCACAGACTGCCATCGACATCGCTATGGAGGATGTTGATGAGAAGCTAGCTGAACTCCTTGTGGTCTTTGATGATATGTCCAGTACCGGACTGTCCACCACATTGATATGTTCTATGGAAAGTTGCACAGACTGAAGAAGATGGAAGACGAGGTTCTGAGAGGCACCGAAACTGATGATGTTCGACTTGCGGTGCAGCGCAGAGGGGCTATTTACGGCAAAACACAGATTCAGACTGGCCAATCTGCTTCTCACTGCCAAAAAGAAGAACTTCGATCCGCTTGCTCCTACTGCCAGAGATGATGGGGCTGTGATTGCTCAACTTGAGATGGACATTCATGCTCTATCCCTAGCTGTCCGCTTTCAACGACAGATGCTAGGTATCTCCACTCCAGCCACCAGCCCGGATCATCCTTCTGTCAGCAAGACTCTGGCAGAACCCTTTATCGAGGTTATTCCTTCTGCTGAAGCAAAACAGACAGAAGACCAGCCTGCAGAACTCGTACCAGAACCGACAGCGGAGCAGCCATTGCCTAATGCTCCGTCTGCAACAGATGATGAATCAATGCATGTTCTGTTGGACTCTCCGACAACATCTATCCCATTGAAGTCATCAGCCTCCCATGCTCACAACAGTCCAGCTGAGGCATGTGCACCAACTGAAGTACCAGAACCTCATCGATCCGGATTTGGTGGTATCTTCAGTGGTTGCAGCTCTCCAAGATGAGGAACCCTCCAGTCCCCCACTCTCCTCCGGGACCATCAGATGAAGATTTGGCATTCGTTCATAGTTTCTCTTCGGATCTGGTCGCTCTGATCCGATCCGAAAGTCATCAAACTGCCATTTCTTCAATCGTGCCGATTGCTGAAGATGAAAGTTGATCATGCTATGTCATCATCAGATCACTCTCCCAGCCAGCTATCTGATGCACCTCCATCCCTGGCACGGACTATCCAGCATTTTTCTGATAACTGTCTGTCATTAACTCAACGAATTCTCGAAGTTCATCAAAGTCAAAGAGTCACAACTTTGGACTTTAATTCTTTCAAGAGAAAATGACTGCCAGTATCGGAAGCCTCCAGCGCGGCATCAACGATCTGTTTTCTCAACAAGCCTCCTACAAGAACAGTCTGAGGAAAGAGCAGGTCGAGTTAGCCACTGAAGTCAGAGCATCTGTTTCTAACTCCCTCCGCGCCTCAAGACGTTCGTCTGACGCTATCAGCGCGCAGCTAGCCCAGTTGTTGAATTCCTTCAAGAGATTGCTGCTGACAAAAAGGGGAAAAAGAAGACAGACTTCAAGCCGCCTCCACGCTCAAGAGATAGCAGTCTTAGTCTTTACTTATCAGACTGTCTGTATTTAGGACTTCTTGATGATCAATAAAATCCTCTTTTGATTAAGTCCTTGTTCATTTATTTTGAACTTTAATAAAGGCTTAATAATAAAAGATTGAATCGATCAAACTTAATAATGTTCATTTATTTTGAACAAAGAAGTAATCGATCCGAAAGCATTCGCTTCAGAGCTCTTATCAAGACTGGTTAAAAGACTTAGTAGCTAGGTTTTGTCATCATCAAAAAGGGGGAATTTGTTAGTTCCGGACCTTATCGATGAGATTTTAAAGATGACAAAACAGTTCAGACCAGGATCGATAGAAATCAGGTTGACCCAGATCGATCGGACTCAACAGAGCAAGATGGCAAAGCATTTCAGACCGGATCGATGGAAATTAGGCATACCAGATCGATCGGACATATCAGAGCAAACTGATAAAGAATATTGCATATCAGACCGGATCGATGGATTCCAGACTGAATAGATCGATGCTTCAGATCGATCTCAACCTTTATCAGATCAGAGCAGTCAAGGATACATAAAGGATGGCTTCTCAGTCCGAATCATCAACGGATATTTATTGTAGCATTTAATGCTGCAATTAATGCTACAAAGGACCAAAGACTGAAGATTGCCATAATAGGTAAGAAGACAAAGAAGAGCTTACCTGACAGTCGCCGAAAGCATATACCAGAACGGCAAGTATCCTGAAGAAGAAGACTGTAGCTTTCTCAGAGTTTAAAAAGAGTCATAGCTGCACATTAAGGGAAACAATGCCGTTGCCACCTTCAACTATAAAAGGATGCAACAAACAGATGCAAAAGACTCTGGACTCTACAACTCACGCTGATCAATTGAAAAATATACAAGAAAGCAAAACAGCACACGCCTACAAAGTTCAGAAGCTTTCGAGCTGAAGTTATTTATTTAAGCGCAATTACTTTGTAACATTTGATCATTGTAGGATCACTGTGCGCATTGTGTATTGAAAAATAGAAGTGAGCAACAATTGTAACTGTCAGACAGAGTGTGTCTGAGCAGGTTGAGTGACTAGGAGTTTCAGACTGGTAGTGAGGTAAATCCAGCCTGAATCGGGTTTGTACAACAGGATTGTATAAATCAAAGTCTTCTAGTATAACCTTCCTTAATTGGAAAGAATGGGAGACGTAGAAGGATTACACCACCTTCGAACTTCCAGAAACATATCCTGTGTCTTATCATTCTGCACTTAGCCATCGAGCTGTTCTTACTTACACAAGAGCAGACCGTTTCCGCACTTACTTATTAGTGGTCTGTTCTGTTCAAAGAGTTGATTAAGTAACGGATTTCTTTCACTAATCTCAAAGAAATCACAAGGGATAAATTTTGTAAGGAGTGTTCATTCACCCCCCCCTCTAAACACTCCGGACCGATCCTAACAAAGGGCCCAAACACTTCTCCTGTTATATAAGAGGGACAAATCCTATCTTGATCACTCAACATCCCTCTACAAATTCGTGGTGTATCCAATGGTTGTCTTTATAGTTTACCCTGTTACAGGTAACGTTTGACAATATCAAGATACACAATTCCTTATGTTGGGATCTCTGGTGATCTCAAGTCGTAAGGATTACATACATTATTATCACTATGAGAATTGCTTATGACATTCATATAACTATCCATGTAGCATTCTCATGGTGGGTCTGTCCAGTACATAGTTCTCTAATATATACCCATGCGTTGATTCGATATCTCATATCCATGAACAATTCATCAATCAATACATACTAGTCTCAATGTATTATCATTATCCTTATTCATGATAATACTTGATTAGGGACAATCTTTAAGAATAATACAGTATTATTTTAATGACATTAATATATGTATATATTCATATTACACAGTTACTGAAATAATATATAATTATGAATTGCCTTTAATAAAATCATATTACATTGTATGCTAAAATCAATCATCTAATGAGTTGCCTTAGGGCATATCCCAACAATAACTCCATTGAAGCCTTGCAAAGAATCCTTGTGCTAGTTTAAATTGTTTAATATTTTATCTTAAGTGGACACATTAATATGACTATTGAATGCGTATTTCTATTTTAACACTCGGGGGGAGATAATAGAATAACATATGTTTCTTGGCTAATAAACTGAAGAACACGACATAATGGATAATTGAGTGAAGTCGAACATCTAGAATCCGTTTTCATTGATTTTCTCCACTTAAATATTCATCTGGTTAATTTATTCAATTATTTAGTTAATTCAATTGATTGATCATCTAAATAAAGTTGGGGTTATTCTAATTACAATACTTGGTATAAACTTAATTTTAATCCCCGTGGGTTCGACATCCGTACTTTAAATTCTATACTAAAACTTCACACCGTACAGTTGCGCTATGTTTTAAACTCATCAAGTTTTTGGCGTCTTTGTCGGGGATTGATTTAATATTGTTTATATTGATATGTTACCAAGTAGTCTTGATTTAATTTAGAATTTTATTTTGAGTTTTAATTTTATGTTTTAATGTTGTTTTTCTTGTGAGGTACTCGAAGATGATTCATCAACAAGTTTTCACAAGCTTTGCCCAACAACAGTCACAACATTTCTATACAGTTTGGGATAGATTTAACGTTTTGGCGATCAAGTTCAGGTATCATGACTATTCAAACTGCGCTCTTCTTCAATTTTTCTACAATGGATTTGATGCAAAAACACAAGAATGGGTATTTGATGGAGCTCTGGCAACTGGTAGTCACTTATTTAGTAAGGATGAAGACAATGTGTTGCACATGTTTAACGACATGGCATATTTCGACTACGATTGGCATTGTGATCCTTCACTGTAGGATTGAAGTCACCAATATCCATTAGAGCATCATTACCCTCATTTTACACACCAACCATTCAATCATCAAGCAGAGGAAAGAGATAGTTTCGATGAAGTCATGACTAAGTTGGAGGATATTGTGCGCAAATTCTTGTCATCATCTGAAAGAAAGATCGAAAAACACACAAACTCCAGAAGTTGCCTAGAGCAGCAGATAGAGACATTTTTAGCGAGCTGCAAAGAGGCTGAGATGAGATATACTAATCAAGGGGTGACAAATCAGGTGTGGCCACATTATGATTATCACTCAACCAACCAAGTTTGGGAGAGTGATTCTACTCATGCAAAAGATTCAAGGGAAATGAGCATCTTCAAGTGATTGAGCCTACTTTGGAAAAGCTATCCGAGGAGTTCCCATGGAAAATGAGCCGAACGTGATGCTGGAGATGGAAAATTCTCGAGAAAATTGATGAGCGACCATCGATGGTGACATGCTATATGCCATACGTGGATCCATTCTTTCCATCGATGCCAACTTCACCATATTATGTCATCTACGCAATGAAGTCAAACATAGAATTATTCTCCCATACCTATAAATTCAAGGAGATTGTTGTTGGAGTGACACTATTCACATCTTGCCAAGCTTGAGGGCATACAAAATCTAGACACATATGTAGTGTCATACAATACTTACTATGGGCGGAAGCCGCTATTTGATGGTTGCTTCTATTGGTCACACCAAAGACTAGAAATCAAGCGCTTCTTGAGAGGCAACCCAAGTCTTATATCCTTTTATTTTATTTCAGTATTTCAATTTTTAGTAGCATGTCTTAATCAGGGCCATTTATCATTATTTTCTCCATTGCAGGTCTATACTAATGCGGAGGTCTCTATCATCATCGTTTCACGATACCCATGAGCATGAGATGGACACCGAGTACTGGCGATCATTGTCGCAGGTAGGTGTGTTGTCCCTTGTTTTATAAATTGTATGGTACATTGAAGACAATGCATGATTTTAAGTTTGGGAGAGTGTTTAAACATTGAAGATGTTTTATTTCCTGCATTCCTATGTGTTGTGTTTTGTGTCTATTTTAGTCGTTTATTTTTCTTTTTGTGTCATAAATCGTGATTTGAAGTAATTGTGAAGACCGATGATGAATAATTGAGCTTGCTTTAAAATTTTTGTTCACTTTGCTCTTGAATTTCTCACATATTCATGCGCTATTGACCATGACTATTTGTTTAATCAAAGTTGATTTGAACGAACACAAATATTGTTGGGTTTTGGAAACCCGAATAATCTTGGTTTTGATGTTAACAAAACTTGTTATTGTGTTGCTAACATATTTCATCAAGTGTGCAGTTCATAGATCATAACTTAGAAGCTTGATGAATTACAAAGAAGTAGCTTGAAAATATCAAGCTGGACCAAGTCTGAAATCCTGACAGAGCGGATTGTTTCGATCATATCTCATAGCTCGGATATCGCAATGGCGTGCTTCCAAAGAGATTGAACAGTCAACTCAAAATACTAAAAGTCATATTTCACAACAGATCGGCTAGTTCGAATGTTATCAAGGAGAAAAGACGCCTGCAAGATCGAGCTGAACCGTGAAGAAACAGCAAGCTGTTTCAGCAAGCAACTGTCAGTCTGGTGGGCATAACTCTCAGCTCGCTTATCGGAACAGAACGATTCAGTATGGGTTGGAAATCTAAGACAAAGATCTACAAGTCATCGTTGGAAGTAAAAGACTGAATCGGACGTTAAGATGGCCAAAAAGCTTCTGCAAGTCACGCCATGTGACGCCTGTAAGATCGAGCTGTTACAGCAAAGTCCTTGTCAGTCTGGTGGGCATAACTCTTAGCTCGCTTATCGGAACGGAACGATTCAGTATGGGTTGGAAAGCTAAGACAAAGATCTACAAGTCATCTTTGGAAGTGAAAGACTGAATCGGACGTTAAGATGGCCAAAAAGCTTTTGCAATCACGCCATGTGCTGCTGCATCCAGCAAACAGACAGCAGGAGCATCATCTCGTATTTCGAGCATAACTCTCTCATACAAACTCGAAATCGAGCGATTCTTGATTCCGTGGAAAGCTAAGCGAAAGGGCAACAACTTTCATGTGGATCACGTTGCCCAGAAATCAAAGAATGAAGAGTTACAAGCAACAGATCGAAGAGCAAGTTTATCAATCTGTTTTTGTATCAAGCTGATTGTCCAGACTGATCCGGACCAGACTGATCTGCCCTTGCTGATCTGGACCAGACTGATCTGCCCGTGCTGATCTGCCAGACTGATCTACCATGCTGATCCGGCCAGACTGATCTGTCCAAGCTGATCCGGCCAATCCGGTCCGAAATACAAATAGCCCAGAAACCAGAATATGACTGTTGCAAGCTCGGGAATGGTGCAGAACCTTTTCCAACGGGCATATTCTTGTGTCTAACGTATATATCATTACTTGGGGCTATATATACATGATTTGGAAGCTCAATAACAGCTGATTGAAGATCAATCCAAGCCTTCCAAAGCAAACCCACTTGGGATTCAATTGAGGAACTTAAAAGACAAAAGATGCTAAATGAAGAGCACTCCTCAAACCTTTGGCACCTCTTACCTTGCTGTATCAGATCTAGTTAGAGATCATTTGTGCCTTTGTATTCACTCTATTCATTGTATTTGAGAGCTTAATAGAAGAGTGAATACCATTGTAACGGTTGATGATTTATCACAACCGATGAGAGGTCTTTTTATGTGAGACATTAAAGAACATACATAGCTGAGTTGCTAGGAGTTCTAGTTGGATGGGGAATTCCCAACTAGATCGGGTTTGTACAACGGGATTGTATAAATCAAAGTCTTCTAGTGGAATCCTTCCATGCGGTGGAAGAAGGGGAGACGTAGAAGGATTACACCACCTTCGAACTTCCATAAACAAATGCTTGTTTATTTATTTTAATTGCATATTTTAAAATGCTTTTCAAATGTTTAATCGGTTTTAGAGCGGGTTATGTCGAGTGTCTTCCGCTCGATTTTGTAATCGAACTCGATATAATCTCTCGGTGCATTAATTCAAGAACACAAGCTATTGAAGCTCAAGTTGGTTGAACTCGGGTGTGGAATGGCAACCCACCCCCGAAATCGATCATGACAAATATAATATAGGCAATTCTTGATAATATTTTGGGCCTTTTTTCATTGATTTAAAATGCCATAGTAACCCCATTGAGCTTAAATGTAAAAGAATGAGATTTGAATTTTTTGCAATATGTTTTAGAATCTCATTTGTTTGTTTACATCATGGTTTTGAGACACAATTTGAGTACATTGGTCAAATCATATAAGTTCTTTGTGAATTGAGAGTATTCTAGAACTTGCTTTAGTATCATTTGAGGCAAAATACATACATATGTGGCTTAGTAATAATTTAGACAATTGTTTATCCATTTGATCCTTTGAAGCCATCAAATGACATCATTGTACCATTAGTTACCGTTTTGAGCCTATTGAAAATCGAATGGTATGTGCAAAAGCACATAATAAAACCCCATTCGGCATTGTTTCAAAATCTCATATCAACCACCTTGTTGAAAGCATATACACTATTTTCTATCCTCAAGTGAGTAAGCCATATTTCGCTTTAAAATTTCAAATATATCCTATGTTCATAATTGAAAAATAGAAGGGAAGTAACAATGAAAAAAGGGCATGGATGCATAGAAAAATGTTGAAGAGATGAAGAAATAAGTAATTGAAAAGAATGAAAAAAAAACGAGGTGATTGATCAATAGAGGAATATTGAGATGAGCGTATGCAACAATGTTATATTTAACTTACTCTCTTGTTTTGAATATCATATCAAAAATACACATCTCAATAGAGGAATATTGAGATGAGAGTGTGCAACAATGTTATATTTAACTTACTCTCTTGTTTTGAATATAATTTTCATACATACACATCTCATTGCCTTGATTTGATGCATTGCTTATCGTTTATCAAAGTCATAATGCTTTTTATAAACAATGCAATTGAACATATATCTTACAAAGTTCTATTGATTTGTGTGAGTAAAGATTGCTTTGAGTTAATGGTTAAATAGAAGTGGTAGCACACATACACTTGAGAACTCTTGAGTATAGTGATATGCATACTTGACTTGAAACTCTTGAGTAGAGTGATATGCATACTTGACTTGTAATTCTTAGACCATGGATCTTCGAGAGCAATTTGCAATTATAACATTTCATGACTTGCGTTAGTAGTTTGTTTTCTTTATTTCTTTTATTTCTAAGTCTTTTTCTATTTCTATTTTGCTCGGGATTAGCAAAGTATAAGTTTTGAGGGATTTGATAAGTGCAAATTTGCACTTATATATTGTTCTCTTTTATTCGGTTTTTATGTTTGTATCATAGCATAATTACACATTTTGTTGTTTCTTTTGATATTTTGTAGGAATCCAATGGACGAGATATTTTATGAATAAAAAATGATGAAAAGTGCATTAATGTGAAAATGATCCAATTTGAGGTTGAACAGATGGAAAAGTAGACTCCCTGGAGAAAGTGAAGAAGTCGAGCTAAAAAAATGGAAGAATGAAGAAAGTTGAATAAAAATCGGTATCCAAGACACATATCACTTATTTCTCCTCGAGTATCTTCATGTTCAAGCCATAATTTGCAAATGTGATCAATAGAAAAGTTGTAGAACTTTCTGTTATATTCGCGTGAACAGCTAATTCGTTTAATTCAGAGATTGTATGAGAAAGTTATTGCCAAAATACTAAGTTGTATCGCACCTGTAAGAAGACAGGCGCCTTAGGCGCCACTTTTTATGCGCCATAGGCGCCTGCTAGCCAGATTTCAGACTCCAGGACAGAATAGGACGCGTAAAGGCGCAGCAAATCATGCGCTTGCAGAGTCCTGAAAAAAGGAAACTCGAGCTTTTCTTGCAGAATTTGGATTCGTACCCTAATTCTTTAGCCTTCAACCCTTATAACTCGAATTTTGGACCTCATATTCAATCAGATATCATATTTTTGACATATTTTCCAAGGGAGAACAAGATAGCACAACCGAGACCTATTTTAGAGAAGAGGAAGAGATCGATTGAGATGGCAGGCATCAACGAAAGACAAAGTTTTGATGACGGAGAAGACGACGGCGACTACCGAAGACGGATGGCCATCTTCATATTCGTTTGATTATCGTTTCTTTTATGTTCATAATGATTAAGAACATGTCTATGTGTTTCTTTAATTTCATGAACTAATTTATTATTCTAGATGTAGACATTTATTATTCTAGAGGAAGACATTGTCGTGAATCTATGTTTTTGGATTGATTGATTAATATATTTTTGTTTTTCATAAGGTTAACTTGTGATTCTTGATTTGTTTGTATTTCAATTAACTTGTCACTAGTTGAATCGTCATATTTATTTAAAATCTATCAATCTGGAGATGGAGTTTTGAATAAGACTATAGGAATTTACATCTTTGGAAATTTATATAGTCGACAGACATATAACTCCATTGAAGTCTTGCAAAGAATCATTGTGCTATTTAATATTTATCTTAGATGGACACATCAAGATGACTATTGAATGATTATTTCTATGTAACACTCGGGAGAGGTAATAGAATAACATAAGATTTGGCCAATAAACTGAAGAACACGGCATATTGGATAATTGAGTGAAGTCGAACCTCTAGAATCCGTTCCATTGATTTTCTCCAATTAAATATTCATCTGATTAATTTTATTTAATTATTTAGTTAATTCAATTGATTGATCATCTAGCTAAAGTTAGGGTTATTCTAATACAGCACTTGGTATAAACTTAATTTTTAACCCTTGTGTTTCGACATCCGTACTTTAAATTATATACTAAAACTTGACAGGGACAATGCCGTCCCTTCTTGCGACCTAGCAAGTCACCGTAATTCAGACAATAGATAATTGTCGCAAGTTGTTCGAACGGATTAAACTTGCCATGGCCCTCAAAATCATTATGTTTGCCGTAATGAGTGTTCGAGTTGGTGGGGCAGTGTGAACTAGCTCACCTGTAAGATCATAAGTTCGATTCTCCCTGCCAATGCTTTCTCGGTCTGAGCATATCACACCGGGCTGCCTAGTGCGGTTTACCTGGTTGGCGTGTTTGCAAGCTACTGCATCTGTCTGTGGTCTACCCAGTACGCACCCCAATGGTATCGGCGGTAGATTCCCAAGTCATAAAAAAAATTAATAACCTTTAAACAAAGTATAGCTCTTTTTTTTTTTTTTTTGGTATTGTAGATAACGAAAACAAAAAGGATGGATTAACGGGCATGAGTTGCACAAATTAGTTTAAAATTAAAAAAATAAAAATAACACCCTCAAAAAATATAATTTTAAATATATACGCGACATCTCTTCCAAATTTTCGGAAAAAAATGTATTTAATGAGCAAGAAACACATATTAGATTAATAGATCAGGCGGTTTACAAACGAATCTCAGCCCAGAACCGGCTGTAAAATCCAAAGACAACAGGAAATACAAATACTAAACAATGACACGACGAAAAGACGCCTAGTAAATGTGTGATGATAATGTGTTTGAGTAACGTGAAGCGCCGAAAACCGCACAACCGTGACTAATAAAGTGTCAGAACATGCTGAGTCCGTCAAAGTTCCCTCAGACCATACATTCCATATTAATAGCAAGCAAGGGAAACTGTATGCCATAAATGAAGGAAATGAGAAGGGAAATGTAGGAGCATAAACTGAAATTGGGAACCAATCGCACAAGCTCCCCTTTCCAAATTAATCACTGATAACCATTAACCAGGGAAACATGCATGGCGCACGAAACCGAAAAACCCAGTAGCCACCGCCAACAGCTTTCTCAGCATAGAAGCGAAACCCAGAAAACCAACCGTGAAAAGGTCAAAAGCACATACCTACCGATTACTACAGACATACCATATGTACAAGACAACATATCCACAAAATACATAATAAGTAGAGAGGTAAGGAAAAGCACCAAAAAAGGAGGCCCCGTCCAACTAGCTAATCGGACCCAAAATAATGTACGGAATTCCTCCCAATCCCACACATGCCCACACAGAAACGTCAAGCCGCACGGCAGGGCGTCCGCGCAACCACCGGCAAAGGGGACAGTGGCAATGCTCCCTTCTTGCGACCCAACAAATCACCCTAATTCGGACAATATATAATTGTCAAGTTTGTTCGAATGGATTAACAACTTGTGATGGCCATCAAAATCATTATGTTTGCCGTAATGGGTGTCCGAGTTGGTGGGATAGGGTGAACTAGCTCACCCAATAAGATCATGTGTTCGATTCTCCATGCCAACACTTTCTCGGTCTGAGCCTATCGCACCGGATTGCCTAGTGCAGTTTATCTGATTGGCGTAGTTTGCAGACTACTGCATCAGTCCGTTGTTTACCCAGTACGCACCCGAATGGTATCGAAGGCAGATTCCGACGTCATAAAAAAATTAATAACCTTTTAAACAATGTATAGCTCTTTTTTTTTGGTATTGTAAGGCATGAGTTGCAAAAATTAGTTTTAACATTAAAAAATAAAAAATATCATCCTAAAAAAATATAATTTTAAATATATATGCAACATCTCTACCAAATTTTTGAAAAAAGGTATTTAATATTTATTATTTTTTTGAGCAAGAAACATATATTAGATTAATAGATCATGCGGTTTACAAACGAATTCCAGCCCAGAACCGGCTGAACATGACATACAAAAACTAAACAAGGACACGACGAATCGTCGACTAGTAAATGTGTGATGATAATGTGTTCGAGTAACGAGAAGCGCCGAAAACCTCACAATTCGTGACTAATAAAGTTTCAGAACACGCTGAGTCCGTCAAAGTCCCCTCAACCATATATTCCAGATTAATAACAAGCAAGGGAAACTGCCTTCCATAATTGAAGGAACTGAGAAGGGAAAGGCAGGAGCATAAACTGAAATTGGACACCAAATGCACAAGCTTCTCTTTTCAAATTCCTCACTGATAACCATTAACCCGGGAAACATGCATGACACAAGAAACCGAAAAACCCAATAGCCACCGCCAACAGATTTCTCAGCATAGAAGCGAAACCTAGAAACCAATCACGAAAATGTCAAAATCACACACCCACCGATTACTACAGACATACCATATGTACAAAACAACATATCCACAAAATACATAATAAGTAGAGAGGTAAGAAAAATCACCAAAAAAGGAGGCCATGCCCAACTACCCAGTCGGACCCAAAAGAAATTCCTCCCAATCGCACACATGCCCACACAGAAACGTCAGGCCGCACGGCAGGACGGCCGTGCAGCCATCGCCAAAGGGGTAAGTCCCCAATCCCCGGCCACCACCTACAAGAACACAGAGTTGAACAAAGACTTCATGAGGAAGCTATGAAAAAACAAGCGACTCTCATAGAGTGAGAGAGTTTGTTTTAATTAATAACATATAGCTATATTTAATAATTATTTATGTCTATGCAAAGAGAGAAACGTTAAACTAACCAATTACTTAATAATTAAATGATAAAATATACAATAATAAATCTTTTAAATGTATTCTTTACCTAAGAAACATCGGATCTTTACCTAAGAAACATCGGATCGTCGATTTCTAAAGTATCTTTCTCACCCATTTCAATATCATTCAAAGCTTAATTTATATTACCTAATACATTAGGTTATAAACTGCATTTATAACTTAGCTACACGAAGTTAGGCAAGCTTATATCGAGGGAAAAAAAACCACTCATGCTTAATATGGGTAGTTGAATTGGTGGAATAAGCGAGCACATAAATTTTTGATCAAGAGTTCGATTCTTTTTACCAATATTTTTAATGTTGAGTCTATCACACTGGATTTGTTTAATGTGATTTAATTGACTGTCATGATTTACAGGCTATTAGGCAGTCCAAAGATTTACATATTATACACGTAAAATATAGTGGTTCATTGAAGAAAAAAAAAAACCAAATCCCTCACATTAACAGCAAAGCAGAGGGCTATAAATTTCGGTGTCCAACCCCAACCAACTCATTCTCTCTGTGTCGCCCGCCATTGATACCACATAGTTCTCATCGAAACTCCACCGCCATGCAATCCCTTCAAACAACCGCCCTCCGCTCCTCCCCGCTCGACCCCCTCCGTCAATCATATCCCTCCACCCTTTTCCCCAGTAACAATGCCAAGCCCCGCGCTCCAAAAACCCAGCCCTTCACCATATCCGCCTCCGCCGCCACCGTTTCGGCGCCAAAGAGGGAGACGGACCCCAAGAAGCGTGTCGTCATAACGGGTATGGGTCTTGTCTCCGTATTTGGGAATGATGTGGACACGTACTACGGGAAGCTGCTCGCGGGTGAGAGTGGTATCACTCCCATAGACCGCTTCGATGCATCGAAATTTCCTACTCGATTCGGGGGTCAGATTCGGGGGTTCAAAGCGGAGGGCTACATTGATGGCAAGAATGATCGGAGGCTTGACGATTGCTTAAGGTACTGCATTGTTGCTGGGAAGAAGGCACTCGAAGCTTCGGATCTCGGGGGCGAGAGACTCAACAAGGTATATTGGATTTTTTTAGCTTAATTCAGTTTGGATAGATGCTTAATGATTGGTATTATTGGAAATTTGAGCTAGTATATGGCTTTGTTATGCCTTTTAAGGTTGGTTAATATGTGTCTGGATTGTTGTTTCACCAATGGGTAGTTCATTCTTTGATGGGTTATTGATTTCTGAAGATCTTGGTATTTTGTAATTGAATTTTACGATGTACTGAATCCAGCTTGCTGTTTTGAACAGTGCCGGCGTCTTTAATGCCTATTGCTTAATGCGCGATTTCCTTTGATCGAACCATGAATGTCCTCTCTTATTAAAACAAATATCTGTTTTCATATTTTTATTGTCTTGATCATAGATGTGGTTCATTGTGTACATCCCTATGATATGTTTTGTGAATTTTACTTCCACTTTATTTTGTACATATCTTATTAAGATTTTGCTTAAAAAATTGTTTATTTTGGACTTTTGTGTAGATGCTTTAGAATTATTATAGAAGTTCTTTAATTAATGTATGATTTGGATTCTGGTATCTTTTGAATTTGTTTGATATCTATCCTGTAATATTTTTATTGTGAGAAGTTTAGTTGCTTGCAAGATTGCTCCTTTTCTTCACTTCTTGATTTTTATATACAGGCACAGCTGTTTTATATATTTGGCTTTTGTATTGATGCAGATTGACAAAGTTCGGGCTGGTGTACTGGTTGGAACCGGTATGGGTGGTCTTACAGTTTTCTCGGACGGTGTTCAGGCTCTAATAGATAAAGGTTACAGGAAAATAACTCCCTTTTTTATACCTTATGCCATAACAAACATGGGGTCAGCATTGCTGGCAATTGATCTTGGCCTGATGGGGCCGAATTATTCAATTTCTACTGCTTGCGCTACATCAAATTATTGCTTCCATGCGGCTGCTAATCACATCCGTCGAGGTGAAGCTGATTTGATGATTGCTGGTGGAACTGAGGCTGCCATTATTCCAATTGGATTAGGAGGATTTGTTGCTTGCAGAGCTTTGTCCCAAAGAAATGATGACCCAAAAACTGCATCTAGGCCTTGGGACAAAGATCGAGATGGCTTTGTTATGGGAGAAGGAGCTGGTGTCCTGGTAACTCTACCGTAATTATTGTTGTTGTCTGTAAAAATGATTTTTTTGAATTGTTACGTAGGAAAGATCATGTGATATGAATGAAGGAGTTGGGGTATGCTTTTAACTAATTAGTTATGTAGTCGTGGACTTTAGTGAGAGCATTCAAAATGGGATGGTGGAGTCCTTATTGTGCCATGTTCTCATTATTTTTATCCAACCACTTCTTTTTCTAAATGTGTCCATAGTAGGAGTGATGCTGAGATGGAGAAAAAAAGATGTTTGAAAGTATGCATTTAGCTTGAAGAAAAATAGAAAGGGTGAATGTCTTTGTCTGCTGGCCCTTGGGTTGAAAAAAAAATAATGATGAAAAAATAAAGGAAAAAAGGGCACACATGATTCAAGATTCTCTTATGGCCTTTTGTCCCCTCTTCTTTCTGCTTATTTTTTTTTTTATGCTGTGATCTGAATTTGATAAATTTCTGAATTTGAAGTGGTGCAAATGTGAATCTTATCTATTTACTATAATATTTATTGGATTTTTTGCTCGTCGGGATATGCATACAATCTTGACAACGAAATTTTGAAGTTATTTGCATTTCTTCAACATTCTTTAACAGATAATGGAAAGTTTGGAACATGCAATGAAACGAGATGCACCAATTATTGCTGAGTACTTAGGAGGTGCAATAAATTGTGATGCTTATCATATGACGGATCCCAGATCCGATGGACTTGGTGTGTCTTCATGTATTCATAATGCTCTTGAAGATGCTGGTGTATCAGCTGAAGAGGTATTGATATATTCCTTCATTATGCGAGTAGTTTGTCCATATATACTAAAATAGAAGAGCGAGACTAGGATCGGGTTAAATTGCCTTCTCCCAGATTCCTGTATATCTTTATGATCTCATAAAAATTGGAAATTGTGCGGCAGATCAAAGCTCTGATGTATTTGTGCAGAAACCATGAAATATCCCATGAATTGTGTATACTTAATTCATTAAGCTGCCTGCTTAGAGTTGGACCAGTTATTGGTGAAATTGAAGTCAGTTTGGTTTTGGAATCATTCTAAAATCACCGTGAACAACTTTTCTGCATATGTACTGTTTTCAAATCTATTAAGTGTGTCATGGTATTTTGTAAATTTGATTTACATCAATGTCAAGGTTGGTGTTGGTGCGTCTCTGAGACAGTAACTCAACAGGTTTAAACCATATTATCCTTTTCAGGTTAACTACATTAACGCCCATGCTACGTCCACAATAGTAGGTGACCTAGCTGAGGTAAATGCTGTTAAAAAGGTGTTCAAGAATGCTTCAGAGATCAAAATGAATGCAACAAAGGTTAGTTTCTCCTTCCTCCCTACCTCTCACTCACACACGAATGCCCCTTAAAGGTTTGTTCCAAAATTTTGCTTTCGAGTAATTTTATTCACATGGTTGACCGCACCTGATTATTAAGAAGGCGAGGATTTTTTTTGTAATAGCATACATTATTATTTTACCCCTCACATATAAGAAGGCGAGGTTAGATACATAATGTTAGCTTAAATTATGCTGAGATAGGGCACAAATGAGCCGAGCCGAGGCAAATAGTAGCAAAATTTTTAGGCTCTAGTTTGAATGACTATCGAATCATTCGAAAGTGGAAGTTTTTAACTTCGAGCTTAGTTCAAACAGTTATTAGAGCTTTGCTCGAGCCTAACGAACTTGAACTTCAAAACAAGCCTATTGCAATAGCAGAAATTCAAAAGCTTGCACGAGATAAGGTGATTAGAAAATAATAAAAACACTCACAAGAGGAGATATGTGATGACATAAAACTAAGAAATCTGCAGTCTATAATGCCCTAGCTAGCTCTTTATTGCCAATAAAACGCCAAGATTGGGAAAATAATGCAGATGAGAATACGAAGCAGAAGCAGCTGATGGGCCGCAGCGCCTGAACATTCCGTGGATCCAGAACCTCAAATCTAGGGGGTAAGAGCATGAAAAGTGATAAAATTTAAGATACCAGAGAGGTGAAGGTGGATGTGGTCGGAGGACGAAGGGGCGGAGACAAGGTGGTAGAGGACGGAGGCGGCAAACACATAGGTGCAGGAGATGTTGGGTGTAAGGGTTTCAATTTCTGAAAGTGGGGAAGTTGGGATTTGGATTATTTACAGGCTCAAAAAGTCCCATATAATAAGTAACTTATAGATAGATGAATATATATATATATATATATATATATATATATATATATATATATATATATATATATATATATAATACATATGTAAATTAAAGCTCACTGGCGGTTTGCAAACAACCGAACAAAATTCTCTAGGTTCATATCGGCTCGAAATAACTCAAGTTCGATTCAAGTTAGGCTCAATTTCAGTAAACTCAGCTCAAAAAGCTTGTGAATTGGCTCAATTTGTTTGCACTACTCCGAATTTGATAGTTAAAAAACTTTTTTTTTTCCTTTTTGAAAAGTCAAATTTTCAGGTTCTTCATTTTATACTTTTTAACTGCTTTTAAAAATTATAAAAGCCTGACCAAACTGATGCTTTATGGTTCATTGTTGGATGTCTCATTTTATATCTTGCTCCAGTCTATGATCGGGCACTGTCTTGGTGCTGCTGGTGGTTTGGAAGCCATTGCAACAGTTAAAGCCATTACAACTGGCTGGCTCCACCCTTCCATAAATCAATTTGTAAGTTCAAATGAATATTGCTTTCTGAATTTCAGTGAAAGCTGTGCAATTTTTTCCCTTCACTCTTTTTTCATACAAGAGGCTCATTCATGGCAGACTTTTTCTGTAGTTTAATTTAATGGTGACGAGTTCGATCCTCTCGATACTCAACTCATAAACTTCGTTTTTATGAATAATTCAGAATCCTGAGCCTTCCGTGGAGTTTGACACTGTTGCAAACAAAAAACAGCAGCATGAAGTCAACGTTGGTACGATGCTTTGCATTTCAAGAAAACGATTATAATGAATGCTGTTACAAACGATAATTTTTCGCTTGGTGCTGATGCTAATTTACTTGGTTAACATTTGCAGCCATTTCGAATTCATTTGGGTTTGGTGGTCATAACTCTGTTGTGGCATTCTCTGCATTCAAGCCTTGATCAGAAACCTTTTGCTTATCAGAATGGCCGCGACCATAATCTTTTTTTTTGCCAATTTTTTTCTCCCATTCGCTAGTTGCTCGATCACACCATTCGAGCAACTAGAATTTGATGAGTGTAATAATATGAGCTTTCATTTCTCTTGAGTATTGTTTATTTCTTGGATGAGGATTTCATAAACATCTGCAGTTGGTTTAGGCCTGAAATGTATCAATTTTGCTGTGCATCCCTTTTTACAGTACAAGTTACCTTCCAGTAAGGGTTATAGTCTTAAATTTGAATTTACTTTAGCGTATATCTATCTTTTTAGTTTAAACATGGTATCCAGACTTGCGTATTACTAATCCTTAGGTGATGACCCGGCCCCTCAGGACCGTCACCAGGTAAATCGAGGGGTGTGCACGGATGATAGGTTTCTGAAGGAGCGGACCAACATGACTCAAACCCAGGATAAACCCCCACAATATTTTCAGTGGAGAATTTGTCCACATGGGATTCGAACCTGTGACATCGGATGAATCTCCCCACATCACCTCAGCCTTTACCAATCCGTCTATGCCCTTGGAGTCGGCGTATATCTATCTTATCATAACTAAATTTAATAAAAGGTGTCTGTTGTATACATTTTAAAATTTGAGTGGTTTTTTATAATAGTGCTTTTCTCCTGCCAAAAGAAAAGAAAAAAGAGATTCAATGACAATTCAAGTTAGTTTTGGAGATAATTAACAACCAACATTTTAATTGAATAGAGTTTACAAGTCGCTACGCTGGCTCTTCCCAGCTCCTACTGTATAGGCTCTTGGAAACTACTGTTGGCCCCAATTGCAGCAACAACAAATAGAAAATCTCGAAAATGAATAATAAAATTGACACTAGAATTTACGTGGAAAACCCCTAAAAATTATTAGTGTAAAAATCACAGGCAAGATGAAAAGATTCAACTATTATAGTTTGTGGGTTGTAACTTCTCTCTATCTTTCAAAGAGAAAAACAATCTCAAATGTATATATATGAGAGAACACTCGATATTGGGATGAATGAAATGAAATCATAAAAGCTATATTTATAGGAAAATTCACCGCATCCAAAACGCGTCCAAAAGGCGTTTAATAAATGCAATTCCCCAACTGCTCAACCACCTTTGAGTGTGCAATAATATCACTCGGTTTCAACATTTCTCCAACTTGGAAATTTGATTGAGAATCAAGCACATTTTCACACATCTTTTCAATCTTGACATGCCCTGTTGCTCACGTTTTCGCTAGGCCATTTGAGGATCTGCACCACTCGAACTTATCAGTAGTAACTAGCTTTGTAAGAATATCAGCTAGATTATCATTTGTATGGATCTTCTGCATATCCACATTTCCTTTTTCTACCATTTCCCGCACGAAATGAAATTGTAACCCAATGTTTTGTCCTGGAACGAAAGGCTGGATTCCTCGCAATGTGCAAGGCACTCTAACTGTCACAAAACAAGAGAATCTTCTCTTGTTTGCAATCTAGTTCCTCCAATAACCTTTGATTCCATATTGCCTCCTTGCAAGCTTGAGTAGCTGCTATATATTCTGCCTCCGATGTAGATGCCACAACTATTTGCAGTTTTGAAACCCAACATACTGTTTCTCCTGCAAGTATAAACACATAACCAGTAGTAGATTTTGTTTTATCAGGACTCCCTACATAATCTGAATCTACATAGTCACCGAGTGTAAAATCTGATCCTCCATAACATAATGCAGCAATGTGGTACCTTTAAGAATCCTCTTAATCATACCCATGCTTCTGTACATGATTCACCATGTACTAACTGACTACTCTCACTGCTTGTGCAATGCCTGGACCTCTCACTGCTTGTGCAATGCCTGAATCTCCCACTGCTGATGTGTACTAATATTTGAGACATCTCCATCCTCTTTGCTTTACTGCTAGGGCACTTTTCGGAGGATAACTTGAAGTCAACATAATAGGGGGTCAAATCTTCATGTTACTTCCGTCTCGGTGAACTTGCATCCCTAGAATCTTGTCTGTTGGTCCCATATCAAACTTTCTAGCCAATCGTGCCTTTAATTCTTGGACCCGATCTTTGTTGGGGTCTTTGACATGTCGTCCACATACAACAGTAACATGATATAATCATCATCATAGACCTCTTGAATTATCCACAAGGATCTGCACTAAACCTGTTGTAGCCAAGGCTCATGATATAGGAATAAAAACTCTTGTTCCAACACCTCGATGCCTATTTGAGACCGTACCGATATTTATTCAATCTGCAAACCAAGTTCTCTTTGCCTTTTTCAGCAAAACCTTCTGGTTGGAACATATAAATTTCTTCATCGCCTTGTGATAATTTGATATAGACTTGAATAATACACACTAAGTAAGCACCCAAGAAAGAGAGAATCTCGATATTTCCTAGACAGAACTTCAAGATTCCTAGGAAAATTGGTGGAGTCACACTGGTCACACTTAAATACCGATTTTCCTAGACAGAACATCCTTAGTCAATACATATTCCCTACCACACCAAATCTCCATGAAGAAAAATCTTTTCACATCTAGCTGTCCTAGATGTGGGTCTAACACCGTACACAATGCCACTACTACTCCGACTGTTATAGCCAAATCACAGTAGAAAATATTTCATTGAAGCCAATCACTTCTTTCTGAGCAGTTCCTTCCAACACCAATCTTGACTATATCACTCCACTTGGTTACTACTATCCCGTATGAGTTTGTAGACTCATCGGTTACCGATAGATTTTCCTTCCTCATGGTAGAGTAAAAAGATCCCAAATTGTATTCCTGTCAAAAAGTTTACAATTCTTCATGAATGACTGTCATCCCCAGGGATATAACCGAGCTTTGAGTAGCCTAATGAAAACTCGATGGCTTACCATCATCTGTCAGTATGCAACATTGATTTCATTATCTGAAAGCCAACTTGGTGGTCTCATCTCTCGAGTTGACTATCGAACTTTGAAAAACTCTGAGCCGACTAGTTCTTGTTCCTCGTGCTTTGGAGTTGCCTCAAAAAAATTTAATCTCCATACGTCTTATTTTCCAACTGAACTGTAGTATCTGAATTATGTATACCTTTGTTTCCCTTTACCATATCTTCATACCGATGATATGTTTGTGGACAGTGGGGTCCCACAAACGATACCCCTTCACATCATCAACAGATCTCGGGAAGATATACTTTCGAGTTGTTCTCTAATTCCTTATCTCATCGTTCGTGATATCCTTCGGTCTATCTCTAATAGGCGCCAAGCAACAATCCTTGTTTGCATCTTCATTTTTCACAACATGAAATGCTTCCGTTGAATTTTTTTCTATATCGAACCATGCCGCCATTCTGACAACAATAACATTGCCTAAAATAAAATCTCAATAAAATTTTTTATGACGTGGAAGATCAGCCAAAACTGTAACCACAGAGCATACTCAAAAATTTACAAGATTTTAAAACAAGGCTCTGATATCATTTGTTGGCCCCATGTGCAACAATATGATAAAGAAAATAGCAAAAATGAAGAATAAAATGGACACCACAATTTACGTGGAAAACCCCTAAAAACTATTAGGGTAAAAACCACGGGTGAGATGAAAAAATTCCACTATAATATTATGTGGGTTAAAACAACACTCTCAATATAAGATAAAACTACCTCACAAATATTATAGAATACACTCAAATGTAGAGTTATGAGATAACAATCTGATATAGGATGAATGAAATGAAATCAAAAAAGCTCTATTTATAGGGAAATTCACCGTGCCCAAAATGCGTCCAAAAGGCGTTTAATAAATGCAATTCCCCAACTTCTCAACCACCTTTGAGTGTGCAATAATATCACACGGTTTCAACAACTCCCAGCGTGTATATGCAGCCTCTTTGTGGTGCTGTGAGGGATGTTGTTCGAAGCCTGAATCTTACGTATTTTAAGGAAGGAGAGTTAGTTGGGCTTGAGGGTCCTTTCGTTTCGCGGAGGGTGACACCTAGAGAGCTTAATGTCCCGATTTATTGGATCTATGGTCTGCGTTGAGGGCATTGTCACTAAAAGTATTTTCATTTCCAACTAGAGATTTACTGCTTTTGACATTCTGTAACATTTGAAAATGTCCTGATATGTTATCCACGTGTGTAGGTTCTCTGGTTAGGCCATGAAAAGGTTATCTTGTTATGCCAAAGGTTGTCAAGAGCGTCCATTTTTGCCCTATAACCATCATATAGTTGCTATTCAGTTCCTTTTCTAAATGTTCAATGCATTACATGTCAGGATAATTGGTAGAAAGACTGAAACGACTACACATATATGATTAGCGAAGGAGAAAATGATTTGTGAGAAATTTTTCCGGTGATTGTATGGGCTTGGAGCAGAGGTGGCAATTAAGACAGGCTGCTTGCCACTGTAGCCAGTTGTGCTGGCACAATCCGTAATTTTTTAAGGTTTGACTCGACATTATTTGTGGTTCATGGACTTATGGGCTGGACCATATAATTATTTTTATATACTAGAGGCGTAGGTGCTGATGAATGACGCCCAAGGCACCACTCACATGGGCCAACAGTCCGTGTCGTGTCGGCACGATTTTCAAAATAAGCGCCCGAGATAGCACCTATTACTGTAGTAAAATGGGTGGGTTGCTCATTTTGCCATCTTTAGCTTCTAAGTTTAAACTGTAAAAATACGTTGATTTAATGTTGCTAAACTTTTCACATAAGGATTGTACTTAAAAATTATTTACTAACAGTTTTTTTTGTAGTAAATTTGATTTTTAATTGTATATATAAGAAATTATATTAAAAATTACTCGGAATAAAAAAGGATATTTTAAATATTATAAAAAGTATGTTTCTTTTCTTTATCGATTTCAGCAAAATCTTCATAAATTTTTTGAAACTTCTGATTTTTTATAAAACAAGAAATGAAAAATAATGATCACTTTCCGAATTTCGATCCGGGCGTGATTAGCAAGTAATTTCTTGAGGCTGTAGTTTTGATGGAAATATTATAATGACCCTTTCAAAAACCTTAAATACGTCCCACATCGTATAGATTATAAATTTGTGTCCAGGTTATATAGAAGACAGTCAGATACCAGGTTTGTGTTCGTAGAAAGGAGAGATGGTTGGCATCTCCCCCGACAGGGACGGGAACAGCCTTCGGGCTTTCTTGTTACCATACACATCCGGTTAAGGCTACCCACTTCGGTGGATCTATAACCAAATTTTTTTTCCCTTCTTTCCCATCCACAGATTTCCTTCTAGGTTTCATTTTCTCCACCAGTTATCACGTCCTTTGCGTCTTCCAACGGAACAGTTAATCCACAGAAATCTTCGATTTGTTTTTCCCTTTACGGCAGGAAGTCTATGCCGATGCTAAGTGATCTCAGAAAAAATTCTTCTTAATCGATTGTGATTTCGCAGTTCTCTGATGCTCGAGACCAGTACTAAACCAAAAGTAAAACAGAGAGATTCATATTGGCCCATTCTTCTTCCCCGAACGAACCCAGGTTTCACTTTAACCAAAGACAGCATCTGAAAATAATAAATTTAAACTAAGAATTGTAGGGCTTTACCCTTGTTAAGGGAGCCCTTCCAGAAATTCTCGAAGGCCAGGGACAAGCCCAGGCCTAAGAGGGGGTTTGGAAATAGTTTTCAACCAGCAATAGACGCGCCTCGGTTAGAACCTCACTAGCTGCGTCATTGCCCCAAGCGCAAAGATACCTCAATCGGTTCAAGCTTTCTTTTTTTATAGTCCACACCATAGTCCTGATTTCTAGTATTTTCGATGTGGGACACTGCTAAAAAAAAAACACCCATCTCAGCGAAAAAAATCTGCAAATGAAAAGCCCAGAAGCAACATCAAGATTTTGAATTACTAAATTTCAGGTTACCAAGAACCTCAAATATTATAAATATAACATGAAAAGAGAAGCAAAAGAAACCATACAGCTCGAATAAAAAATAAAAAAATAAAAAATAAAGAAACCATCGCAGCCGTGAAAGAAGGCACAAAACTCATAAATCACTCAGAGGTTGTGGTTCCGGTGTTGTTGCAGGTGCTGCTGATTCTTCCAAGGAAGCTACAGCTTCAAAATTTGTCAAACGTGTAAGAATTTAGACGGAAAAAAAACAATACACATTTGTACTTTAGTCCATTTTTATTAGAAAATGCAGGAAAAAGATTGAGAGTGTATAGGGAAAATTTGAGGTGAGGGGGAGGAGAATCTCCGAAAACAATAGTATTGAAGCTACAGAGATCAAACACGTAAACCTTCTCGAAATTCGGAATTTAACACAGTTACATCTTTTATTCAAGTTGATTTCGTTGGTCTATTTTAGTTTAGTTATAAATATCGTATAATGGTGTTTTAAAATATTAAAGGACTCCATGGCCCAATGGATAAGGTGCTGGTCTACGGAACCAGAGATTCTGGGTTCGATCCCCAGTGGAGTCGTATAAGTTTTTGTTATTTATTATTTATTATTATGTTTCGATTTTATTAGTAAAGGGAATATGGTAGTAATCCCGGTTGGCTAACCTTCATTTGGGGAAAAATGATTTTTATTACATCATCTCATGAGTTTAAGTAGAGATTATTTTTTTGTACATAAACTTTGTGCACAAAACTTTCACTAACCAACCAACCCTTAGTTAGGCCCAATATATTTAAGCGTGTAACAATAAGGTCCGCTTGAAAATTAGCCTTGAAGCTATGGCTTTGATCTGCACAAGGACGACGAACTCTTCCACAGTTTTGTGGACGGCTAGCAGTGATACAGTCAATTCCCACAAAGTTCTTAATATTTGAAGACACACCATTATCAATACCCAGTTGTTCCCACAAACTTCTTAATCTTTGAAGACACACCTTTATCAATACCCAACTGTTCCAATGCTCTGCATCCCAAGCATCCCGCAGAAATATTCTTTAATATGTGTTGGTGGGCATTAGTGGATTATGTTCAATCACAATCAAGTAGGAAAAAGAAACTAGAAAATTCAGATAATTGACCTCATGTAAGACAAGGATTCCCAATGGGCTTTTGGTCGGAGCCATGCCGCTGTCTTAAGTCAAGTATGGAGACAAGAAATCTGAAGTTTTTCTCAGAAAAATACATACACCATGATACACAAACAAACTAAAAAACCAAACAATGCTTTATGTTGAGTGCATCATGCAATACAGAGTGAAAAGAGAGAGAAAAAACCAACCCAGTATTTTTCATCTAGGATAGCCCCAGGAGCAACAAAACGACCAAAGGTTTCGCCTTTGGAGGCCACGACACCCCTAGTCTGTAAGTTGAAGGCGGTCAAAGGATAGTTCAGGTAGCTTTGAAGTTTCACTCTTGGAGAAGTTCAGCATATAGTGGTCGTTGTTGCAGTGAAAATGGCCCAGCCGAAAATTTTCCGACGGATGTTGCAGATGGAGAAGAGATTTTTGAAGCGACAGACTGATGAATTTCATAGGAAAAAAGTGTGCTGGTAATTTTTGAAGCGAAATTTCACACAAGCTTCCTTTTTTTTTTTGTTGCCACCTTCATATTTGGAATCCTACAATCAACCTTTCGGATTCCATTCCTGAGCCATGCATGACTCATATTCCACCTAATCCCACAAAAAAACCACCTCAATGTCAATTTCATCGTAAATGAATCTTTGCTTGAGGACCACCAATGCCTGTTGAGCAGCATCCTGTTGAGCAGCATCATTACAGAAGTCAAAGTGCATCAAAACACTCTCGAGCAGATCAGCATCCTGAGACTCAATTACATGATCTAATAGCATCCTATTTCCTTCGATTTCCGTAGAAACAATTGGATGTTGATGCTTGTGGCAATATTCATCAAATTCATTGCTCTGTGAATTTCCTCGCCTTCCCCTCTGGATTCTTTTGCCACAGCGTTTTTCTGATTCTGTGCGGGCAGCCCATCAGCTTCTCCCTTCCAATTTTCACCTTTGGGCCTATCACTGCTATCGCCCAAGTTTTGTTTTGCACTGTGCAATTCCGAGTCTTATCTTAATTGGGCCATGAGCCCATCCTTTCCCACCAATCAACAATGGGCTGTAAAAAACAATAGCCCATGTTTTGCCCCATCGAAATCATTCCTCGTGTCGTGATACCTCAGCCTTCTCCACTCCTGCATCGTCCCTACAATCTTCAGCTCCTACATCATTTGCAGAAATACGTTCATATGGATTCGCCGCCTTACGTCCACTATACTTACCTATTAATTCTTCTATGAGCAATTTCCAATTTCTGTTTTTAATCTTCTCTTTCACTTCCCGGAACCAATGGATCGTCGGGCCATCGTAAGCAATTGATAAGTGACGGATTAGAGAAGTAGCGATGCTCTCAAGGGGCTGTTTAGTCCTTGATGACCACCCAATCGGGTCTATCTCATCAAACCCGAGTAAGTCCTGTATCCCGCTAGCATGTTTCTTCTCATCCGGTCTGCAAAGTTCCTCTCGGCGATTCCCTTCGTTATCTATTTTCACCTCATTGTGTTTTTAAGGCTTCAGAGGATTTGGGCACAAAACATCCTTCCCTCGTGGCTATCTTCTTGGCTCTCCTCCATTTCCCTCTTAGTTGTCAGGTCCAAGGATTTTTCTACCACCTTTTGCTTCCCTTCGTGGTGGCGCAAATTATCTTTTGCAAGCACGCCAGTTGTGAAGTAGATGGTGTATAAAAAAATATGAACTTCTAATCACTCGACATATCCGAATACGAGCAAAGGACATAGAATTGCATATTTTTAAGTTATTCAGCCTACCATACTAGGTGATGTATTCCTAAGCCGACCACCTAATGTGATTTAACAAAGTCAAAAAGATTCCATCAAAGGCCAAACTGAAATTGCAAAATAATAAGCAACGGTAGCACAAAATTTTAAAATTAAAAAAACTATCCAAAAGGTAAAAATAAATATTGAACCACTTTTGACCACAACATATCAAATACAGCGACAAAAAAGTTCCACAAGGACTCTCCCACACGCGATAAAGAGAACTATTAGGACCAAAAATTTAAGAAGACTGATAACCTTAAGCCAAATATCAGAAATGGAGGCTAGTTCTTTTGCAGCAAACTACATAAACAAGTTTGGCCGGGTTGCCTTGTATGTAGTTTTGAGTTTCCGAGACGGAGGCCTGACTTTCCTAAACACCAAGGGGAATTTGATCTTAGAGTCATGGAACTGTTTGGTACTCTCCCTCTTGCAAAGCTTTGCTGGAATTGTGGCTGTCTTTATAATTTGAATGCAATGATGGCGGACTCTGTGACGAGATGCCATCTCAGTGTACATCTGCTCAACTGCCCCATTCAATGTTGTGTCACGGTACTCTTTGTACATGTTGTGATAACCGGTCCTGCTTTGGTAACGTAGCCAGATACCATAGTTCTTGATCGTTGTTGGGTTCTTCTCAAATATCTGTAAAGAAAGAAAACTAGTGACATCTTTGAATATAGAAACTAATTAGCATAATAAGCTAGAAAATCTCAAGAGACGTGAGACTGAATCCAGATATGGGAATACTAAATTTACCAGTAGTGAAAGGACTAGTTATGGGCAGTATATACGTAAAAAAATCATATAAAACTAAATTTACCAGTAATGAAAGGACTAGTTTTGGGCAGTGAGACGTACAAATAATCAGTTAATAGATGATGACAAAGATGTTTCAGCCCTATTAATCAATAAACAAGCCAGAACCAGATCTCATGCAAAAATAGGGTTCTTGGAAGCTTGATTTTGCAACAAAAAAACAAAAGAAAAGATATTCTCTCAGGCCCGTTTGTTTTAATTGATAAAAGTAGGATTAGTTTGTCAATCAATCGTCATCTCACGTTTTGTTCACAATTGGAGCGGCCCAACTTCATCACAGGCCCATGAAATTTAACATTAATTGCAGTAGGAAGCATCCCTACCCACCCGTGTAATGTGTATTCCAATCCAGTATTGTATAATGGAAGATACCGTAATTTTAATAGTATGCCCTTTTGCCAGTAATGAAATCCTACAAAATATTATTTGTAATATGCTACTTTTATGGATCTGGACTTGGCTATTTGCTATGGCGAAAGAGCAGTGGGAATTTTGAAGAAACTGGGACTCCCCAAAGTCAACAAACCTTCTGATATTGAGAAACTACATTATTTAATAGACAATTCACAGATTTGCAGATCTGTTAAAAAACGTGAAATAAATATGTGACGAGCCGACCTCAGGGATCATGTTGGTGAAGTCGGCTGCTGTATGCGAAGGAGTGGATATTCTGTGGCAAGTCGTTTTCCATACGCTAAGGAGTTTCAAGAAGGAAGGAAGCTTTCTCGTGGACTAAAAGACACCATATGTCGATGACGATGAAGGGGTGGATGAGTTTCTTGTGTGTATGGGAGTGAAAGAGGATTGGTTGATAGCAGGTTGAAGGCAGGGTATTATTGGAAAGTATGACATTTTTTATTTTATCCCTATCATCATCTGTCACACCAAACACTCAATTATTTTACTACATCGTTTAAATAATTCATACAAAACACTTCATGTTTTATCACATTATACTAACTATCCACATCTTTATACATAGTATAATTCAAATACTTTATCACACAGTGATCTCGTCTCATCACACTAATCAAGCGGTACCTCAATGAATTATTCAGTAATGACAACAGATCCCAGTTATATTTTCCATAAAACAACAGTTGTGACAGTAAATAGCAAAATTTACAATGAAATTGGTGTCATTCCAACCATGATTTGTACCATATGATAGTTGAAACTTCCATTTCTACATCTAGCTAAATGAGAGAGATAAAATGGACAAGAAAGATAGCTCAGGAAACTCTAAAAAAAAGGAATTGCTCGGTAAAATTCAACATGTGCAAAAAGGAGCCATTTCTTGCCCAAATGCTTGTTGCATACAGCGTTACAGACCTAGCACTTTTGCAGTGAAGTTACAAATCTTATTACAGGTAAGCAGGAAATCTATATCTTCCAACCACAAGAGTGTGAAAATTTGGAGATTCTGAATCAGCGTAGAGAACATCCACTCATAGGCTGCAACAACTTATACTAATGCAAATAATAGCACACGCAGGAACAAATGTACTGAACTATCGCGACAGTTGTAATACATATTTTCAAGAAAAGATTCCAACAAGTCATTTTACATGCCGCATTTTCAACTACAAGGGCCTAAATTAGATGAAACTGCAAACTAAAAAATCACAGAACAGTTCCCAAACACATACTTCGTGTTGTAAATAGATATTCATAAGATTTGGTAGATCTGGAAGCACAAAGCTCACCAAAGATCATTTATCACAAGAGACCGGAAAAAGAATTAGGGATGTTGTCTACCTCATTAATAGCCAGAACCTGACCATTGCTCTTTTTCACCTTCTTAAGCTTCCTCAAGAAGTACCTTCAAAAAATTCAATCCACAATTTAGTGAAAGCACAAATGAAGCTTTACTCCAATTGTCTCAACTCAAATGCAACGGGATTAATTTCTGCATTGAGTATATCACACGATAGCAATTAATCATATCACAGGCTCAGCAGCTTTGAAAACAGAGAATGAAAAGGTACCAAAACTTGGACTTGGCGCGGACTTCATTAGTGGCCCATAGCTTCATGCGATAGATCTTCGGGTGCTCTTCCGTCTCAGTCGGCAGAGCTCTTCCCACCACCTGGTACTGATGGAACTGTACAAAGTACAACACAAATAAACAATCAAACACAGTGAAAATTTTTTTTCCACAAAAATCAAAATCAAACACAGTAATGAAGAAAGCCATCAGAACAGATGCATACCCTGTAAGTTACCATTTCGATCGAGTTCAGACTCTCTCTCTCTCTCTCTCTCTCTCTCTCTCTCGCAGGGCGGTGGAGCAGGGTGTTAAAAGGTTTCGTTTCAACTGGGTGGGTGATAAAACCCTAATTGTGTGGAGTTGAAATGGGCGAAAAGATGCACTGGGCCATTTGTAAATCGGCTCAACGTCATTATGGTGGGTTTTCTATGTAGTAAATTAGCATCCTTCTATGTTTCTATGGGCTCAAATGGGCTTTGCCTCTTATATTATTATTGTTATTATTCCCAACATCCAATGATTTGCCTCTTATTTCACTCTCCACTATATTTTGAATAATTATATTTTACATAATGTATTTCCAAGGTTTGTAACACTTTACATCATGTACTTTCAAAGCTTGTAACGTTTTACATCCTTGAATTGAACATATTTCTAAGTTTTTGTACAGGTAACCAGATCCATCACACAATATTATAGTAATAACTTGAATATTAATTTGTAATCTATATGAAGGAGACGATTCAAGGAATATTATGGAACCGAGCGAATGTTCGTGGTACAAGTCATACATGTGGTACTTCCAGAAATTGGAAGAACTAAATCAAGAATATCTAGCCGAAGCTAAACACTTCAACCAGAACTGGAATACTCTACTGAAAATTGGTTCTAGCCCTACTAGCATATATCAATATCAAGAACATGAGAAGATAGCGATGGACCTTTACATGATGAACCTCAAGCTACAGTTCGAGATTACCGAGGCCCAGGAGAGAGATCGTCCTGAGCATAATCCCATGATTCCATATCCAAAAAACCAACATGATCCGGAACAGACGAATAGCATGGGATAACCAACCTTTCGAGATCTTAGAGAAATCCAGAAGACAGTGCAGCATTATGGCTACCTGCAATACCATTTCCCTGCACATGTCCATCAGATTCAGAGACAGATGGAGATTATGATTAAACATTAGGAGGAAATTCTTGAAAACCTTCGAAATGTCAAACCCAAGTTAAGGAGTTGGGGACAAAACCAAGTTCTTCAGGAAGAAGGAACGGAGGATGGTTATCACCGTCCTATTGGAGCAGAACCCCTTTTACACCAAAAAGGGAAGGCAGAGGAGGTCTGAAGGCCTTTAATTGAGATTGAAAAAATGATTGCAGTCCTACGAGGAGAGCCAATACTTCAAACAAAGTAATGGAAAGAATCAACCTGGGAGATCTACGTGATCTTGTTGATTAGTTTGCGTGATTAAATCTCGTAGACTTGAAGATAGGTGAAGTTGTAACCAGAATTCCACCACAAGAAAGTTTCGGGTCACACAATCCACCCGGAGGATATCAAAGCATGCCCACCGAATGATTTTACAACTGGACCCCCAGTTGGAGTGAGAAATCATCCCCGAAGGCCAGATATACATCAGACGCCTTACGAGAAATCTCAATTAGATCCAATTCATACATATGGACTTATATTCAACATGAATATCTTGGATTTTAAAATCGAGAAGTTCTTATTAATGAATGGGCTTCAACAATGAGAATAGCAGCATGAACGTTTGATCTAAGTAAAGAATGATTCATTTTACTCCTTAAAATGAGTCTGGAATGATCGGTCAAGATTGTCTGGGAACTTGGAGACCCATGTACCCAAAGAAGAAGTTTTAGCCGGAGAGCCATGAAAGAATCGTGGACAAGATGGCAAAATTCTTTAAAATCTGTTTAATTGGAGTTGGTTATTTCGAAGGAATAGATGAAGAAAAGGCTAAAAAATATAGACAGTCTCTAATCAGCCTAGAACTACATGATATTAGTTTTGTAGACGAGTACATCAAGCTCTTCACAGAGTATAGATGGAAGGCAAAGATGAAATAAAAAGAGGCATCATAAATGTTCTTTGCCAAAATACCGAGTCCATGGAGAGAAATGTTTATCCAGGAATATACACCGCAAGGAATTGAGACGGTGGCAAGGAAAATGTCATTCTGAAAATGAAGCTTGCGGAGTGGTGTATCAAGCAAAACTCCAAAAGAACTACAAGAAGCTAAGAGGAATCAACAAAACAACTCTTCTTTGCTGTACATAGAATGATATCCCTACTATTAGCGGAAACAATCCCCAAAGACGGAAGATGAAGAACCACAAAAGTCATCATTATGCCCGAAGAAGTAGTTCAAGAAGACGTATGTTTTCATGGAGACCTAGGAAGTTCTGGTCAAAACAGAAAGCCCAAAATTATAGATCGGGGCAAAGATCAGGACCAACAAGAAATAGAACCTTGTCAACGGGTTCTAATCAAGCAAGCACTAACAAAGCATCACCGAAGAGGACTCTCAGATGCACACATGCTCGTGCGAATGAGAGTTTCAAATATTGTAACTGCTGGACATTTGGAGCAAGATGACATATCTCTACAGATTATCCAGAGAACCAAAGCCGGGGAGTAAGACAGTTCGAGCATACCAAAGAGTTTGAGGATGCTGATTTGGTGCAGGTGTATCAATTTGAGGATATTCCCTCATATGAAAGCATCTATGAAGAATAAGAAATCCATTTTGATAATGGATGTGGATCCAGTTCAGAATCAGAGTGAAAGAGAGTTCATTCAACACATGATCAGAGAAGAACCATCGGCGTTTTTTCTCACAAACCACGGTTTCTCATAAAACTCTTACGAGAATAATGAAATAACAGCCAAAGCTTCAGATGTATGATGGATTTACAATTAGAGCAATGTAAAAAACCATGGATATGATTGGTCTTCGAAGCAGGAAGCATCAGATTATCCATATGGTGATAACAGGTGAATTTGCGATCCCGGTGGAATTCACGGGAAACCAAATTGAGTTGCAGTTAATCCCCTACAGAGAAATTCAAGAGATTAAGAACAAGGTTAAAATAGAAGTTGCTAACACGCTCTCATGGATTCATATTGGAGTCATTAGAGATATAATCAAGAAAACTTTCAAAGAAGGAATTGATTCGCCTCTCAACCTAGCGATCTTTTACAAGAGAATCCCAAACCTCAAAGATTTTTGTTTGGGAGCAGTGGCAGGAAAGATGGTGTTGGAATCGAAGAGGGGGGGTGAATGAGATTCCTTGGCTACTTTAGCGTTTTAAAATGAGTTGCAAAAACAAAAGAGTTTGCGCTTGCGGAAGGCTTAAGTCAATCGATAAATAAAAAGAATGAGTAAATAAATGCGTAATGAAAATTAAAACAATAAAAGACACAAAGATTTGTTATAGAAGTTCGACGATGAATCGCCTACGTCTCCTCTTCCCGGTTAGATAACCTCCAACCGAGGTTCCACTAGAATAAAAGGTCTTGGCCTTGAGGGCTCCAAGTTAGCCACAACCCAACTCTTCCCGAGTTTACAAAGCTCTTCCCGAGCACACTACTCTTCCCGAGTACACAAAGCTCTTCCCGAGCATAATACTCTTCCCGAGTACACAAAGCTCTTCCTGAGCTACCAACACTCTTCACGAGTCTTCTTGGCCTTAAGGGTTCCAAGGATAGCCACAACATATGCACCAACTATACTTGTTGATGACTTTACAATTTCCAACTTGCTTTGGTGTTGGAGGACCTTTACAATAAACTCAACAAAACACCTTCACGGTGTACCCACACGAAGACAACAAGACTCTAACAAAAAGAATGAGTTACAAACTCCAATACAACAACAATGTATGGAGATTGCAAAGCTATTTAAAAATTGAATGAGCAAAGCTTTGTAGAAGTTTGTAGGCTTGTTTCTTATCTTCAAAATGCTCCAAAACATCAATATTTATAGTGTAGAAGGCCACAAGGCTCCTACTAGTCGTTGCTACACATAAGGCTTGAATCACTCGTGCATCGCCTCGGACAACGCCTCGGGCGATCTCCATCACCACGTTCTGACGTTCAAATCTGGTACAGATCGCCTCAGGCGATGTCCCCATCGCCTCGGGCGATCGCCCGTTGAAAATTTGCCGTAGGATCAATTCTGGATCGCCTGGGGCGACCATGCCATCGCCTGGGGAGATCTGGATCGCCTGGGTCGATGGTGCGTGGCGTTGGCACGCATGGCTCGGATCGCCTGAGGTGATGGTCCGGATCGCCTGAGGTGATCTGCCAGATTTCAACACTCTCAAACTTTGCACTATTAGACTATCTTAAGCTCATTTATGGGAAACGTGGTAAACATGAAAGTTGTAGCCCTTCCTCTTATCTAGGTGTGGACAAAATTTCATTGCATGTCATTAATATATGAAGAAGTTACGCCCAAAATTCTACAGCCGCTCAAACCTTGCTACAATCTGCACTTGTGATGACTTCCATGCCATTTGCTCCATGATGCAATCCGAATTTGAATGAGATGTTTGAATATGAAATCTATCATATTGAGTTGGCTTTCCAACCTCCTTTGATTCACATTATTCGGAGCATCGAGCCAAGAGATATAATCAAAACATTGCACTGCGCTCCAATTGGCTTCTATACGAATTTGCCCACCAACGGACCATTGGTTTGTGGGTCTTCATCCCATCATAAGAAATTGTTCCAACATCATTCCACACATGTTGAACACTTAATTTGGTTGTTCGTAGATCTCATTCCTTCTCGTCCAAGCTCAATAGATTCCTTGATAAAAATCACCGCTTGTTGATAAGTGTGATTTTTACACTTAATTTGATATAAGATTATGGGCGTTTTTGTAGTGATTCTTGGAAAATATTACTTTTATTGATTTATATTTGTATATTTCAGGAATCCATGGCTAAATGCATAAAAGTTGAGGAAATAGGCTTAAAATGATGAAAAAGGACCAAACTGAGCAAACCTTGGAAAAGGAGGGGCAAAATCGTAATTTGCTGAAAATAGAGGAGGCGACCGATCGCCTCAAATGAGGCAATCGATCGCCTCTAGGCAGTAGCAAGAGGCGACCCATCGCCTCATTTGAGGAAATCGATCGCCTCGACTCGAAAAATTTGGGATTTTGTTTCCATCTTGGTTATTTGGTGTCCAAACTTTGTGAAACTCCCCCTACCATAAATATGGATTATCATGGACGTTTTTGGGACTTTTTGGCTCACTTTTGACCTACAATACACAGCCTCCATCACTCATCATCCTCTCCAACCATCCATACACCATAACCATTGAAGAAGAGACGCATCGGAAGAGACGGGACGACGGAGCAACGCAAGGAGTCAACGCCTCTCGTTATTTTCGTATTTCTAACTCTAGTTCTATATTTTCATTGGATTTTAATGTTTAGAATGTTGCAAAACATGTTTATGCATTGTTATTTGATGGAGATTGTTGGCTAGGTTTGTTATCAAGACTTAGGGGATCCTTTGTATGAACCCATGATTTTAATTGAATGTTTTTTATTGATTCTTATTATCTAAGTGCATAGATCATTGTTCTTCATGCTTTTAAGGGTTTGACCATCCTTGAATGATAGTAAATTACAATTGAGATCGAGAGATAAAATTGTGATTCGATATAGTGATTTATGCCGTGGATTTCAGACCGAGATCGAGAGATGAAGTCAAATACACGTGTGATAGCTATAGATATCTAGTAATCGAAAGCTAGAAGTTTTCACGGATCTTAATACAATATTGTGTTGTTAAATAAGTACACGAGAGTGACTTACTACAATTTGATATTAGGTTCAATATAACTCGAGAGAGTATATTAGATAAATTTGGAAAACTCGTCACCTTAGATTGTTTGAATTCGATTCTTAACTAATAGGTGAATTGTAGGGGATTACATAGGTGAACCGAAAGTCTTGATAATTGTTTCTTTTGATTTTATTCTTATCCGTTCTTGTGTTTTTGGGTTGATCTTGAGTTCATTAGTCAATTTAGTTAATTAATCACAACCGGTTATCGTAGACTAAATATAGTTAAACTAGTGGAGTTTGGTAATTATTTCCTAGTCCTCGTGGGTTCGACACTCATACTTTTAAAATCATTATACTAAAACTTGACACCGTGCACTTGCGGTACATAATCGCTACACTAGAAAATACTATTTAAAATAATAGCGATAAAGTTTTTGGCGCCGTTGCCGGGGACTAGTTTTAATAATATCAAACGAGATTAGTTGACTGTAGTTTAGTCATTTGTTTTTTTTTCGATTTTTTTTCTCTTCTACTGTTTCTTTTCGTTTTGGTTGATTGTTACAGGGTACTATCTCTTGGTACATGCTAAGGAGTAGCAACCATACACTTGAGCCTTTTGATCCCGAGATCGAACGCACTTGTCAAAGGAGGCTAAGACAAGCAAGAACACTAATGGTCAATAACGAGGAAGTTCCAGTAGCACCAGTGGCAAGGTCACTCATGGATTACACACACCCTTCATTCCATGGATCGATGTCGAGTATCACGAGACCCACCATCCATGCCAACAATTTTGAGATCAAGCCTGCTATCATACAAATGATCCAGCACTCGGTGCAGTTTGGGGGAGCGACCACTGATGATCCCAACACTCACATAGCGAATTTCTTAGAAATTTGCGACACCTTCAATCATAATGGCGTCACTGACGACGCCATCATGTTACGACTGTTCCCTTTCTCTTTAAATAATAAAGCTAAATCTTGGTTGCATTCTTTGCCTACAGGATCAATTACCACTTGGGATGGGATGGTGCAAGCTTTCTTGTCCAAATACTTCCCACCATCAAAGACTGCTAAGATGCGAAATGATATCACTACATTTGCGCAACATGATCCTGAAACACTTTATGAAGCATGGGAGCGCTTCAAGGACTTACTGAGGAGATGCCCACACCATGGCCTTCCCATCTGGCTGCAGGTACAAACTTTCTATAACGGTTTATTTTCTGATAACCGTTCTATGATTGATGCAGCATCAGGAAGGTACTGTGATGAGAAAGACGCCGGAGGAGGCCTATACACTATTGGAGGAGATGGCTGCTAATAGCTGTCAATGGCAGTCCGAGAGGAACGTGCCAAAGAAGCAAGCTGGAGTTCATCAAGTGAGCGAAGTTACTGCGTTGGCCGCTCAAATTGAGGCATTAAACAAGAGACTAGATAGCATGAGCATGACAGGGATGAAAGTTCAAGGGATTACTTGTGACCTATGTGGAGGAAATCATCCGAGCGTTGAATGCAAAACAGGTAACCCATTCGTTCAGACTAATGAAGTTGTGCATTATGTAGGAAACCGGCCACAAAACAACCCCTACCCAAATACATACAATTATCAACCACAACCACCACCGGGTTATCCACCATCGCCGAGCATGGAGGAACTATTGACCAAGTTCATATCCTCAACGGAAACAAGGATGAATAAGCAAGATTCATCTATCAAAAACTTGGAGATTCAAGTAGGGCAATTGGCAACTATCTTGGCTGGGAGAGCACAAGGAACTTTACCGAGTGACACAGAGAAGAATCCGAGGGAACCAATGTCGTGACCCTAAGGAGTGGAAAAGAACTTGGTGATGAGAAGGAGACTGAAAAGATTGCTATTAAGAAATAGGAGAAGGAGCAGCCACGCAACAAGGGTAAGTCCACTAGAGACACTACACCTATCACACCACAAGAAAAGGTACACATTCCTCTCACATTCCCTGCAGCAGTTAATAGGGCAAAGGTTGATTCAAACTTTGCCAAATTTTTAGACATGCTTAAGAATTTGCATATAGATATACCATTTATTGATGCCTTACGAGAAATGCCAAATTATGCTAAATTCTTAAAGAAGATGTTGTCTAAGAAGCAGAAATTGGGAGAGCACGAGACTGTCTTTTTGACTGAGGAATGTAGTGCTATTGTGCAAAAGAAATCGGCCACCAAGTTAAAAGATCCAGGGAGTTTCTCTATTCCTTGCACTATTGGGCATATTTCTTCCATTAAATCGTTATGTGATTTGGGTGCTAGTGTGAACTTAATGCCTTTGTCTGTTTTTAGGCGACTTGGATTGGGAGAGCTGAAGACCACAAGGGTGGTGTTGCAAATGGCGGACAAGTCTATCACTTACCAACCAGGAATCGTTGAGGATGTGCCAGTCAAGATAGATCAATTCACTTTCCCAGTGGATTTTCTAGTGTTGGATATGGAGGAGGACGCTAGTATGCCATTGATCCTGGGGCGCCCATTCCTAGCTACTGGAAGAGCTATTATCGATGTTGAAGAAGGGAAGTTGATCATCTGTGTAGGAGAGGACATGTTACCTTTACTATGTTTCAAACTTCACCACATGCACACATGTTTTATTATTGATAAAATTAATATTTTGCCTGATGATGTGGTGCAAGATACTGATAAGGTGAAGGTGAAGACCGAACTAGAGACTGAAGAAGGCAAGAGCCATGATATGGTGAAGCCAAGGAAATCGAAGAAGCAAAAAGATAAAAGGACGTTTATGAAGGGAGAGACAGTCCAATTGCATAAAGCGCCACCACCTCGCATTTTCCAAAGCAAGGGAAAGGCTTCATGGGTTGGATCATTCACTGTTACCAAGATATACTCGCATGGAGCCATTAAGGTAAGTGATCCTATTATAGGCACTTATGTCGTTAATGATGAGAGGTTGATGCATTACCCTGTTGATTACGGAGATTCATGCTCCACACACCATCCCAACCTTTGAGAAAATGTGGTAATAAGTCCAGCTTGGGACTATAAATCAATAACTCTTTCCTATCCCTTTGCTTTGTTTTTAGTTTATTTTGGTTTGTTTTGTTTTTGTTTTTGATTTTGGCGAGACTCCATGCGTGCTGTGATCTGTCCAACAATATGCCCCACAAGCTGACAAGAATTGGACAACGATCACTGACGGTCGTTGTCAACGGTAACTGCTTTGTCTTACTTTCCATGCTTATTACATTGAGGACAATGCATGAATTAAGTTTGGGGGAGTGCATTACTATGTCATGCTTCTTATTTGGAAATTGATCGTTTCTTGAGCACCAACAAAAAAATTTCTTGAAACTGAGTTCAATTAGTAAGATAAGAATAAATCATAGTAGTGGTCTCTATTCCATGATGATATTAGTCTCACTATGCATGTCAACTTGAGTTTTGATGATTGTAAGACTTGTTTGTGAATATCTTGTTTTGAGTAGCATGTCAAAGATGAGGAATATTTTGAACACATTTGAGTCATAATCTTGTGAATTGCATTTGTAGTAGTGAAAATTTTTGTGAACTTGATGAATTGTTTTGAGCATCTTAGAGTACCTTAGAAACTAGTTGATGATGACACTTTGAGGCGAAATTTTATAGTTATGAACTTGACTTGGAAATGATTTAGGCGATCTTTGGACCGTTTGAGCCTTTCAAGCTTCCCATGTTTACATCAATCTCTAGTATCCTAATTTGAGCCTAATTGAAAAAGAATTGAGTATGTTTAACATACTATTAGCCCCCATTCAACATTCTTTGGCAAACTCATTATACCCACCTAATTGAGCCTAAATTGAATATTTTTATCTTCACCCTAAGGGAGTATAATGATTCTCATTAGATGCACATGAATTGCTATATTTTGATGAGCTTATTATAAAAAAGATGAGGAATGAGAAAAGAAAAGAATAGAAAAAGCCTTGAGAAAAAAATTTATCCAACTAAGACCCAAAGTGGCCAAGGCTAAAAGAGAAAAAGAAGAGAAGCTCAAGTTGTGCTAACAATATGAACATTACATGATTATACTCTCTTCTTTGTGCTATCCTATCCTTTCTTTGAAGCCAAACACATAGGCCTAACGCTACAAGCTTAAAAAGACCTATTGATTCAAGTATAGGGAGTGACTACATTAGTGGAGAAGTGTTTGAAAATAGGACTATAGGGTGCTCAAGGATAATCTTACTTTTCATTGACTAGCATGATTTGATCTATGAAATTTGCATGGAACTTGAAAGTGACAATAGCACACACGCACGTTCTGATTCGGAGACATGTTGTTTGATCTAGGAGAAAACACAACTTGTTAAACTTTCTGATTTATTTTTCTTTGTCGGTAAGTGAGATATATGAGCTACATGATTGACTATGAATTGGTTTATTTGGATCTTCAATGTTGAACTTGACTGTTTGATCTTATTTCTTGCTCGAGACGATCAAGTTTAAGTTTGGGGGAGTTGATAAGTGTGATTTTTACACTTAATTTGATATAAGATTATGGGCGTTTTTGTAGTGATTCTTGAAAAAATATTACTTTTCTTGGTTTATATTTGTATATTTCAGGAATCCAGGGCTAAATGCATAAAAGTTGAGGAAATAGGCTTAAAATGATGAAAAAGGACCAAACTGAGCAAACCTGGAAAAAGAGGGGCAAAATCGTAATTTGCTGAAAATAGAGGAGGCGGCCCATCCACTCATTTGAGGCAATCGATCGCCTCGACTCGAAAAATTCAGGATTTTGTTTCCATCTTGGTTATTTGGTGTCCAAACTTGGTGAAACTCTTCCTACCATAAATATGGATTATCATGGACGTTTTTGGGACTTTTTGGCTCACTTTTGACCTACAATACACAGCCTCCATCACTCATCATCCTCTCCAACCATCCATACACCATAACCATTGAAGAAGAGACGCATCGGAAGAGACGGGACGACGGAACAACGCAAGGAGTCAACGCCTCTCGTTATTTCCGTATTTCTAACTCTAGTTCTATGTTTTCATTGGATTTTAATGTTTAGAATGTTGCAAAACATGTTTATGCATTGTTATTTGATGGAGATTGCTGGCTAGGTTTGTTATCAAGACTTATGGGATCCTTTGTATGAACCCATGATTTTAGTTGAATGTTTTTGATTGATTCTTATTATCTAAGTGCATAGATCATTGTTCTTCATGCTTTTAAGGGTTTGACCATCCTTGAATGATAGTAAATTACAATTGAGATCGAGAGATAAAATTGTGATTCGATATAGTGATTTATGCCGTGGATTTCAGACCGAGATCGAGAGATGAAGTCAAATACACGTGTGATAGCTATAGATATCTAGTAATCGAAAGCTAGAAGTTTTCACGGATCTTAATACAATATTGTGTTGTTAAATAAGTACACGAGAGTGACTTACTACAATTTGATATTAGGTTCAATATAACTCGAGAGAGTATATTAGATAAATTTGGAAAACTCGTCACCTTAGATTGTTTGAATTCGATTCTTAACTAATAGGTGAATTGTGGGGGATTACATAGGTGAACCGAAAGTCTTGATAATTGTTTCTTTTGATTTTATTCTTATCCGTTCTTGTGTTTTTGGGTTGATCTTGAGTTCATTAGTCAATTTAGTTAATTAATCACAACCGGTTATCGTAGACTAAATATAGTTAAACTAGTGGAGTTTGGTAATTATTTCCTAGTCCTCGTGGGTTCGACACTCATACTTTTAAAATCATTATACTAAAACTTGACACCGTGCACTTGCGGTACATAATCGCTACACTAGAAAATACTATTTAAAATAATAGCGATCACTTGTCCTATGAACTCGCATATGTTATTGTATAACTTGGGTTCTCTTCCATTGGTCTTCCCAACCAATTTATCAATCTAACCATGTACACTAAGTATACTTATTAGTACAACAAATGCAAGTTTTGTTGATCATCAAAACTCAAAAATAATCCGGGGATAAATTAAGCATTAAACACAACCATGCGTTTAAGGCTCAACAGATGGCTTTTAACATCTATCCGAGAATTGCCTACAATTTAGGAGATCGAGACTTCAACAAGGTTCTTACTTCATCAAGATTTTAAAAGAAGTGATTTGATGAAAGAAGAAGACAGGCATTACTCGATCACCTACAATGTGTCGTACGCGCTTTCGAATACTCATCATTCAGAAGTATTCATAAGAAAAGAATTCATCGAAGTCCCCAAAATCTTCGAAGATTTTGCCAAAGCCGTATTGCCGGACATTATTGATACTCCGACAATAGGAGTGCTCTACATGAGGATACAAGACCAGCCTGTTTTGAACAGAAGTCGGAGCCTTATGATCGAGCCAAGAAGAATGTCTTTCCAATTGGATAGGTTGGTCAGTAGCTATCCCAGGGATAAACAAAAGGCCTTCTCGAGTAGGATTCAGAAGATCCCTGATGTCTTCAAAACAACAGGTATCTGAAGTGTCCATAATGATGGCGCGAAGTGCAGATAATCTTTGAAATCGCTGAAAAGAACAATATCTTTCCTTGTGATGTCTTATATTATCTACAACAACCTACAGTGGTAGATATCAAGGAAACCTAAAAATTGGTGAATTTGATCTAACCATTGAAGGAACATCATGCATGGTCCCAGTACAGCTTATTCTTGGGATTGAATTTCTCGAAGAACATAAACATTGGGAAAGATTACGAGATGGAATGAAATTCTCGGTGGAAGGAAAGAGATATAGGATCAGATGACCACCAGTCCATTCTCCATATACATCTCCGTCGGAATGTTATATGAAAAGTATCGGACAGAATATTTTGCAGCCTACATTGATTCAGGAGCTGAAACATGTATTCCCAGGCGCAATATCTTCCCCAAAGAAGTTGGTTAAAATTACCGGCCATTGTCGGACGAGATTTTTCCAAGCGGATCCTTATTCTTAATGAATGAGTCCAGGGAGCGAAAATAATTATCGGAGGAGCAGGTGGTACCCCGTGGTACAAATCAAGACTCCACCTATTTATTTCCATGATGCAGGAGCTGATATGCTGCTAGGCTACAATTTCCTACAGATATTCAGGCGGTTCACTCAGGAAAATGAGACACGAAGACTTATTTTCACAACCCTTTATGATCATAAGATTATTGTGCAAAACGGGAGGCGTTTCATCGGAAGTTCCCCGCTAGTTCTCGCAGCAAGCGTGATGATGAAGGAAAACTTCGACACCCAAAGATGAAGGATCATCGGAAATTTGTTGAAGCAATCCTTCAAATTCGACAAAAAAGATCCTAGTGAAAATGATTCCCAAACTTTTAACTGGGTTAATACTATGTCTTTCAGAAAACAGGATGAGGAAGAAGTCACTCCGGACACCCCGTTGTTACTTAATGCATTACAGGACGAGGTTCAACAACCTGAAGCTACCCTCGAAGAGCAAATTACTCTAGAGGATGTGAAAAAGAAGATTCAGAGGAACTACAACGATGATCCACTGTCATGGTGGAATAAGAATGAGCTCAAAGCTACTTTGAAGGTGAAAGCCGGAAAAGAAAATGAGTTTGTTAGATTCAGACCAATCCCCATGATTATGAAAGATCGGATGGATATGCAGATAATACTTAAACATCTTGACCTTAAGTTAATCCCACCCGGTGTTTTTCCATATAGCAGTCCATGATTTCTTGTTCGGAATCATGAAGAAATCAAAAGAGGAAAGCCAAGATTAGTAATCAACTACAAAGGAATCAACGACATCTTGGATGTCGATGGATACTTTATCCCAAGCAGAGAACATTTGGTAAACAGCATCAAGAATGCCAAAGTGTTTTCCAAGTTCGATGGTAAGTCTGGATTTTACCAGATTAAGATGGAGGAAGCAAGCAGAAAGTACACAGCATTCTCCACACCACCAAGGCATTATATCTGGGATGTCATGCCAATGGGATTGTCAAACGCTCCCCAGATATTCCAAAGGAAGATGGATAATCTTTTCAAGGATTACTTCAGCTTCATGTTCGTATATATTGACGACATCCTCATTGCATCAAGAAACATGAAAGAGCATCTTACGCATTTTGAAATCTTTTCAGATGTTTGCTACAAGGAATGATTAGTGCTGTCCGAAAGGAAGACAATGATTGCTACAAGACAAATTGAGTTCCTTGGGATCGAGATTGATGAATCTGGAATCATCCTTCAAAACCACATTGTTGAGAAGGTGCAAGGTTATCAGGATGATCTCAAGGATTTGAAGCAACTTCAGAGCTTTCTTGGAGTTGTTAATTTTGCTGGAATGCTCATTAATAATCTGGAAAACCACATAAAGGTGTTCAGTCTGTTACTCAAAAAAGACGTTAAATTTGAGTGGAATGAAGACCATCGACAAGTTGTCAAACAGCTGAAAGAAGTTTGCAGACAACTACCAAAGCTTGCAATCCCAAACGACGAGGATGAACTGGTGTCATACACGGATGCCAGTGATCATTGGTGGGCAGCAGTTCTCATGAAAGCTACACCAGACGGATAAATGTCATGTAGATATTGTAGTGGTATCTTCACAGACAGTGAAGTTATCCGATGGCATATCAAAGAGAAAGAAGTCTTTGCAGTCCAAAAGGCCTTTAAAAATGGCCATTATTTTTACTTGCAAAGAAATTTATCTTGAAAAACAGATAATACTAGTCTTAAGTTTTTTTTTGAAAAATAAAATTGAATCAAAACTATAAAAGGCTAGACTTTTAAGATGGCAAGCTGAATGTCAATATTAATGATTATGATATTGTCATTGTGAAATCTAATAAAAATATTATTGCAGATTTCTTAGCGAGATATGGAAGCGAGTGAAGCCAATTCCATCATAACAAGATCAAAGCACCTCAGAGAAAATATGGAGGAGCTAGACAAACAGATCAACGGCCTTGTAATAAATTCCCAGGTGGTGGGTCAAGTATAGAAAATAGATCTCACGAAGATCAAACAGGCTATGAAGGCTACCATGCAGGCTCACACCAGTTTATGGGACAGTCTTTATTTTCCCTTCCGACGGGATGCTTCAACAGTGAAGTTAAAGTCGTGTTTCAGAGAGCCATACTAACAAGTGTGATGGATTCAAGTACCACCACTACAAGTCCTAATATTGATCCTTTCGAGGAAGATACAGAAGAAAAAAATGATTCCCTGGTATCTAGGATATCTGAAGATCAAGCCAACCCATCACCTCAGGGGTTAAAGAGGGAGAGATTAATCTTAGGCCATCGGCAGGCAAGTCTAAGGTTAATACTGACGAGATTAAAGTTTCCCAAACTTCCCCTTTGCAGGAATATCAAAGAACATGGGAGAAACTCTATACAATAGTGGGTGTAATTCCTAGAAAAATAACAGCAGACTGGTCAGGAAAATACCCAAGAATGTGGATTCATCCTGGTGTCAAATCATCGTGAGTGGTTTGATTCTAGCTGTCTAGCATCAGTCTTTACCACAACACCAAGTTTTTCGGAAATCATGAAATTAAAGGATTGGATCTACGAAGGAGTGTATGACTCATGTCAAAATAATCATACACTTGGACGAGGAGATGTTCTGGAGCTAAAATTCCTAACTGCAGCCCCAGAAATTACAGGAAAAGACCTTCATCCTAGCTTCCATTTCATGAAGTTACAAAGGCCTAACTGGAAAGAGATGGACCAAATAAAGCCATCGCCCGAAGGAACAACACTGGTTTCCCCACTCACAGAGGACAACATCACCACGAGAAGAGCCCGAGGATTATGGGCCTGTCTCACCGAGATGGATAAAGTCAAGTACCCATTCAAAAGTTTCCAAAACAAGCAAACAGGTCATTCATGGTTAACGCCATGACAAGCCACACCACGAAATTTGCCGAGGAAATATTTGAAAAGAAGAGGCAAATATTGTGGGATAACAAGATTCGTCGCGACCAAAGAAACTTGCCGGAAGTTCTGCAACATGGCTTATGTTGGAAGATGGCAGGATTACATCTGCCCGAGCTTCCTAGAGCAAAAAGAGCCAATGTTCGGGAAATGATTCCCTGTCAAGAGGGACCTTAAGAAAGAAGACAAAGCGGGACCAGTCAAACGTTGAAGATTCTCACGCGGACCGCAAAAACCAAATTTCTAGGGACCAGAGGGAGACAAGAGTCATGTGACTCTGACGAGGACCACTACCATTATCAAAATAAAACAAGATGGTAGGACAACCTCTTCTGCCGAAAGTAAAAGAGACCACAAGAAACCAAACAAGAAGACACATGCAATGGCGTCTGATTATAAACAAGCCTTGAAGTCCGTATTTCACATCCACCTCCAGACTTCTATAAATACCAAGGCATTCAGGAAGCTAAGGACATAGAAAATTCTCCATAGTTTTCTGAGAATAAAAATTGTAGTCTCCAAGCTTTGTAATCTTTCAATTTTCATAGCTTGGTAATAACATCTTCATTTCTTTCTTTATAATCGTTTGTAATATTGTTATGTATTTCAATTTATGTGTTCTTGAGTCAAGCCTCATCTATATGATAGGCTAAACAAGCCCGTCCCCTCCCAAAAGGAGATGTTTTAATGTAATAGATATTATAAGTATTTGCAGAATAAAATAAAGGTTGTTGCCCATCTATCTCTCAGATTTCTTTAAAATCTTTTTATATTTGGTTATACCACCCTACATAGAAAATGAAGCAGGGTTGTGCTAGTTATTGCTGAAGGGCTCTCTAACAGAACCATTGGTTGCGATCGTGTGGTTGGTGGTGATGAGCCATCGTAAAACCTGATTGAGTACCCTACATTAGTGCGGTCAAAAAGGTATATACTGTTTTGTTAAAAGTTTATTGTAATACAGAAGCATGATGTGCCTTTCACGAATTCAAGCCAAGGGGTACAAAAAAAAATACTTAGTATGGAAAGTGTAATTTCTCGAAGTGTGGATGGTAAGTGAAACACCATGTAAACTATGGGATGGTGAGTGAAATTTGCCCTTATTATTATTACTTTTTTAGAATGTCGAATTTACTTCTGGTTAATATTATACATATATATTCAAGCTATGAGAATGTGTTTTTTTTTAGTGGGGGAATTGTTAAATTCATTTTTGTGCGCAAAGCACGACTCGAACTCGAGTCTGCTTAAAATGGGCATGCACTTTTATTCATCCTGACAAGGCCGGGAAGCTCAAGCTATTAGTATGTGTTGCAGAATATCGGTTAACTAGACTATCCCGATCCAATCCAAGTTAATAGAGTACAAAAGCATCTGAATCACAAGTATAACAATATTTGGGAGTGAGTAGATAAAATTGTTCAGCGAGACTTCCACTTTTCAAAAAATTGTATTCCTTTTAGGATTCAATGTTCAATTAATTTAAAGGAGATTCGACGAACTATTTAGGATCCAATTTTCACTAAAAAATTAAATAAACTTGTGGAAGCACTACAACATCATGATGTGTATGTGATATGTAATGCGAAATGGCTCATTAGTTCAGTACAAAAACAGTGTACAACCTAACTCACGATCACACACGCATACACAAATTTAGAGTTTGTTAAACTGCTGATTTTTTACATACAAACAAGAAGATTTAGGAGACAATACCGAGTCTTCAAGATTTTTAAATTTACAAAACATGTAAAGAGAACATAAAAGAAATACAAAAAACAGGATAAATAAACATTGTTTGAGCAGCAGTTAAAATAGCTGATGGGAGACGAGCTCCAAGTAAAAGGAATATAGTTTAACTGCAACTTTATCTGTTTCTGAAGGAACTTAGTTGGGACTGGGGGAATGTACAGAAACTGCAAAATATTCACCAAGAAATAGTCGCCCTAGTCATACCAAGAGTAACAGCAATGGTAGCTAGGATTGCCTGCGAATATATTTGAAAATCAAAGAACACCTTAGAGTTAGGATAATAAACTGTTGCCAAAATCATATGCAATAAAAGGTTGTATAATGACTCAAACTCCCTCATATATAAACACTTTCTGAAAATAAATGTAAGAGCTGTTCCCCAATTTATCTTCAATATGTTGGTACTAATTAGACAAGGGCCAAAGTCTTCCACTCACCAAATCAGATACAAGAAATCAATGAACAAACACGGGACCAAAAGTAAGGAAATGAGATAAATAGATGCCATTTTTACTCCATCAGTGCTATAAACCACCAACTCCATAATTTATCCTCCAAAAACCAACGCAAACTTTCATTTCCTCTCATATCTTCACTGAATCGGTACACTTTAATTTTGTTACACAAATCACATATCATGCGAAAACACAATTAAGAAACCCTGAAGCATTAGGTATACCGTATATGTCAAATTCTACCTATTTTTACAAAAAAATTAGACAGTTGGAAAAGGTTGAAAAAACTTACAGCTAAAGTGCAAGCAACCAGTCCAGCCTTTTCTCTGTAATCCAGCCGAACACATATCAGCAGAAAAGCGCCAATATACCAAGGAATGGCACCCAGAAAGAAACCGCTTATGAACCTTACACACAAAGTCAAGAAAGCTACCAATTAGCAGATACTGCGTAACAATCTTCATACTATTCAAGATCTAATAACCAGTAACAACTTTGAGAATTTTAACAAGTTTTAGCATCTAAAACATAAAAATTGCAATAAATGTCGTAAACTAATTAAGTTAACTACCAAGAATCTGGTAAATCGTCTTTGAGTAGAATACCCAAATTGGGAAAACATATTACAGTCAAAATCCTCCAATATACCATTAGTAAATATTAAAGACTTTGTCAGGTAACACCAAAAACTCTCTCAAGAAAATCTTAGCTCAATAAAATCTTATCACAAGCTTTAATTATCAATATATCAAGCTTATGAAACCTGATAACCTAGTACAGTCAACATCCTCCAATATACCACTAGTAAATATTAAAGACTTTGTCATAAAATAGTTAGGGAACACCAAAAATTCTCTCAAGTATATTAATCTTAGCTCAATAAAATTATCACAAGCTATAACTATCAATATATCATAAAGCTTATGATACTTGGAATACTAGAGTAAAATTTGGGTTTCTAATCTTGAAAAATGATGACAATCCAACCTGATAGATCGATAGTAAAAGATGTGGGTAAGCACCACGTGAAGTTTAAACTGAAATGGGCAACAAATCGCTGTTTGGTCTCTTCCACGAATCTCAAGAGTGCGTTTACTTTCATTATGCTTGTGTGTCGCTTTGCTTCAGCTTTTTTTCTATGTATTTCTGTTCTGTTGGCTGAATGAATGAAGCCAAGCCAAACCCCCCTTTGTTTAGTTTAATGGAGAAAGTGAACTTGATGACACTTGCAATTGGCAAAGGACCACTGGTTTTGACAACCCATGATGGAGTTAGTGGACTTTGATAACATTTGCAGCGGGGTATATCGATATGACTTGTCAGATATTTGAGATGTATTGAATAATAAACTATTCCAGCTTACAAAGATTTATATTGACGAAATTGGTTCCAATAGTCGACAAACTCGGTGCCTACGGAGAAGCTTGACGCTTGCAGACGTGTAGTGAGATTGGTAAAACCCCCAACATGAGCTGTAGGGGAAGAAGTGTTGGCTTCCAGTTCATTACAAGTTATCAAAATCCAGGACCTATGACCCGTTAAGTAAATAAAATAAGGGTGGGGTTTGTATTCGCTTCAATATTGAGCCAAAACAAACACATGGAGAAAAAAAGAAAAAGCAATGATGCGCACAAACATAAAGAAAACAGTACAGAATTTGTAGAGGAGATTGAACAGCGATCTGTTTTCCACGCAACATCATGCAGTGGTTACTCACATAATGTCGCCCACTACTAATCTACCGGCTTTGATTTTTCATCCTCTTCCGAAATTATTAACCTGAATTTTTCTTTATAGTCCAACTTTAATAATATTAATAACATATAGATCGTGACTGTAATTTGTGAGAGGAGGATAGTATTCTTGAAGGTTTTGGTATCCCGTAATCATGCAAGGAAGAAAGCTTGTAATACTCTACAGCGGAGAATGCACTTCCCATGGTTTTTGCCAATCTGGATTTTCACTTAAAAATTGTTGCCTCACTAGATTTTCTCGCACTCATCTAATAATATTGGATTTTAATTGATGTTGTAGAAATAGTTTAATTTGATGTTGTCTTCTACTTAAATCTGGAGTGAGAAAAGAATATTACTTTTAACTTATTTAGTTGTCGTTGTTGTTGTTTTCTTTCTGTATAGAATAATATGAGGCAGTAAGGATCTAAAAAACCAAATATCGATGGGTGCTGGCAGCCTGGCACATAAATTATTCCCGAGCAAACAAAAGAAAACAAAGAGTAAAAAAAATCAGTCATTGAAAAAAACTTACAAGAACCATCCAATTCCGATACCACAACAAGGAAGCCTCTCCTCTCTAAATGGTCGTCCCGTGACAACAGCATATCCTATAAAACAAGAAAAATAAACGAAGAGGAGGAGATCAGCTTGGTGCCAACTTACCAAATGTAAATAGCGGTGGACTCAATTTTAGAAAAAAACGATGAACAAGTTTTATCTCTTATTAATCTAACAACAAACACATCAACTCTGGCAAAAAATTTCCCAGAAACTATCAAGACCAGTAGACCACCAACAAAATTAAAAGTGATCCGATTTCAATATAATATTCCCGAGATATCGCCGTAATAAAAAAATTAGAAACAGATCAAAAAAATTACCAGGAACGATTTGATATCCCTGATGATAGTATTGAGGGGGAGGACCTGAAAATCCAGGAGGAGACATGGGTTGAGGAAATCCGACAACCGGTTGCGACGAAGGAGGATGATAATTGGCCACACCTTGAAAAGTGCCATAATGATAATTCGGCGGCGGCGGCGGAGCGGATGGCACGGAGACGCCTCTGGTTTTCTCTCCACCTTCTTCGCTCATATTTTGTTTCCGGATTAAGAATTGATTTCAAAGGATGTCGTTTTGTTAATTGATTGACCACACCTTACCTGTCCCACGGGGATTGATTTGGCCCACAATCTCTCCCCGTTTTTAATGGTTATGCTGTAAAGCTAAATAAGGTAAATTAACAACCTTTTTCAAACCATAACCAAGTATTAGCAAATAATTATTGCTTAATGTGGCACATTCATATATATTAGTACGTAGAATATGTTATATAAGAGATATGTTCGGAGAACATAGAGGTGACCTATTGATTAGTTACTCAATATCTCTATAATGACTCGAGTTCGAGTCTCCACACTCATAGTTAGGATATACATTTCATTGCATACTTTTGGCGTTGTATACATTTAGCTCGCGGTAATCAGGTTGGAGTTACAAATATAAATTATATATCTACATCAAAATTATTATTTGTATGAACAAATAATTTTAAAAATACAATTTTAAATTATAAAAAATGTGATGACGCGAGTGGTTATTGGATCAAAATAATAATCAAGTTTTTCATCATTAAGATAAAATAATATACAAAAAGTAAACTATCATCTGCCACGCAACAACTACAAACCAAAAAAAAAAGTTGTTTGTAGCGCACCAAGTTTTGAACTTCCCAAGGGTCACTCAAGTTTTCTATACTCAAAGTAAGCCACGGAGATCATCCTCTGATGCAGATTCCCAAGGTAAACAAACACACTGCACCTGTGTTCAAAATTGGTTCATCTGTGTTCCCAGAAGCAATTTTATAAGATGAAAGCAGGCTTATTCAAGAACTGGAAAATTTAAGCAACAAAAAATGAAAACGACTTAAAAGATACAGCTCTTATGGACATTATTTACATTCTCGATACCATTCGGAAAGGCATTGATCAGTTCTCGTGTAATTTACATTACAAATGTAGCTAGACCTGTTGGTTTTCCAGGACATAGTTCTTGGATTCAAGTCATATAAGGTGTGTGAATGTGATTTTTAAAACAAAAAAAGTTGGTAATGAAGCGCAAGGAGGCGGCAAATATACTTTGAACATATAGCACAAAATACTTTGTCTCACCGTATCATTCATTATCCACACGGTCATCTATGATGTAAGTTTTGGTGCGCAGATTGTTCAGTTCCGAGAGGCCGCCGTCGCCTAGTATCAACTGCGGCATGAGTACAAATTAGTTGAGAGGGAGCCAAAATAAACAATTCTTTTCAAAATGTGGCACCAAAGTTATTTATTTTGGTACCATACAAAGTTTTCCATATAGGAACCAAACATGAGCTTAGATATTAATATATAAATGCAAGTTTGGAAATGACTTACAGCCTATATTTCCATCTCAAAATTTAAGGAGGAACGAGTTTGCATGATCCACATTTAAGGGATTGAAAACAGTTGTTTAAAGGATAGATGCACAAGTAAATATGGAAGCACAAACGAGATGTAAATATCATTTGAAATTTTCATTCCATATTTTATCAAGAAAACATTGAGGACTTTCTTTTAACTGACATTAACTTTCAAGAGAGAGTACATCAAGCTTATCCCATAGACTTATGCTTACCTTGGATGCTTTCACGTGGACTATGCAATTGCCAACCCAACCAACTCCTGAGCCAACCTATTGACGCTGGATGGCCAAAGAGGGCACTTATATAACCATGGATAAAAAGAATTAAGGCAAAGGCAACAAAGAAAATAATTTTTGACATAATTCATGCAATGAAGCTGCCTGAACCGCGGTAACTTTATGGAGAATTACATCAGCAGAACAAGGCACATCCAAATCGACAAACCTCTATTTGAGACATTTTTTTTTCAGAGTTTCACTTTGCAGAAAACTGAAAAACCCGGAAGTCCAGGAAAAAAAGGCAGACCTGCATAATAACATGGCTAAATGGTACAAGAATGGAGATCATTATGGATATTGTTATTTTTGACTTAAATTGACTAATACTTGCATTTAATTCTTTGCCCTTTGTTCTTTGTTTAAATTTTTCAGGTTTACATCTTGGCCATCTAAAGATGACGGCTGTGATTAAGAGATGAAAGCAATCAGATTTCTTTTGGTTAAAAGCGTGAGATGAAGAACAGATTAAAGGCAAGGGGGGTGTGCAGTTTCTGAGGAAGGAGAGAGGCGCAACTGGTTTCCATAAAAAGAGAGAGCTGCGATTTGTGGATTTCAAGAGGGCAACGAGAGGAAGAGACAAGAGCGAGAGGAGATCAGATTGAGATGAGAGAAACACGGTCGGTCAATTTCTTGGGGAATTCTCTTGTATCGGGTTTGATTGGGAGAGAACTGAGAAAGAGTGTGTTGTAATCTACACATTGCTCTTGGTTTGGTGTTTAATGGAATCGTTCCCCTCCCGCGTGAATGTAGGCTGAAAGGATTGTCGAACCATTTAACTGGAATGTTTTCTGTGTGCATGAACGTGAGTCAACAAGGGAAAATGAATTGTGATTGCATACTGCCTTTGAAATCGGGTTAATGCATTGTAAAAAGATAATTGATAATTCAAGATTCATGATGGGAATTTGACTTTACATACATTTTCTAGAGTGGAAGGAAGTTAATTGGTTTAGAGCAATTGACTTTGACTCAAGAATTAAAATTCACTTGCTTAGCCTTTATGTCAGTAAGAGATTGTTGTCTTGCTCCAGAGAAAGAAGGAGAGATTAAAACACGACAGAATTCGAGTGATTAAAATTTGGACAGACCAAATTGTGTATTGCTCAAGTATAGATATTTCGATTAAGATTGGTGCGATCGGATCGATCGAGTTTCATAACAGATATTAAAAATGCAAAACCATGGATCCCCTTCGAGGCTTCGACCAAGTATAAAACCACTAAGACCATCCCTATAACACACTAGTGAATCCAACAATGATCTTGCAACTGTTTCAAACCATCTTCAGACAATATCAAGGTAATGAGGGTAAAATAAAGATTCTAAGACATCTGATGACGAGGCTTGCTGCTAATAACGAGTAATTTCCAATGAAACCAAAGCCATTAGTATACAATAAAATGGTTGATTCATTACCCGGTTTCTCCTTCGAGTATATTGAGAGAACAATGAAGTTGAACCTCCAAATTCCTAGACATTGGGGGCTAACAAGTCCAGACGATTCTATATGTTGGGTTTTTTGGCCCATTACCTTGTTATTGTTTGTTGGGCTTTGGCCCCTCTTCTTATTAGCCTTAACCGAGCCCCCCTTTCAACTCCCCCTCTTCACCCTTCATATCCCTTCCAGAATGTTCATCGCGTCTCCTCGGCTTGCTCCAGCTTCTTGGGACTTGCTCTCTTCCCTTCATCTTCCTTAGTGCTATTAATCAAGGTAATTGTTCCCTGATTTGGTAAGCCTGAAATCGGTCCAACTCTTGAGTGTTTTCCCCATTTTCTTCGTGTCTCTGTTTCCTTTGTGGTTGACCGAGAGCTTTGTGCTTTCTGTGTCAGAGTGGTGGTGTTGTGTGCGCCTTGAGCTTAGGGTGGTGCTCTTGTGGTTCGAGTGTGGTGCTGTGTGCACCGTGGCTGGTGTGTGCGCGCTGTGTGCGTGCACTGTGTGTGTGGCAGTGAGTTTAGAGTGGTGCTGTGTGGCCGTGAGCTGTGGTGTTGTGTGCACTGGTGTGGCCGTGCGTTGAGTGTGTGCGTCTGTGGTTCTGCTTGAGGCAGTGCGTGTGCTATTCCCTTGTGTCCAAGTTGACTGTGTGTCTTGGTGTAACCCTGTGTGTGGTTCCCCTTTCTGTGTTCGGCCGTCGCCTACTGCTTGTGTGTTCGGGCAGTGCTTAGGGCAGTGTGTGTGTCTCCATCTTTTGGCTACGATACATTGGTTCCCTGGTGACGACGTAGAAAGGAAACCCAGCTCGACTAGAGCCCAATTCCCTTACTCTTGTTTGATATTTGAGTTTATATAGTTCTTTGTGAATTGTATACTGTGGATTGTTTTCTTGTTGTGATTGCAGGCTACCAATCGACGATTTAAAGCGGAACGAAATCCTTACAATGGTATCAGAGCGTTCCGTGCCTGGTGGAGTGCTCGGGCAGACCTCGGGCAGCAACAAGAGTGTTCGGGAAGCGGCGGGCAGCAGCTGGTGTGTTCGGGCAGTGGCTGGAGTTCTCGGGCAGACCTCGGGCAGCGGCTGGAGTGCTCGGTGGGTCTCGGGCAGCGCTCGGTGGACCTCGGGCAGCAGCTGGAGTGTTCGGGCAGCAGCTGGAGAGTTCGGGCAGCGACTGGAATCTCGGGCAGATTTCGGGCAGAGCACTTCGGTGCTTCGGGCAGTGTGGTTTTCGTCACCCCAGAGCTTTGTCTCTGGGTAGTAAGTGATTATCTTGACCCATAATCTTTTTACTACGTTGTTTCTAAGTAATTGTGTCCCTTACCCGTAGGAAAATCTCTATCTGAAAGCCCCATGCTCGTACACCGTTGAGTGTATTGTGATCTTGTGGGTGATAGTGATTTTTCCTCCCCTTAGCTTGATTGATTCTTTCATATTGTGTTTTGTGCCTTGTGGTCCTTGCTTCTGCTGATTGGTTGTTGAAATTGTGTGTGCCTCTCTGCTTATTTGTGATGGCTTCAATTTCTGGATATAACCTTGAACCTTTTAATGAAAAATCTGATTTTTCTATATGGCAACAAAAGATGAAAGGAGTTTTAATACAACAAAAGGTATTTAAAGCTATTGACGGTAATTGGGCTGAGAACATTACTATTGTTAAGAAACTTGAAGATGACGAATATGCTTATTCTTCTATTATCTTGAACTTATCTGACTCTGTGCTCAGAAAATGTGATAAACTATCATCTGCTAGAGAACTTTGGGAAAAATTGGAAGAAATGTTTACGCAAAAAATCTTTGCCGAGTAAACTTTTCTTGTTAGAAAAATTTTTCAGATTCAAGCTAGACTTGAACAAAGACGTAGATGAAAATTTGGATGTGTTTACTAAGTTAATTCAAGATATTAAATTGACAGGAGATAAGAACATTGACGACTATTCACCTATTGTTCTTTTAAATGCTATTCCTGAAAATTATAGTGATGTAAAATCCGCCATTAAGTACGGTAGGGATTCTATTACATTGGATACTGTAATGAACGGCCTAAAAAGCAAGGAATTAGATTTAAAAGTGAACAACGGTGGTAAGCAAGATTCAGGTGAAGTTATGCATGTTAGAGGTAGATCTCAACATAGGTATAACAACAATCATAGATCTGATTATAACCAAAATCAGAATAATGATAAGAACAAAGGGAAAAGGTCTAAGTCTAGGCCTAAGAACGGAAGGTGCTTTAATTGTGGTGATCCTGATCATTTTATTAAAGACTGTCCTGAAAAGAAAAACCAGAAACAAAATGATAATAACCAATCTTATGAACAAGTGAATCATGCTTCTTTATCTGGTGAAAACTCAGGTGATGTTTTTATGGTGACTGACTTATATGATTCTGTGAATTATGTGCATTCATCTACTGTGTGTGAAAATGAATGGCTAATTGATTCTGGTTGCTCTTATCACATGTCACCTCTTAGAAATTTGTTTTCTAATTATAAAGAAGTTGAAAATGGTTCTGTTTCTATTGCTAATGAGAAACTTTGTAAAGTTGCTGGCATTGGTGATGTTTATTTGAAATTTGATTCTGGTTATTCTATGACTCTAAAAGATGTACATGTTCCTGCTTTGTGCAATAATTTGATGTCTTGTGCTGGATTAGAATCATGTGGTCTTGAGGGTAGATGGGGAAATGGAGTTATGAAAATCATAAAGGGTTCTTTGGTAGTTTTCAAAGGTAAAAAGAAAAGACATCTTTATGTTTGCAAAACTGAATCTGTATATGATAATGTGAATTCTGTGACTGATGACTTGACTGATCTGTGGCATAGGAGATTAGGTCATATGAGTTCTAAAGGTCTAGAGATTTTGCATGAAAAGGTTGCTGTGGTAAAGACGGGTTGTCTTGCATGCCTTTCTGTGATTCGTGTGTTTTTGGCAAACAACAAAGAGTGAAATTCCCGGTTTTCCCTTCCCCTATTGTGACTACGAGTTCTGTGCATGTTGATGAGTCTAAGTCCAGTATTACTCCCTGCAAGGTGGAGCATTTAACCGGTGTACTTCTTGTTAATGAACCTAAAAAATTCATGGAATGCCTGAAAATCATGATAGTGTTGTTGAACATGAACATGTTGTGCATGATGAATTGGTTGCTAATGAACATGAAGATTTGCATGATATAGCTTATGCTATTAGTTGCTTAATGTATTTGATGGTTAGTACTTGGCATGATATAGCTTATGCTATTAGTTGCTTAAATAGGTTTATGTCTAATCCTAGCATGATGCATTGGAATGTTGTTCAATGGTTGTTATCTGTAGGTGATAATCTAAGTGATTATGTGTTTAATCCTGCTGATATGTGTACTAAGTGTTTGTCCCTTAGTAAATTTCAATCATGTTTAAATTTTTTAAAATTTGATACTGATGAATGATGCATGTTTAGTCCCTTGGTTAGTGTTTTATAAACTGCTGTGTGCTCGTTATAAAACTGTTACCCTGGTTACTTTCCCACTTTAACTTGTTGTGTGCTTGTTATTGTTTTTCCTTTGTCTGTGCTGTGTGCTATGACAGGAATTTGGTCCACACAATGCTGTGTGTGTTGTGGGGACCCTTTGGGCGATGATGAGTCATCTATAGGGTTTTCCTTACGTCGAGGTGGAGCCGGTATTGTGCCAAGGTGGAGATTTGTTGGGTTTTTTGGCCCATTACCTTGTTATTGTTTGTTGGGCTTTGGCCCCTCTTCTTATTAGCCTTAACCGAGCCCCCCCTTTCAACTCCCCCTCCTCACCCTTCATCTCCCTTCCAGAATGTTCATCGCGTCTCCTCGGCTTGCTTCAGCTTCTTGGGACTTGCTCTCTTCCCTTCATCTTCCTTAGTGCTATTAATCAAGGTAATTGTTCCCTGATTTGGTAAGCCTGAAATCGGTCCAACTCTTGAGTGTTTTCCCCCTTTTCTTCGTGTCTCTGTTTCCTTTGTGGTTGACCGAGAGCTTTGTGCTTTCTGTGTGAGAGTGGTGGTGCTGTGTGCGCCTTGAGCTTAGGGTGGTGCTCTTGTGGTTCGAGTGTGGTGCTGTGTGCACCGTGGCTGGTGTGTGTGCGCTGTGTGCGTGCACTGTGTGTGTGGCCGTGAGTTTAGGGTGGTGCTGTGTGGCCGTGAGCTGTGGTGCTGTGTGCACTGGTGTGGCCGTGCGTTGAGTGTGTGCGTCTGTGGTTCTGCTTGAGGCAGTGCGTGTGCTATTCCCTTGTGTCCAAGTTGACTGTGTGTCTTGGTGTAACCCTGTGTGTGGTTCCCCTTTCTGTGTTCGGTCGTCGCCTACTGCTTGTGTGTTCGGGCAGTGCTTAGGGCAGTGTGTGTGTCTCCATCTTTTGGCTACGATACCTTGGTTCCCTGGTGACGACGTAGAAAGGAAACCCAGCTCGACCTGAGCCCAATTCCCTTACTTTTGTTTGATATTTGAGTTTATATAGTTCTTTGTGAATTGTATACTGTAGATTGTTTTCTTGTTGTGATTGCAGGCTAACAATCGACGATTTAAAGTGGAACAAAATCCTTACACTATATATGCATCAAAGTAAGGATGTACTTGCTACCAAAGGATCAAAGAGTAACCAATTACCGAAACATAGTAATTTTCTCAGAATGGAGAGAAAGGATCCGACGCGCCTCAAGAGCACGTTAGAGATGGGAACGCTGATTTTACAAAACAAATTCACAAATATTAAAAACAGAGTGATGGAGTTGGCGTGTGTAATATGCACATTATTTTATATATTTTTAAAATATATAATCTCTTTATTTAGGCAAGCAAAACTTGGATGGAAATGAGAGGGTTTATTAATTAAATAACCTTAATAAAATAAATAATTTCAAAAATAACCCGAAAAATAAAAACATTTCAAAAGTAACCTAAACCGCCAACTGGGTTGGCGTGACCAATTGGTCACGCCAACTCAGTTGGCGTCACCTAAAAAAATTATGGTCACGCCAACTGAGTTGGCGTGACCAATTTAAAATATATTAGTCACGCCAACTGAGTTGGCGTGACCTTTGTTTTTTACGGTCACGCCAACCCAGTTGGCGTGACCATTATTCACGCCAACTGGAGCTGCAAGTTGGTGTGCAAGTTGGTGGGAATAATTATTGGTCACGCCAACTCAGTTGACGTGACCAATAAATATCATGTGTCACGCCAACTCAGTTGGCGTGACCCATTAAAGGTCACGCCAACTGAGTTGGCGTGACTTGGAGTTATAAAATTTCCGCAGCCCTTCTTCTTCGGCAACAACTTCGGCGATTTACAGTCTAAATTCTTCCTCGCGTTTGACCTCCAAGTTACTATCGTTTTTTTCTCATTTTGCTTCCAGTCTCTTCGTAGTTTCAGATTCAGAATTTAGAGGTAAAAATCATATCGCTGTGAATTAATTTCTGTCACACTTTTTCGCTGCCGGCCGCCGCCCCCCGCCGTCTGTTGCCGCCGTCTGCTGCCGCCGTCGGGCGCCGTCGGCCGCCGCCGCCGCCGGTTGCTGATGGCTGGTGGTTGTCGGCGGTAGCATCGTCATGTTTTATCAGTTTTAATTTATTTTGTTTACTTTATGTTGTTTATATGTACTAATGTATTTTTTGTTTCATATAATAGGATGGATCCGATGAATGTACCAGGCCCGATCGATGATCATCTGTTGGTATTGCAGTCATGTCATCGTTCTGAAGATGTATGGGCAGGTGATATTGATCGGCCCTTGCGTGTGAGAAATCCGAGCAGCTATTTTTGGGATCTTTGCCCATTAGACACACGTGTTGTAAGTATGTTACATGAGTTTGGGTTTTATGGTGTATATAGGTGTAATAAGATTACCATTGACCCTCATCTAATCACGGCGTTAGTAGAGAGATGGCGTCGTGAAACGCATACATTCCATCTGAGATCTGGAGAGGCGACTATTACACTGCAAGACATTGCAGTTATTTGGGGTCTGCCAATAAATGGTCTTGCAGTGTCAGGTGCCAATTTTGATAAGACAATACCCGAGTGGCAAGAATATTGTTATCGTCATTTGGGATTTACACCAGATCCGGGTCACTTTAAAGGTGCATGTTTGTTAATGTCTGCGTTGAGTCATCATTTAATAGTAAATCGGATCCATTTGCATAGTACGGCGGATGAGGTTGCTAAATATGCACGAGGTTGTGCATTATTAATGATAGGTGGGATTATGTGCCCCGATAGCTCCGGCAATACTGTAAAATTATTGTACATACAGAAATTAGAAGATATCAGTTCTGTTGGTAATTTTAGCTGGGGTAGTGCTGTGCTGGCATTCTTATATCGTGAGTTGTGCACTTCAGCGGAGAGAGGGGAAAAAGTAATATGTGGTGCATTACAACTCCTACAGGTAATCGTTACATTTATGTTAAAATACTGAAAAAATATATCTTGCATATTTAATTTATATTCTTCATGTTAATGTTTTAGATTTGGGCATGGTCCCGGCTCGAAAGTTTAGCTCCTCGACTCGGACGCCTGAGAATTGATATTGGGCCAATACCAATCGATGAGGACAATTACTTACCTGTTGCTCCATATGGTGCAAGGTTATGTATCACAAATTATTTTGCAATGTATAATATTATATTTAATATTTTGTTATATAATTTATGTTTTTTTATGATGATTATGAGTACACAGGTGGACATGTAAAGTAAGATTTACAGAAACTGGCACACATTCATTACGAATTATTAGAGACATCCTTGACCAGCAGCCATTAAGCCAAGTAATTTTATTTTTTATATTCATGTATAAAACATAATAGTCTTTGAACATTATTTTAATGTAATACTATATTTGTAGTTTAATTGGCAGCCGTACCCTGATGATTATATTGAAGGACTGCATACTGAGTTATGGACATACAGCGGGCCACTCATTTTGTATGACATAGTTGAGATGCATCGTCCTGAGCGGGTTTTCCGTCAGTTCGGCATGGTACAAAACATCCCACCAGATCCACGGTCAGGGGATGATATATTACATGTAGTTAACCGCAGGGGTAAAACAAATAATGACTGGTCTGCACACCATAGGCGGTACACGACTATATGGGGAAATGCACATGCTCATACCGTGGACAGCCCGCGATATGAGTCAGCTGGACAGGGTGTAATTGTCGGGTACAATGACTGGTATGGACGAGTAACACGTAGATTCATTGGCCATCAACGACAATTTGTGGAGGCTGGTTATCAACATGGAGATGGCCCGGCATGGCAACATGTGGTATGTTGCTTTATGAAATATGTATTACATATTTGAAAATTGTGTTTAGATTTAAATACTTAATAAATGTTCACTCATTTCAGATTGATCAGCTGTCGCAATTAACAGTTACCTGCGACCGTAATATCGCTGAGGAACAATCCGTAGGGGCGTACATGGATGCATTTAGTGATGTCAGAAATGTCATACAAAATGTGTTGCATGTCGCGCAGGAACGACGCGATAGAAACTTTCCGCCCTACGAAGAGTAACAATAACAATAACACAATAACAATAAAAGTAACAATAACAAGAACAATATCAAAAACAATAACAATAACAATATCAAAAAACAATTACAACTTTATCGGTTTTGGGAACTCTATGCCATATGTCGTCTTGCCCGGGCTTCAGGCCAATCCATCTCATTTTGCATGCGTGTTGTTCGGTCTCGACCTCGTCTTCTTATAGTACGCAAGGTGGAATTGTGGTACAGTTCGAATGACGGGGTTTCCCAATACTGCTCTCCCCATAATGGCTCAAATTCACCTTGATATGTGCTCCAATATTCTTGCATATTATAATACTCCTTGACAAATGTTTTTGCGTTTATGCCATAAGCTCGACATACTTGTATCACATGTGAGCAAGGAATCCCAAATTCTTTCCACTTCCCACAAGAACATTCCCTTGATTTGAGCTTCACAACATGAGTATTACCCCCACGTCCAACTTGCATCCTTGTGATAACTGAGGCTGTTAAATGCCTTCGATCAAACATCTGAACTTCATGATGAATGGAGTGAAGATCAGCCCGAGCATATTTTTCAAAAGCATAATCCGGCCATTCTTGATTATTTTCGATCATTCTATCAGCTTTTTTCACTCGCTCCAAAAAATAATGCACACAACGATCGAATGTTAACTGTACAATGGCAGTGATTGGAAGGCGACGTGCACCTTTCATGACTCCATTTATGCACTCCGACATATTTGTTGTTAGGATACCACAACGCCATCCTTCATCATGAGCAAGTGTCCACTGAGACTTATCAATCCGATTCAGGTAATCAAAAGCCCTTGGTTCAATGGTTTTGATCTCTTCCATCGTACGCTCAAATTTTATCAGTTGATTTTCTGATCCAGCTTTCCAACACAAGTCTTTTAAGTGCACGTTTTTGAAACGACTATTAAAGTTTGAGCAAAGATGTCTCAAACAAAATCGATGCACTCCACGGGGGGGTTTAAAGTCGGGGATACAGTCGGCTGCTGCAATAAGGCCCGGATGTCGATCAGAAATCAAACACACGCCGCCAGATTCTCCAATAACGTGTTTGCTAACCATCTCCAAGAACCATTTCCATGACAAAAAGTTCTCTTCATCGACAATTGAAAATGCCAGCGGTAACACTTGATTATTCGCGTCCATGGAGACAGCAATCAACATCTTATGCTGATATTTTACATACAGATGTGTGCCATCCACTGTAATAACTTGACGACAGTGGCGGAAACCATCTATGCACGGTTGGAAGGCCCAGAAAACATAACTCAAAGTTTTTTCTCTCGGTCTTGCATTATCAAGATGATCCCACTCCACGACTGTGCCTGGGTTCCATTTTTTCAAAGCTCCCATATAGAAAGGTAATTTGTTGACCGAGCTCTCCCAGGTTCCATACACGTTCCGTATTGCACGTTTCAAACTATGCCAGCCTTTTGCATATGATATTTCAAAGCCATACTTATCTTTCACCGTTTGAATCACATACTTGATTTCATAAGCTGGATCACGACGAACGATTCCCAATAACAAGCTAGCAATCATATTCTTATCCAAGTTCGAATGATCAAGCGACAGCTCACTCAGCAGACAAGTGTGAGGACCACCATATTTGGTTATTTTGAATAACCCAACTTTTTTATCCAAACATGCACGCAGGTACCATCTGCAAGGTATATCCTCTGTACCGTGTTTGCATATTACTTTCCACAATGTTTTTGTACTCTTAACAACATGGTACTCACGTTTTGCAACACGTACTGAATAATCCTTCACAGCTGCCTGCAGATGAAATTTATCTTTGAAGACCATGTTGCGATGGATTTCACCTTTGGAGTAATCATAAAAACTCCCCCAACGGCCTGTTGGATTGTCAATCGAATCTCCAAAAACTTCTGGATGTGTCATGGAAAAGAATGGGATTGTTGGATAAAGATTATGATCATTTGTCATGGTTGGTGCCCCCTCCTCTTGGTTTTCAACTGCTTCTGCCATCACACCAATATCAACTTCATCATCATCAGCATCAGTCTCATCATCAGATGGAATCCCCTCTGGTTCAGAATTAATTTGATCACCAAAATCAGCAAAACTGTCTGCTCGTGGCTCAGCGGCAACATTATCAACATCTACTGGATGATCATCTCGGTCTCCACCACTATATGAACCCTCAGCTTGATGTCGAGCAACAGACGTCTCTGGAATAACAGATGTCGTCAATCCTTCTGAAAAACTGCCACTCATTGGCATTTCTGGAACATAATCATAATTCCTTGGTTCTGCTTGTATATAAAATTCCAAGCAACTATGACCCTGTTCTGAATCAAGTAGCCATGCTAAATTGTAATCATCATCTATGGGTAAAACAGTCTGACGTAACCCCGAAAAATCTTTGAACATATGCCTAGCATATAATTTCAAAAGAAACTGGTTGCGATCGAACCCAGTGATATCATATATTTTATCTAATAATTGTAGAAAATTAAATGTACGCCGTATAGTTGTACCTCTTGATGGACCACGATCATATCGGACGAACTCAGAATCTTGTATAATATTACCCCCCCAATAAAATAAAACTTGAATAGACATATTTTGATAACTACAGAAAACTATTACTAGTAGCTAATAAAATCTTTTCTGATGTAGAAGATCAGCTAAAGCTGCAACTACAGAGCATAATCAGAATTTATCATATAATAAAAATATTAAAAGAGAAGTTAAAAATATTAAAAGAGAAGTTGTGAATTGGTGAGAAAACTAAGAGGCGGACGGCTTTATTTATAGCCATTTAGTGCCGCCAACTCAGTTGGCGGCACTATTAAAATAATGTCACGCCAACTGAGTTGGCGTGACTCTATAAAACAAAGGTCACGCCAACTCAGTTGGCGTGACTACTATTCAACGATGGTCACGCCAACTGAGTTGGCGTGACCAATATTTTATATGGTCACGCCAACTCAGTTGGCGTGACCTACTGGACCCGCCAACTGAGTTGGCGGGTAAGGTTAGTTTTTAAATGTTTTCAGAATTCGGGTTATTTTTGTAATTATTTGTTTTATTTGGGTTATTTAAATAAATAACCCGAAATGAGAAGTTCTAGATAGTCAAGGTTGTATTTATTGATTTGGGTAAACATCGAAATTTGGATTTGAAATGATATCTATGATGAATATATTTTAAATTTATTATAAGTATAATTATATTTATATAAATTAATAAAGAAATGTGTTTGAAACACACCCAATATAAATTTATCTAAATAATTAAATGGATTTAAAATATATGACTTTATATCCTCAATTCAAATGCACCCTAAAATTGTGTGTGGATTGGTTGATTTCGATTTCATGATTTTAAGTTCTTTGATTTGTTTGTATCGATTAAATTCAAGTAATTTTCAAATCAATTCTATATCAGTTTAAACATTTTCAAGTAATGGATTTCAATAATATAAATTTGGGAAGTTATTTAAAATCTATTATTTAAATATTTTCAAATCAAATTCTCCAGTCCAAATACAAATTTCCGACTTAAGATAAAGTGGGCTTTAAAGTTTTAGCTCGGTTGGTAGAGGCAAGATGGTGGATGGAGTTTCCAATGGAAATGTCTAGGGGTGGGATCGGGTCGGGTATCTCGGGAATCGAGAAATTCGGATCGGGTACCCGAAATTTCGGGTACCCCATAGGACATGCCGATTCCAGACCCGAATTGTTCGGGTACCCTATTTTTGGTTTTTCTTTTAATTTTTTTTGCTTCTACAATACATAACAAACAATTATTATTTTTATTTCTTGGAAGCCAATCGGGTACCCGATTCCCGATCGGGTTCCAAGAAGGTACCCGATTCCCGACCCGAAATTTTCGGGTCGGGAATCGGGTATTGTCCCAAACCCGAAAAATTATCGTTTTTTCATTCTCGTTCGGGAATACCCGATCGGGTACCCGAAAACCCGACCCGAATGCCCACCCCTAGAAATGTCAACCCCACAAATATATGAAGCCCACATTTCAACAAAAAAAAAATAATAATGCCAATATAACTTTTGGATTACCCCCACCATCCACGACCTTCCCGTTTTGGGTCGGGAATCGGGTATTGTCCCAAACCCAAAAAATTATCGTTTTTTCATTCTCGTTCGGGAAAATACCCGATCGGGTACCCGACAACCCGACCCGAATGCCCACCCCTAGAAATGTCAACCCCACAAATATATGAAGCCCACATTTCAACAAAAAAAAAAATTAATGCCAATATAACTTTTGGATTACCCCCACCACCCACGACCTTCCCGTTTGTAGGCTTGTCTTGTGTTATTCTACAATTAATTGGCCCATTTAATACAAATCGAGAAGATTCAGTAAGATTTTAAATATTTGATTAGAATAAGAAATATGTGCCAAAAACTTACATCCCCTCTGATTTGCTAGTTCTCTCCATCTACTTCGCCCTTTCATACTGGAATTTGTAGATCCCAGTCTCCATGAAATTTAAAATTAGAAGAAGACTTCGAACAAAAACCCATAATTGACTTGATATTTCATCGCATCCCGCAGAAGCCTAACTAAAATGGCGCAATATGGTAAAAAGATTTCCATTTCGTGCATCTATCTACTCATTATTCTCTCTGCGATCATCCCTCTCGCCTATCCTGCACCAATATTACATGATCAACTCCATGGCCCAATTACTCAGGTTTCGGCGTCAAAGAACCAAGTTACTTCCCAAAACAAGAAAAGCAGAACAATTTTCTTGAATAACAACGAAATGAGACAAAAGTTGTCTCGCAAGAATCAGAACGGTTTTTACATGAATTCTAAAATGAAGATGAGGACGATGAGCAGCAAGAAGTTCAATTCGAGGCCTTTAATGGCCATGCTTCCCAAGGGTTTTGTGCCTCCTTCCGGATCTTCATCTTGCCACAACGTGTATCCAAATTCAATCGCATTTTTTTGTGAACTTTCAGCTGAAAGATCACAAAAGCCTACTTAAAAGAAAATTTCGAAATCGAAGAGAGAAATATTATTGTGAGATTAGGGTTTTTATAATATTTTGGATAATGTAGAGAAGAAAGTTGAAGGGTGATCGTGTGTCATTTCCTAATGACATATATTGCAATGTACATATATGCGCATACAAATCTTTATCATTTTTGTTAGCTGGATTGGTAAAATATGAAGTCCTAAATGCTCGAATGTCCCCCAAATTAATATTTTGAGCCTGTCTTCGAATGAAATACACTAAATTCTTCACAACCATATTGTTTATGAATTTACATAACCATGAGTAATATTATGAAGTGAAAAAAGCACGTGTAAATCATCAGACTCAACGTCTGATATAGATCAGCTAAAGTAGAAACGAGGAGAGCCGAATGTAGTTTTTTAAACTGCAGACTCAACTAATCATGATCTTTGAACATACTGTTACGTCCTCCAGATAAACTCCATTGGCATGCATAATAATCAAATGTCGAACCAACTACACATCAAGATTTGTAGGTGTCTCCAAATAACCAGAGCACAAGAAAAAAAACTAAACGCTCAAAGCACTTCGGATGGGGAAGTATTTGACTCTTACATATTGACTTAAAAAATTAAGACAATTTTTAAAATCTAGGACAGATCGAGTAATACATGACATCAAGAACGGATGATCCGACAAAAGACCACACAGCTCCACCACACGTACTTATTAAAACAAGGCTCCTCTGGAACTTTTCAGCGATAATTATTTAGAGGGTCAGCAGCAGCAGCTTTTCCAGATCTTGCATCAGTCCATGCTTTAGCTATTGTTCGCTTCATCTCCTCGTCACCATCCTCATACATATTCTGCAAATGAATAATAAATCATTCCAGTTGCACATACACAAGCAAATTTATATTCAGGTCAGATGCACATACCTTCATCAAGCCCATTATACCAGCCATTGGGTCGCTGCCTTTGTCTAAATTCGGCTTCAGCTGTACAATCGCAGTGAGAATCGCTTTGTATGAAGTCCTATAACAAAGGAAATTCATTTTAAGTGTCAAGAGGAATTACCTTGTCTTCTTTGAAGTGCAAATCCAACCAGTTACCCGTTGAAGCTTTAATTAAAGTGATCACCACCCTTTTAGGCTTCACAATCAATTTACATTTCTCTGGTACAATCTCCTTATTTAACTTAGGCACAGCACATCGATAGTTCTTCCCTTGGACATCATGAAATTTCACATCAAAGGACATTGGTTTGAAGTTTGTTTCAGCCTTCTCCTTGTCAACACCCTCCAATGAGAGATAAATCTGGTAAAGAAAAGTAAATATTGTCATAAGTGGAAGCTCAAATATCAAAGCAATATCAAGTCCCATCCAGAGAGGGCACTAAAAGAAGGCGATATACTACAACTTAAAGTAAAACATGCTATGAAAAATGGGATAGATCAGTAAAGCTCTACATCATCAAACAGCAACTTATATACTAATCATGTCACAAAAACAACCTGTATAGAAATAGGTAAGTTCCAGACTTCAATAGCTAGTATTGGAAAATGAAATATGGCCTTGTGTAATAGCGATACCATTCATCCTAAAGATATAATATCTACCAATATACAACAGAACAAAAATCCATTGTAAACATGAATTCTAACCTTTAACTGATCCCTGTCCTGATCCCAGCTAAAGGAATCAAGAGTAGCATAATTTAAAGTTGATACAGCCTTTGGGACGCTTTGTATTGGAGTTGGCACGTGAACAGCTGAAGCTGAAGCTGGTGTTTGAGAAGATGGTACGTCAGCAGCTTCTGTAGATAACTGAAAATAAAGTCCCAAGCCATTGGCATGAGTTGTTACTGACATAATAATGAATGATAATACACTCCTTTCTCCTAAATTCCAAGAAATGCAAGAATACTCTAATATTGCATACATGCATTCAGTTCATTTATGAATGATAACAGGGACGGCTCAAACTTCAAACTTTTTGGAGGGCTTATACAAGTTATAAAATCATGCATTTACTGAAAAAATAAAAAAAAAATAAGTGAATATTAAACTAAAAACTTACTTCTACAAATTTTATGCAAAAATTACTTCTTAATAAACCTAGAGGCTAGACAATTTATTGAAATTGGGGGCCTAAAACAAATATTTCACTGGCTTTAGGTGTTAACCGCCCCTAAATGATAAGGTCATAAGCTTTGTATAATCCAATTAGAATCCAATTGAGTGACATTCAGCACTCAAATCATAAGTGATAATATGAACCTAGTTCATTCTAAGTATCGAATACTAAACTCTATATGGTTCAACTACAGCGCAAAAGAGATTATTCATCAACGCAATCAAAAGAAATACTGTCGATATATAGAGCACAGGTGGGAGCATTTCTCCAGGGCATTCATGTCCACTTATATAACAAAAATAGATTCAAAGATCAGGCCTTCGAACCACCAGTGTGACACCATCATGAGGAATGAATATTTAATATCAATAGTCAATAAATGGAATAACATCTCACACTGGCTCACTACGGTCAAGCTAAGCTGGAGATACACAACAATTCAATTACTGAGAAATTGAAACCATGACCACGCTGATGCTGCACTTGGATCTACAAAGTACAAAGCATCCTAAACCCCAAAACAACGAACCAAAAACGTCTTCTCATAACCATAAAATTGCCTCTCTTCACGTTCACCACAAACACGAGTTTATACAAAGCATCCATCAATAATCAGATATAACCAGCAACAAGAGATACCAAAAGTGAACCGCCAATTAGCCAATCAATTCTAAACAAGCACGACGTAGATTCAATTAACTAAACAGAAACTCAAAAGAAAATAACAAGTAAAATGCAAAAGACCTTCTCCAAATTGCTAATCTCCGAGGAAATGATAGAGACAACCCGAGGCCTCTTCGCGATGCTTTGAAGCTGTTTCAGTTCCTCTAAGTCTAACATCAAATCTTCACTGCTCGCCATTTCAATCTTCTGTATCAACCGAAAACAAACTCTTCGAAATACTGAATTCCCCTGTTAAGAAACAGAGCTTAGGGTTTCTCTACAATCTTCTGGATGGAGAGAGAAGAAGATTCTGGATTTCGTAATGATTTTTGTGACTATTATGGACTGGACCGTACTCTTTTTAATGGGGCTACACGACCACATGCCCCATAATCAGCAGTTCAACCCCTTTTCGGCCCAATTAATCGGCTAGATGAATTAACCCTTTAATCATTTGAATCAAAAATGTTTTTCTACTATTCATATTTATTTTGTTTTGTAATGTTACGAATACTCGTGTTTTCCAAAAAAATTTATTTGCTATTTTATATCTCCTGGTATCAAGTCGATAACAATATTCTTGTTTATTGGTAATAAGTATGCTATATATGCTAGCTTTTTAATTCTTTAGAATTAAGAATATTCTTACATGCCAAAGCTTCTAACTCAATTGGCACCCGAAATTTCCATAAATGGGACCAAGTTCGAGAGCCAAAACTAGGGCTGCTTAACAAATCGGTCTAGTACACTTCGGAACCGGTTGGTTCCGGATCCGATAATCTCGGAATCGGTCAAATCCGTTAAGAAATTGGATTGGACCCCAGTTTCGGTCCAACAGTTCCCGGGTTGGACCGGTTCCGATTTTTTTTATTTTTTTCTTCAAAAAATCAAGGATATATTTATCTAAATAAAAAATTAATTTTTAAAAAAATAATGTATCAGGTTCGGGTTCAGCCCGGAACCGGATCCGTTTGGTCCAAAATCGACAAGATACCGGATCCAAAACGGTATAACCGATCAGATCTGGTATATTACCGATTCCGGACCAGTTCGAAACCGATTAGCCCGATTTCGATTCCGAACCGGGCTAATCAGTCTTGTTTTGGAATGGGTCCAGATTGACCCGAAATATTATTCCCCTTTTAATGCCTCGTGGCACCTTAATTTTATTAATTTTATTTATGTTTATTTTAGAAGTCATAACTTTTTGGACTTGAGAGGGTTAATAAGAAGCATGGAAATGCATTTTGATGGCGAAACGGTGGCCCGGTCCATCTAGTTTTGCCTTCATTCACATACATGCAGGAGCGGAGCCAGGATTTTTAAGTTGGGGGCGAAATTTTTTTTCAAACAAGAACCATAAATTACACTAAAAGAATACCCCATATATTGATAAAACAAGGCATATGCCTTATATTCTAGTCTAGTAACTAAAAACAACTTCACAAAACATTGCAAACTATATATTCTCATTTATGTCTAAGTTGTGATCTACGTTTCTTGATGCGATCAAATTCGTCTACAATTGAATCAGTCTCAAAACATTGAGCAATTTCTTTCTCAATATACATAAGGTACTACATAAGAAATCATCTTCCATCTTATTCCACAACCTTGTCTTCACACTTTTATAGCCGAAAATGCACGTTCAGATGTCGTTGTTGAAACTGGAAGAGTCAAAATAAGTCGAATCAACCTATCAACCAGAGACTAATTAGCTGATTTTCCCGTCTCTGACAAAACTCGGCATAATTTAGAAAGTGTCGAAACATCTTGAAAAAGTTTATTCCTTTTTACATCAAGTTAAAAAAGCTCAAGCTGATACTTAAGATGTATCTTCTCTTGACTTGTGAAATCTTCTGGATAGAACTTCTCAGCTAGTTTGCATATATCATTGATGTCAAATTATTTATACCCGTCTCTAGGATCCAAAGCTGAACTTAGCTTTAACAACTCCACCAATTTTTCATTAAATCGGAGTTCCATCTCTTGCAATATGCAATCTATTGTCCCACAAAATATATCAATCCGATAATGATGCTCCCACGTAATAGGATTGCTTTTTCGAACACGGCCTTTACTTGATTGACGAAGATCATTCATGTCAGGAATTTCTATTTCTCGTTTCTCACAGAATGCCTTCACATTTTTGAATAACTCATTCCACCCATTTTCTCTAAAATTTTGAATAATTTCTTTAGTATTAGATACTGCATCCATTGAATTTACAATATCTTGAGATCTGTGTTGTAGCATTCCACAAAGATCTTCAGTCCTTCCCAATAATTCAAGCAGAAAATGCAAGATAAGCACAAATGCAAATGACATCATCACCTCATAAACTCCAATTGTTGCAGCTCTAGAAGGCATATCACTATTATCATCCATTATCTCACTTAATACCAAAAGAGTAGAATCAAACATATTAAGTAAGCTATGGATGGATTTCAAATGAGAGCTCCATCTCGTATCACCTGGACGTTGTAAGCTTTCAACTTGATTTTTTCCTCTTCTAGTTTCAAGCTCATTAGTTGAAGTCAATTCAGCAATTTGAATAGCTCGTGCATCTTGCAGTTGATCATGTCGTTTGGAAGAAGAATCAACTACATTAATGATACTTGTCAAATGTGAGAAGAAATGCTCAATAGGAATGACGCTCCTGGATGTGGCAACTAATACCAATTGTAAACGATGAGCAAAACAATGAATGTAATAAGCATACGGGCAATCATTCAAAAATAGAGCTTGCAAACCGTTCCACTCCCCTCTCATGTTACTAGCGCCATCATATCCTTGTCCTCGTATATCTTGTATGCTAAGATCATGATGAGAAAGAACTTCACTTATTTTCCTTTTCAAAGTAGATGATTTAGTATCCTCCACATGAACAATGTCAAAGAACCTTTCTCGAAGAAACCCCTCTTGTCAACAAACCTCAAAATAATAGCCATTTGCTCCATTTTAGATTCATCCCGAGATTCATCGACAATAATACAAAATTTCTCATTTCCAATTTCTGCTTGGATAAATCTTTGAATTCTACTTGCATAGATAGATAAGATCTCTTTTTGAATGGTTGGCGAGGTATAAGAGGCATTTTTTGGAGCATTTTCAGAACAAGTGAAGCAACCTCATCATTGTAAGAAGTTGTGTGTTTCAAAATCTCTAAAAATTTACCACGGTTATGTGAATCCAAACATTCATTATGACCCCTAAATGCAATACCCTGAAATGCACACAATCTGACGACATCAACAGAAACTTTGACCCTTAGCCGATTCTTTGCAATTAACTCCAAGGAATGTCTATCCATAATCGTGTCAACATGTTGTAAGGAATTCATCATATCATGCCGATTCTTTACAGATATTTTATGTGAAGTATTAGGACCATCTCCAATATGGGTCAGAAAAGGACAATGTTTTCCCTCATTAACCTTTTTCCAAGATCGAAATCCACCAACAACCAAAATATTTGATCCAGACACTCGAGATGGCTTCCCAAAGAGAAAACATGGAAGACAAAATGCTGCATCTTTGAAAGAAGAATACTCTAACCAATCAGGAAAAAGTTTGTACCATGAACAAAGAAACTTTCTACCATGCCTGTCAATAAGCCCACTGGATTTTGGTTGATAAGGACCGTGCATTAGATATGCTCGTCGAAGTTCATCTCTTTTATCTACATGATGATCCCATATCATCTTTCGCTTGCCTGGATCCCATTCTACATCAAGATTAGTTGAATTATTTCAATCCTTAGAACTTTCCTTGGGGGAGAATTGCGATGCATAGCTTGATATTCAGGGATAGTCGTATTTTCAGGAATAACATTATCATCATTAGTTGACGAAGCATTAGGAATGTGATGACCTGAGATTAGGGATATTAATCCCGGAGTGTTAATAACCCGTAAAGTTGTTTTACGTGGCGATTTGGGGTTTAATCGAAGTGTTGGGCCTTCTGGGCTCGTCTATTTGGGTAGTTGGGATCGTTGGATCCCGAGGTTGAGATCGTATTCTCATTTCGATGAAAACCTGTGAGTTGGGTTTTTAGTGTGACTCAGAATCTCGGGTGCTGTGTGTGGGCACCGGTAGGGGGTTTTTGAGTTAGAGAGAGAATTTTTGAAAACAGATGATTTTTAATGAATCATGATGTATTTGTGGGGATATTAGTATTTCGGGGTATTTTTGCTATAAATACCAATTGAACCCGGGATTTTAATTACCGGAACCATTTCAGCACCTCATTTCTCTCTCCCCGTACCCGCCGATTCTCGATCCCCTTTCGACCACCGCGCAGAAAAAGCCTTCGCCCGCCGCCGTCCGGCCGCCGTTCGGCGCGTCCGACCCGCCGCCGTGTTCGTCTCTTCCAGGCGGTCCTATCCATACCACCAATTCGAAGTTTCGTCGAGGATTGAGCTCGGATTTCTGCAGAAAGCGTAGGGTTCAGATTTGGATTTCTGTCCGATTTTGGGACGCGATTTTGGTATGTTTTTGGTACGATTTTCCTGATGTTTTTGGGGCGTTTTTAAGCTGGTTTTGAGTCGATTATTTCAGACTTTTGTGGTTCGAATTATTGGTTGCAATTGGTTCGAATTTCAGTTCGAATTTGTGGGGTTTATGTTCGAAATTGGGGATTTTTTGATAAGGAGTCATGATTCTTGTTAGCAATTGATTTATTTATGTTGTAGATGCATTATGATGCTTGATTGTGTTCGGAATTGAAGAATTGGATTCGAAATTAGGGTTTGGATTTCGAAAATTGGGGGTTTTTGGCAAGGGGTGTTGATTCTTGCTTGGATAGCTTAATTCATATTTTAGATGAATTATGGTGTTTATATTGGGTTCAATTTGTGTTGTGAAGGTTCGAGAATTTGTGGGGTATTCTTGAGCAATTTTCGATAATGGTTTATTGTCTTGTGTTGACAATATTTTTGAGGGTTATGGGTGTGCTTGAGCATGGGTTGCATGATCGTAATTAATTGTGAATTAATTTATCGTGTTAGCACATCGTTCCTCGGAGCATGGAACTCGAGCAAGGGTTGGCTCGGACTTCGGAGATTTAAGGTACGTGCGACGTACGAGCACTACTTTATGTGATAGAAATTGTGAAATGCATAATGTGTTGTAATTGCATTAGATGGTTGTGGGTATGGCTATATGCATATATATGTTGATATATATGGGGTACTGAGTCTATGTGACTATTGTACGGCATTTGAGATGCCTGAGAATGATCGTGGGATCATGTACTCATTATAAGACATGTGAGATGTCTAGGCATTTGAGCTATCTGTGATTGATAGCGAAATTGAGAAATCAGTACTAGATATTGAGATATCTATATTTGTATGTATAATGAACTTGGAAATCATTGATTATTGATACTTGAGAATCATGCATGCTATGAGTTAAATCAATGTGTTGATTTACTGATTTATGAGATTTGATGAGTTTGATGATTGTGAGAACATGGACAGTACACGGAATCCCGGATGAGGATGTTGCCATCCAGGGAGTATCATTTAAATTCATTAGTATTTACTTTTGTTGTAAATTATGAATTTCATTATTGTGATTATGGGATTTTGTGTATTGGTATGCTCACCCCGTTGGGGGGCTGTCTCTGTTGGGGCAGGTGAACAGGTGCATCGATGGCTATGGAGCTGGGCTCGAGCTGTTGATTGGATGTACTCACAGGATCGTGGTACCAGGGCTTGATGGAGCACGGTATCGTATAGAGTACTATATACACCCGAGGTTTATATTCATATTTATGATGCTCGCATGTGAGCACGGATATTCTTGTATATGGGTTGTATATAAAGGCATGAGCCTTTCTCTCTTTCATTATATGTTGCATGCAATTGTGGTAGAATTGCTAATGATATGAGAGTCGTTAGTGTATTATGTGGGTGTTGAAATCCACTTTTGTCGTCTTATGTGTGGTGTCTTCCCTGGCTGGGAATTGACTTTGTGTTCAGTAGTCTGTTGAGTATTGTGTATTCCCTGGCCGGGAATTGTATTCTGTGATGTGCTTTTGGTTTCGGGATAGCTCTATTTATGGGGAGACTCTGCCCAAATTTTTATAAAAGTCCACAATGTAAAAAGTGGCAAAAAGGGCATGGTAATGGGCAACTCTATGAGTCTATATGTTAGTAGAGATGATCTTATAACGTTGAATGTTAAGAGAATTTTGTAAGTATCATCTGAGTTTCCCGATTGATTTGTATAGAAGCATGTACCACACATAGTGGTTAATACACTAATCAAGGGTTAAGGGCTTGGGGTCCTTACATTAGTGGTATCAGAGCAGTGGTTAGCTCTTTGGGGCTGTTGAGGGCGTGGAACATGCTGATAGGGATGAGTAGCACATATTTATGCATGATAGTAGCTAGTGTTATGTGACACAACTGTTTTGCTTATGTGCATTTGTGATATGTGATCATAGTGAAACGATTATATGTCATGACATCTATGGAATCATAATATAACCTGTTGATTATGATTGTGAGTTGTGACACAGGGACAACCAGGTGGAGCATATCGAAATGCATTGGGATTCAGGAAGTACTTTGTACTCATAGTTTATGCATTTACTCATTATAATCATATTGTGGGAATATGGATTATTGTATGCTCATGGGTTGTGATTGTTCCTGTAGGAACACTATGATGCGAAAGGCTAAGGCCATGGTTGAAAGACACGAAACGGTAACCTGCATTTTATATACATCATGGATTTATACATTGTGGATGTATGTGTACATGTAGTGATGATTTTAATGCTTTGCCGCCATTTGTTGAAGCGAGGGGTGGGAGCGCCGCATGTCACATTTGTGCGAGGTGCATTAAAATACACTCATGTTGATGTATATTGGATATGGCATATGTTTTGTGATTGCAGGTGTAAATGGAATACTTGGTGAATATCCCATGAGTCATTGTTATGGATGAGTGATGATTTTAAATGCTTGCCGCTATTTATTATTTTGTGCCGCTAAAATGTGAAGCGAGGGGTGGGAGCGCCGCATGTCACATTGAAGCGTGGTTAGCATATGAGGCGAGGAAAGAATATTTGCCGCTAAAATGTGAGGCGAGGGGTGGGAGTACCGCATGTCCATTTAAGCGAGGTTATTCTATGCCGCCTATATGTGAAGCGAGGGGTGGGAGTACCGCATGTTTTTACTTGAGCGAGGGGCATTAAAATACACTACCGTGACAATGACTAGGGATCAGCTATATTGACTGGCGATGGTTCATGCCGCCATGTATATTGATAGCGATGGTTCATGCCGCTATATTGACTGGCGATGGTTCTTGCCGCCATGGATATTGATAGCGATGGTTTATGCCGCTATATTGACTGGCGATGGTTCTTGCCGCCATGGATATTGATAGCGATGGTTCATGCCGCTATATTGATTGGCGATGATTCTTGCCGCCATGTATATTGATAGCGATGGTTTATGCCGCTATATTGACTGGCGATGGTTCTTGCCGCCATGGATATTGATAGCGATGGTTCATGCCGCTATATTGATTGGCGATGATTCTTGCCGCCATGTATATTGATAGCGATGGTTTATGCCGCTATATTGACTGGCGATGGTTCTTGCCGCCATGGATATTGATAGCGATGGTTCATGCCGCTATATTGATTGGCGATGATTCTTGCCGCCATGTATATTGATAGCGATGGTTCATGCCGCTATATTGACTGGCGATGGTTCATGCCGCCATGGATATTGATAGCGATGGTTTATGCCGCTATATTGACTGGCGATGATTCTTGCCGCCATGGATATTGATAGCGATGGTTTATGCCGCTATATTGACTGGCGATGATTCTTGCCGCCATGTATATTGATAGCGATGGTTCATGCCGCTATATTGACTGGCGATGGTTCTTGCCGCCATGTGTATTGATAGCGATGCCTCTTTCCGCTATTATGTGGACGATTTTCATGCTCAGGTGTATAGCGAGGTTTCATACCACTTATTATATGACGAGGTATCATGCCGTCGATTCTATAGCGATGGATTGTGCCGCTATGTACTCAGCACAGGATTTTGCCGCCTTCGAGCGATGGGTGCTGACTACGTACTATTATCGAGCGACGGATACAGGCATTCCGCTATCTTGATAGCGATGAGGTATGGCATATTACTTGTGTTAGCATTATTGTGGATACTATGTGTTGCTATATATATGCCATGTGTTTGACGATGAGATTATGGATGTCGTGTATTGACATGTACCGTTGTATGTTTGACGATGTTAGTTGGATGTCATATGTTGACATATGCCGTCACGAGATGACGATGACATAGTTGATGTTCTATGTAGACGTGTGACGTCGTTTTGATGATTAATACATTTATGTTATGTACTTGGTTATATGATTTGAGTGCCTTGATGAGCACATGGTAGAGTCTGGGTCACTAGTTGACGATACCTTTTGTCGAGCAATGATACCCTTGGGTATGCTCGTTGGATTGGCTAGGGCCAAGTGATTGGTGGTAAGAGTAGTCATTGAGGAAACTACTCGTTTGTTGTTGTGATCTACGGTAGGCGTGGTCACACCCACCCTGAAGGTGTGGGATATGTCCTAATGAATTAAGATGGCTCCGTGGTTGAGCAAGGACACCCGGAGGTCCATTATGCTTTGGTTTTAGAGAGAATTTGGGTGATGACCCACTACTCTAAATGGATGTTACGGTATGGTATACCGGGTGGAACGTTTGAGACATTGGTAGACTTCTGTAGTCTCTTTGTGGCTTGATAATTGAGGCAGGGAATACCTCGAGGAGACGTGTTTACGTCAATGTTTTAGGGACTTGTCTGAGACAGCTCATGATGTTGGAGTACCAACGAGAGAGTCATCAGGTCGTTATTGACTCGATCTGAGGGAACCCGTGCACTTGGGATGCAATGGGTGTTATTGTATTCAGTTTTTCCGAACAGTGGTTCGAGACTTGTGGATCTCGAGTTCGATGGCACTTCCCTTGTGGGGAAGGAGGTAGTATTATACCTATTTGGGAATCTTTGAAAGATTCGGGGAGTTGGTACGTGTGGTGTTGATTTTGGGAATCACACCGTGTTGTTAATCGTCGATTATCGTTCTCCACTGGATAGGGAATGACTCAGAATTGACGGTTGTGTTTGGGGCTTAGGGGTAGGTTGTAGATACCCAAGCCGAGTGCATTGAGTATGCATGCGATGTCAGTGCTTAGGCAGGTATACTGGTGAGTATACAGATGCCAGTTATTGATTTTCTTTCTGTCAAGCATAGAGTTATGCTATTTTTGGATGGTTAAATCTCTGATGAGAGATATGGAACACCTTGAGATTGGGAATCTCTATGGCACGATATTTATGAGAAACAATCGTGGAGTTAGTTGACTCCCTTTGAGGAGGGGTTATCTTGTGCGGGTTAAGGTATTTCCTTATTGGTGTTTTCCTCCGAGTTATACGATAGCCTTCCTGAGTTTGGATTGTTAAATCCTAGGATTATCAAGGAATGGCAGGAATTCGGATTTGTTGGGTGTCGCTGTCGACACAAGCGTTGAGGATGCAATGGGTTTATTGCATGTCCTTTCAGAATTTGAACTCTGTGGAGTCTCGGTGGTTTATTTGTGATCAGGATGTGATCCTTGGAATATTCGGAGGTGGACATCTTGTGAGATGTCTTTTGTGTGAATATGTGGCCGTGAGTTGCCCAAATTGAGTTGCAATGATGCGACTGCTCCTTCGATGGAAAAGGTTTGAAAGTGGAAACCAGGTTTGGTATGTGTACACCGTGGTATCCTAGTGTTTCCCTCGTAACGATGTATGTTAGACATCGTGAGTCTTGATAGAGATGTCATTGGATGATATCTACGATAGAATCGGGAGCGATTTGAATCCTTGCAGTTTCAGTCGACTAACTGCTTTTGGACTGTTAGCGTTGAGTTGTGCTGACGATCTTTGACGTTATGATGGATTTGGGAGTCTATTCCACTCCAGAGTTTGACGCGAGGTCAACGTTCTCACGGTTGAGGTGTCATCCAGGATGCGTTCTTACTGGTTGTATTAGAACGAAGGATGACTGTCCGATCTACGGTCGTAAGTATTGGTTGTTTTGCAGTCATGAGGGACTGACTTTTGGGATGACCCGCATCGAGGTACGTTTTGCCTCTTGGGTGATATGTTGGTGTTGGTAAGTCGCTCTGTTTCAGAGTTTGAAGAGAGGTAAGTATCCTCGCGGTTTTAAGACGATTCTGTTGTGGTCAGGAATCGAGGTTATGGCTTCATGATTGTTGTGTAGCCTGGGTGTTATGTGATACACCGGTGCTAATTTCGAGGACGAAATTCTTTTAGTGGGGAATATTGTGATGACCTGAGATTAGGGATATTAATCCCGGAGTGTTAATAACCCGTAAAGTTGTTTTACGTGGCGATTTGGGGTTTAATCGAAGTGTTGGGCCTTCTGGGCTCGTCTATTTGGGTAGTTGGGATCGTTGGATCCCGAGGTTGAGATCGTATTCTCATTTCGATGAAAACCTGTGAGTTGGGTTTTTAGTGTGACTCAGAATCTCGGGTGCTGTGTGTGGGCACCGGTAGGGGGTTTTTGAGTTAGAGAGAGAATTTTTGAAAACAGATGATTTTTAATGAATCATGATGTATTTGTGGGGATATTAGTATTTCGGGGTATTTTTGCTATAAATACCAATTGAACCCGGGATTTTAATTACCGGAACCATTTCAGCACCTCATTTCTCTCTCCCCGTACCCGCCGATTCTCGATCCCCTTTCGACCACCGCGCAGAAAAAGCCTTCGCCCGCCGCCGTCCGGCCGCCGTTCGGCGCGTCCGACCCGCCGCCGTGTTCGTCTCTTCCAGGCGGTCCTATCCATACCACCAATTCGAAGTTTCGTCGAGGATTGAGCTCGGATTTCTGCAGAAAGCGTAGGGTTCAGATTTGGATTTCTGTCCGATTTTGGGACGCGATTTTGGTATGTTTTTGGTACGATTTTCCTGATGTTTTTGGGGCGTTTTTAAGCTGGTTTTGAGTCGATTATTTCAGACTTTTGTGGTTCGAATTATTGGTTGCAATTGGTTCGAATTTCAGTTCGAATTTGTGGGGTTTATGTTCGAAATTGGGGATTTTTTGATAAGGAGTCATGATTCTTGTTAGCAATTGATTTATTTATGTTGTAGATGCATTATGATGCTTGATTGTGTTCGGAATTGAAGAATTGGATTCGAAATTAGGGTTTGGATTTCGAAAATTGGGGGTTTTTGGCAAGGGGTGTTGATTCTTGCTTGGATAGCTTAATTCATATTTTAGATGAATTATGGTGTTTATATTGGGTTCAATTTGTGTTGTGAAGGTTCGAGAATTTGTGGGGTATTCTTGAGCAATTTTCGATAATGGTTTATTGTCTTGTGTTGACAATATTTTTGAGGGTTATGGGTGTGCTTGAGCATGGGTTGCATGATCGTAATTAATTGTGAATTAATTTATCGTGTTAGCACATCGTTCCTCGGAGCATGGAACTCGAGCAAGGGTTGGCTCGGATTTCGGAGATTTAAGGTACGTGCGACGTACGAGCACTACTTTATGTGATAGAAATTGTGAAATGCATAATGTGTTGTAATTGCATTAGATGGTTGTGGGTATGGCTATATGCATATATATGTTGATATATATGGGGTACTGAGTCTATGTGACTATTGTACGGCATTTGAGATGCCTGAGAATGATCGTGGGATCATGTACTCATTATAAGACATGTGAGATGTCTAGGCATTTGAGCTATCTGTGATTGATAGCGAAATTGAGAAATCAGTACTAGATATTGAGATATCTATATTTGTATGTATAATGAACTTGGAAATCATTGATTATTGATACTTGAGAATCAGGCATGCTATGAGTTAAATCAATGTGTTGATTTACTGATTTATGAGATTTGATGAGTTTGATGATTGTGAGAACAGGGACAGTACACGGAATCCCGGATGAGGATGTTGCCATCCAGGGAGTATCATTTAAATTCATTAGTATTTACTTTTGTTGTAAATTATGAATTTCATTATTGTGATTATGGGATTTTGTGTATTGGTATGCTCACCCCGTTGGGGGGCTGTCTCTGTTGGGGCAGGTGAACAGGTGCATCGATGGCTATGGAGCTGGGCTCGAGCTGTTGATTGGATGTACTCACAGGATCGTGGTACCAGGGCTTGATGGAGCACGGTATCGTATAGAGTACTATATACACCCGAGGTTTATATTCATATTTATGATGCTCGCATGTGAGCACGGATATTCTTGTATATGGGTTGTATATAAAGGCATGAGCCTTTCTCTCTTTCATTATATGTTGCATGCAATTGTGGTAGAATTGCTAATGATATGAGAGTCGTTAGTGTATTATGTGAGTGTTGAAATCCACTTTTGTCGTCTTATGTGTGGTGTCTTCCCTGGCTGGGAATTGACTTTGTGTTCAGTAGTCTGTTGAGTATTGTGTATTCCCTGGCCGGGAATTGTATTCTGTGATGTGCTTTTGGTTTCGGGATAGCTCTATTTATGGGGAGACTCTGCCCAAATTTTTATAAAAGTCCACAATGTAAAAAGTGGCAAAAAGGGCATGGTAATGGGCAACTCTATGAGTCTATATGTTAGTAGAGACGATCTTATAACGTTGAATGTTAAGAGAATTTTGTAAGTATCATCTGAGTTTCCCGATTGATTTGTATAGAAGCATGTACCACACATAGTGGTTAATACACTAATCAAGGGTTAAGGGCTTGGGGTCCTTACAAGGAATATGAGAAACGATGTCTTGAATGCAATTTTTCTTGAAATATGAATCAATTATCCTCTTGCTCATTTTCTACCTGTATTTCACATCAATGAATATTTATATCCGAACTTTAAATTACATATATTAATTCTATCATGTAAAAATAGACAGTGCTTACAGCCTTGGCCCTTGCCCCTATATTTTATTATACACATTAAATTTTTTTTGACGAGGAATATTAAAATATTTTAATAAGATTACATATTACAAAAATCCATGAAAACAAAGTTATGGAGAGAGAGAGCAACACTGACACAAATTACGTAGACATAGAGATTATTCAAGAGCTTTGTGGCGGAGGCACGGAGGCAATTGGCAAAATAGATGGAGAAATATCCAAACTTTCTAACCGTAATGGAGGAATTCTTGATGGCCCTTCTTCTCCTTCACCAATCCGGTACTTAGCCACTGCCGCTGCACCCTCTTTCCAAACCCTTGTCCCGTTTTTTTACTTATATATTGTATATTTCCTTGTTGTGTTGCGGACTTGCGGTGTTGGGTTGGGCTTTTGAGATTAAGATTTAAGCTAAAGGTGTAAGTAAGAAAAACTTGAAGGGGGCAAAGTAAACTTTTTTAGCACATTAATATAGGTATAAATAAAATAAAATTCTGGGGGGTGCGGCTGCACCGAGGCGCACCCCTATTCCGGTGCAGCCGCACCCCTATTCCCCAGCCACACCCCCATTCCCTCCGCCGCTGCATACATGTACATATTTATATATTTTGGTGTATAATAGATAGATACATATTTATATTTGTTGACGTAATGCAAGACCCGATATATACAAAAAATTCCCCGTTTTTTAGATGCAGCTTGATGATTCAAAAGTAATTATCACGATAAGATAAGCAAGTACATGAGATGAAAAGCAGGTGCGGCTGTTGTTACACTACATAGTTTTTGTTAATTATATTCTAATTAACATAGAACACGAATTGTGTGCGTGCCACATAAATAAAAACATTGGAATATATTTTAGTAAAAAAAAATCAGACAAAATGCATAAAATAAATAAACTCTGATCGTATCCTAGACAAATAAATAGAAGTAAGGTAGATGCCCTATAATGGTAAACTCGGAAAAAGAACCCAAAGATGCACCTAGTGCATATCACAAAATTTCAACCAATTAGGAGATCATTTGATTTTTCTATCCCCGGGAGGAAAAAGATACTTCCTCTTTGGCCTGTTTCCAGGAGAACCTTGCAATCACTGGGGATTAGATGTGTCAAAGAAAATGGATGATAAGAATCACAGCCTGATACATTTGCAAGCGATATCGCAGGTTCTGATGATAATGATCCCACATCATGATTACAGCAAATTAAGTTTCATAACCCCAGATCATTGCTACATAGCTATATTCTTGAAAGTATGAGTCTTGATCTGGTGTCACGGCCATTTTTAGACTTCTCGATACAATCATGATCCACAAAACCAGAGGAGGAATAGCTGGCAAAAGCATATTCGAGAAATAGAAGAAGGTGCACTAAGATGGTGTCAAAATCCAGAAAATCTGCCAGCTACATGCTGCTGATATGCCCCGAGATTCGTATTTCAGTCCAATCACGTAATATATCAAATGAAACAATCATAGAATTTTATGCATCGTTTTTTAGAAACATCAAGTCAACACCAAATTCATTGAGGTGCCTCTTGACTTCCAAATCCCAGCATCCAACCCCTCGGATAGTTCCTACTGTACTGGCCTAATCAATTTGTCTAAGGTGATATAATGAAAGGAAAAGGTACACGAAAGCACCCTCAAGAAAAATCGATTCTTGGACCAGTTGCAAGATCACCTCTGTCAAATTTGAGGTGTATGATCAATGTAGTAAAATTCTTTATTCCCTATACGCATGCCTAGGCGCGAATACAAACTCAGAAAAAGTTTGAAATACGATACAATTTTGACTAAGTTTTAATTTTCCCCAGCGTGATAACCAAATGTTTAAACATTGCCAAGAATGGCAGACTAAAAACACAAACCTGAAGAAAGTAACATACACCACTACCAGCAAGAAAACTCAAAACCAGTGTTAACAGAATCCACTTAATCAATTATCTGAAATCTGAACCAATAAACAGGTAATAATATGCATCGATTGCACGACGCGTACCAAAAACATCTGCAGCACAACTTACTAAGTCAACCAAAATAAAATACAAGAAAAACAATCAAACAGATAGATCCCTTCTCTTGCGATATAATCTCCATCTCACGTATGATTATCCCATCAACAAGAAAAAGTCAACAAAGACAGCAAAGTTTGAAACCCAGGAACAATTACCGAGAACCAACAGCGTGTATTCAAAGCTTTATCAAGATCAGGCGGCCTTGGAAACTGTGGAAGAGTGAGCAGCAGAGGAATCATGTGATTCATTGTCATCGGGATTGAGAGGTGCACCGAGGGCTTCGTCATCGGGATCGTAGTCGGGGTTGAGATTACGATCGATGGATTCGCGGCCTCTATCGAGACAAGGCTTGCAAGCTATTTCTACAGTCAACCATCCCAAAGCCACGGCTGCAATGGCTATCAGTGCCACCGTCACTGCACCCATCTCCTGTTTACTCTGCGAACTTCACTCGTTTCGAGTAGATACTAAAAAGCTGTTTGCACAATGCGACTCTTTACTTGTTGCTTCTGAATGCGATTCTTTATCACAAATTGGTGCCTCCGTGTCACCATACAGCAATTTTACTTAAATTAATGAAATTCCCATCAAAATTGGAAGGATTTTTAATTATAATAATTTGAAACAATTTCTTAGAAAGAGTATTTCGGTGAAAACAAATCTTTGATTCTCAAGTTGAACTTCCATGGATTTAGTGAGTTTATTCATTCTAGAGATTTAATGATTTCAGAGATTTAATTATTTTTTTAATCGATAATTTTTTATAGAGTTGATAGATTTTTATTGATTTTTATAGAATAACACGTAGTTATAAAAAATAGTTTTACTGTACTGATTTTTTCATAGAATTACGTGCAATTCTATTACTAGACTTGGAATTTCAAAAATCTTGTGTTTTATAAATCCCATCTTAATTGAAATTTCATTTATTTGTCGTGGCACAAAACCTGAGAAATAAAAATAAAAATTAAATTCAATCACAGCACAATTGGGCCTTAGAATAAGAGTGGGCCGCACGTAAAATATAAGCAGTAGGAAACAGACATGTTTACAAGAGTGGGGATTATACAGTGACCAGCCCTAGGAATACATAGGCCTGACCACGATTCAGAATTGTCGGTTCGACGGTTTCAAAAATCTCAACCCTTAATCTTAACCTTCATTGACGGCTCCGATTCATGAACCGACGGTTATGGTTAACCAACGGTTACAGTTTGACCGTTATTTTTTAAAAATAAAATAAAATATTATTAAATTTGAAGTAAGTGTAAAAAGTATTTGCATGTTTTTTCATCCATGGATGAAAAAATAAATTAACGTGAAATAAATTCAAGCGCAGATAATTAAAATGTATAAGATATATTTGTTTGGTTAGTATATATAAATTATAACACTGTATTTAGATCAACAATGTTCTTATAAGTTAGTCGTTGAAACTAATTATTCAAGTTGGAGCTCATAAGTTCAAATCTACACCATAACATATATTTTAAATTTAAAAATGAAAAAAAATTAAAATAAACCCTTGAACCACCGATTAACCGGTGGTTCAACGGTTAGCAAAATCATGATCCTTAACCGGCCCACCTATAGATGGGCCGATTACAGGTCCGACCCTTCGAATCGTTGACCTGGTTAACCGATCCGTTGACCACAGGTCGGTTCCGGGCCGATCCAGGGTCGTTCATGACCCTTGGTCGGGTCTAGGAATATGTAGCCCAACACTTGAACATGATGAAATTCATGCAAGGAGGGTGGCTTGTAATTAAACATATTTTGATTCTTGAATCAAATCCAAATTTTATTGAATTTTTTTTTCTTCTTGTATGTCAAAAATGGTGAAGTGAATTCAGACTCCTTAATTAGCTTAGGTCGGTTCCTTATAAAAGTAAACAGTGTTAGCAGAGGCAGAGGTGGGCCACACTAGCGGATCCTTTGTGACCAGCCTCGAGACCCTTAGGGTGGTCCCCGAGATATGTTCAACCAAGGTAAAAGCCCGATCCATGGCAGAGGTGGACCACACTATCGGTGGTCCCTATCTCCGAGACCCTGATCATCACTGACAGTTCACTGTGGTCCCCTGTTGCCCCTACATGTTGTTACCAATGTACTTTTCTGGTAGGCAGGATTAGTATAAATATACCAGGTTTGTATTATGTAAAGGGATTCAGAGATATTTTTGCCATTTTTCTCGCTTAAGTTCTGATTTTCTTTCCTCCTCACTAACTTCATCATCGGAGGGGCTGCGCCGGAGAACCTTCTCCGGACCCCTTCTAACCATTTTCTTCTCAGGATATCTCATCACGGTAGGGGAAGAACCATTACTCACTTGGGAAGACACTACCAAAATTCCAGGTGACACCGTCCCTGAGTATTTAGTGATGGAATGAGGTTGGTCCCGCTTTACCAAGATAAAATTTTAATTATAGAACTCTGAATTTTGGAAGGAAATTTTAACATACTTCACATATGCAAACCCTATCCCAAATTTTTTAAAATATATTTAACTTGGTCCAAGGAATCCCCTGTAAAACGTGTCGGGTCTAATTCCCGAGCCGGGCTTATGGCGATCAGACAAGCCTTTTGGGTGAAATTGCAACTTCCACTAAAAAGCATGCATGCTAGCTAAGCTGCATGCCAATTGGCCCAACTTGCATCTATTATAGCTCAACAAAGTTGCATGGCAAATGGCAAGTGACATTTTTATAAATCATGCTCAACTTGTGATCCGTTCTGTCCATTTAATTAAGAAAAAAAACGTACCAAGTTGCCTTTCCTTTGGTTCGACAAATTTCTTATGTGTTCTTCTGTCTGAGAAAGGAGCAACTCCAACAAAAGTAGATGCAAACTAATTTGGTACTCAAAAACCTTTTTCATCTCTCCAAAATTTTAGTTTACTTTTTTTCCTTTCCCAAATACCCTTTTCCTTGGCAACTTGCAAAGGTGGGGCCATCTAGTGGAGGACTGGAGGATATAGCACCAGACGGATTCAGTGGAGATCTAGTGCGCAAGATCCATAATACTCTTTTCTTCTTTCAAAATCCTCAGGATTAATTTTAGAGTCGGCCTTGTATCAGAGCATCCCGATAATTTAAACAAACTCGACTCACTGTTTCAGTATGATGAAGTACAAGAGAGCCTCTTCTGAAACTCCAACAAATTAACAAGCAACCGGTGGTTGTGTTTGTCTGACAATTGATATTATTAGAATGAAGTATTTGCACTTTTGATAATTGTATCAAGTGTTGCTTACAAATAACAAGAATCCCATGCGAAGGTTAGTTAAAGTTTAGGTTAATATACCTAAAACTTAGATAAAAATATATGTTCTTAGATTACTAAGTTACTGTGAGAAAGTCACACGGAGCTAGGATTAAAATTTAGGGTTGCGGCGGCTGTCCCCGGCACCCCCTTGCCTCCGCCATTTCATACAAGCTATATGTGCATGTGGTTTCGACCTATAAATATAAATATCTGAGAAAGATACATAAAATTATACCAAGTCAATAAGATACGAGGTATTTAAATTTCATACGTAAACAAAGTCTAATATATACGCATATACTAAAATAATTTATTGCTACATATAATAAGAATGGATTGTGAATGAAGTTGTATAAATGATTTGTTGAAGTATATGACTCATGTACTGAAAGTGTGCAGATGTCGGAGCGTAGCGGAGCATATCGACTAAGAACCTTCTATTGGTCATTTAACTCGACAATAATTAGTCATAAAACTTATTCTCCACGCAAAGACACTTAATTTTCAACTAAATCAAGAAATTATGTAACCCCATACTCATGACCTTTTTAGGCTGAGAAGCCTAACTCATCTTTGTATCTTGCTTTTTGACTAGTATTGAATGTGTTTTGATCATCATGTGAAACAATCTTTTAATCCAATTGCATAATCATTTTCTCACTAGCTATTTGTGTGTATAACGTGAGAAGAATTAACTTTGAAAGTATCTAATTGTGCATTTGGATTGATGGATTTGAAGTTATGGATTTCAAATCCTTGATTTTAAATCCTTTTAATTGTTTGGATGAATTTATATTGACTGTATTTCAAATCCACACATTTACTAATTAATGTAATTGTCATGGTAACTGTAATGGATTTGGAAATGCTCTTAAGATACGCGTCATTTTAAATCCAAATTTCAAATTCCTTCTCAAATCAATCGCTACATTCAAATAAAATTAATTCATTCAAATACAACTGAAAGGAAATAACTGCGTTTTAAATACACTTATGGACATCTTTGTGCTTTTCGAGTACTAATTACTTTTTATGCCCAAATGAATGTTTGGGTGTACTTCTTAATTGACAGGACGATGCTCTCGTAATTTCTTGTGGAATAGAGTAATATTCTTTAGACTTTTAGTATATTGTGATTAGGAAGATGATTTATACTGATTGTTAGTTGTGTTCTTGAGTAATGAGATTCGTGTAAAACTTTGTTTTTAGGCCAAGTACGTCTTGTAATTAGGTTGCGTTAAAATGAAATATTTCGTTGATAAAAAAAAGTGATATTGAAAATATATTTTAATTAATTTAGCGTTACATTCTTTAAATTTAGAGACAATCCTTATATCTACTTGCAGATCTTCGTATGAAAGAACTAATTACAAGTATTTTTTGTTATAAACCTAATTTTTTGCCTAGAAGAACGTTATACTAGCTATAAGTTGCACTTGACTGGTGATCCGGTGATGCTTTAATTGATGCAAATTCATCCGGTAGCCATTAAACTTAGGGTGTATTTGCGATTGCTTATTCAAAACACTTCTATGTTGCTTTTGCTTAAAGTTGGAAAAAGTTGATTTAAGCAAAAGCATTGAGTGTTTGTTATTTAAATAAAAGGCAGGTTATTAAACTTAAATTAATTACGAAATTGCCACAAAACAACTTAAAGCAGTCAAAAGCATGTCATGACCTGCTTCTCTGCTTCTGCTTTTTTCTGCTTATTTTTAGAGAAGCAATTAAAACACCCAAAAATTACTTTTTTATCTGAAAAATAGATAAACAGTTTTCATAAGCAATTGCAAACACCTACTTAGTTGAATGTACTCTATATGATTAATGATTTAAATTGTAAATTAATTTATGGCCCAAAAAGTAGCAAAATAGTATTATTTGATTAATTTGCATGCCGCTACATGTGCCTTAAATAAAGTTGTTAGTAAATTTATCAATATTTCCCTAATTTATATGTATGTGTCAATGTTCGGGTGGGGTGAGTTCTTGCTCGTATAAGAGCAATGTCATAATTCTAGATCCAACGGTCCAAATTTGATTTGAATATATGTGATCAATATAAAAAAGTGGACCCCACATGCAAATCAAATTTGGATCATTGTATGTAGTATGAGTATATTACCATCATGTTAACATCTTATTACCCGTTCGGGTGGATAAAAAATATAAATCACGAATATGAAAACACGAAATTATTAAATGTACTACATATAGTACCTCCATATTTGGAAGTGGAGTCCTAAAATAAACACTTTTTTTGTCAAGTGACTCGAGATATTTCGTTTACCACACTTTTTATAAAGTGATACGAGATATTTAGATTGGAAAGTTGGCTATTTTCGGAGGGAAAAAACCATCACATTCCCACTGTATATATATAATTATGTTTGAAGAAATAAAATATCCTGAGATCATTTTAGATTTTAGGTAAAAACAAAAAACACTTCATCAAACACACCAAAATTTCTCAAAAGATTCTCCTTAGTTAATAGTAATAGATATTTTATTATATAAAGTGAGGTTGACTTTTAGCCGCATGAATCATGATAGTACTAGAAATGGTAGCTAGAAAGCATGGGAATCATTATATTCATCTGATAAGCATCACTTATATACCAACACAATATTAAATACAAAATCTTTTAAACAAAAAATACATAAACTACCAATGGCTTGTAGCCCATCTGGCACTTATCACAATTGTGACCGCAGTCTCGTATTCGAGTGTTCGTCCCCCCCTCCCAAATAGTTTTAATAGTTACTCAAATAAAAAAAATACATAACCTAAATTATTAACAATTTTAGATCAATTAATTGAGTTGGTTCATAAATAAAGCACACACCAAATCCAAACGCGTATTTTCTAGTATGCCATCTTTACGTTGTGTTTGGCATGTAGGGAACACGATATAATGGTGCAAAGTGCGCAGCACAGGGCGGATGTCGGAGATCAAAAAATTTAACAGAATTTGTAAAATAATGTGTTTGCCCTTTTATATATATAATATAACATTTTCAAAAAGTCACATATACACCACATATTGTATGGAATATAAAATTATCAGAACATTATAGAAACACCCCTTATAATATACTAGACGTTACAGTTACACCACATATTTTGTCATATTATTTTTATTTATTTCAAAAAGTATTTATTAAATATTTTTTAAAACTATAAAGTAGTTTTCAAATTAATGATAATATTTAAATCAACTTATATATAAAAATTCATTCAAAATTAATTAAATATATTATTTTCATAGTATCAGTGCAACTCAAATCTTTTCTAACTGATGATAATAGTACAACTCAAATTTTTTAAACCGTACAGCAGTACAAGTACCACGTTCCGATCTATCACATAACAAGGGAAATTGTTGTACCCCAACAGACTTCACATCTTATGAACTATTTAAAATAGTTTAACAAATATCTTTTAGACAATTATATGTTAGATGTTAAATTTAAATTATATTACTTATGTTTTAGGCCATGATCTTTAATGATAATCGATGTTTTATCGATTCGATTTAGTGTAAAAATCAGTCAGTTCGGTTGGCTGAAAAACAAATTCAGTTGGTTCAGTTTTTACAAATTCGGTTGGTTCAGACTGGATGATCACCCCTTGTTGAACTTGTATTTGGTTAGTTTGTTTTCAAAGTTTAGATTTTTATATCGTTTCTCAAATTATTAACCATATATTATTTATATTTTAAATCATTTTTTGAAAGTACGATGATTATATATTATCAAGCTTTTACGGTATGTTTTCGTGAACCAATATTCATTGACATTAATACGAAAAATGGAAATCAAGCATATTGTTCTTTAATTTTACTTTAAATTCTATTTAAGTCAAAATATTCCAAAATGTTGTTATTTCTCACAAAAGTTTAAAAATGATATATATATATATATATATATATATATATATATAAATTTTGAACTTTTTATGGTATGTATTGATATTTTACGAGATTCAACAAGTGATAAAAAAAATTTAAAATTATTATTAACTAAAAAGGTTTGAGTAAGTATTAATTGTATTTGAAACAAAGAATTCAAAATATAAAATATGATTTTATTACGATCACATCCCTAAAAATATCATAATTACAAACACACCACCTACAAAAATTTAAGTCAAAATAGACCAGGGGCAGTATGGATTTTCATTAAAAATTAAGGGTGATTTATGTAACCGCCGTCAATTTTTTTAAGGGCAGGTTGTCTGGAATGTTTAACCTAACTCGATGGGAAGTTTCTGTAATTTTTCAAACCATATGGGGGGTTTATGTAATTACGTCAATTGGGACGGGTTTGGTCAATCTCATGGCCCGCCCCACTACACAAAAACCCGACCACGTCTAGACCCGCGAACCCGGTGGGTTTACCCATCCGCCCAGGGTCCAGTTTTTTAAAAAAAATTAGCTAGAAAGCAATTTTGAAACAAAAAAATTGAGTATTGTAATTGAAGTTCATTTTTTTCTCTAATAAATATTTATAAAGTCTTAAAAAATTATCTTTAAGCTACCAAATATTTATTAATTTGCTCTCATTCCCATCAAAATGTCCAACTTCTTTAACATAAACACATGAGTTTTGACATAAAATTAAAAAAAAAATGACACTTTATTTTTCAATCAAATAAGTGAAATGTATATTCAATATTAAATTAAAAAAATTTAAAAATGTATGGCGGGGCGGGTCCGGTGCTGTTTTTGCCAATATCGGGATCCGCGCCGCTCCGCTTCCAAACCCAGTTGAAGCGGGTCAAGACCCGCCTGGGTGGGGCAGATTCAGTGCGGGTCCGAGTCTGAACCTGCATCATTGCCATCTCTAGGTTTAGATATATTTATCCATATTTTTTATTAGAGCATGTGCAATGGGGGCTTTCATGGGGCCCCACACCATTCATTACAATTAGGGGTTTATGTGGCTGAGTTTGGATAAGTAGACGTGAAAAAAATCACCAAACTCACTACATGCTGGTTGTTAAGTTGTCAAACCACAACTGCATAACAAATATGCAAAATCGAGTTGTTCGGTAGCTGCGCATGCGGGTGGATGCGAGCGATTAGCCGATCAAATAGAAATCAATTACAATTATTGCATTTTACAAGTCTTTAAAATAATGTATTTACTATCAATGATAATAAAACAGAACTAAAATCAAATAAAATTATAGAACAATATAAAACAATAAAAAAATTAAAATCATGTGAACATAAAATACTATATGAAACATATTATCAAATCCTTTGCACTCGAAAAAAAATAAAAAATAGTTCAATTGATGGATCATCAATCATATCACTGTCATCCTAAAAATTATATATATCCAAACAAATCATGTTCCAAAAATAATATATAACTTTAAACATTTACTTGACTTGTACAGAAGAAAACAATAATTTATAAGTCCAAAAAATAAAAATAAAAATATTTTTCTTACTACAAGATGCAGTTCCCGAAATAAAAAATATTTCATGTTATTAAGAAATTCCTAATGAAAGAATTTGAAACTATTATTTCTCAATTAATCAATATTTTTTTAGTAAGTATAAGTCATATCTTACTATATTATAATGCCTAAGCCCCCTATACTAACTACCTTAGTATGGCAAATTTGAAGTTACCAAACTACCCCCTTCAATGGTTTGTTGTGGTTCTTTGATGTATCTTTTGAATTGTTCTTACTATATTATAATGCCTAAGCCCCCTATACTAACTACCTTGGTATGACAAATTTGAAGTTACCAAACTACCCCCTTCAATGGTTTGTTGTGGTTCTTTGATGTATCTTTTGAATTGTAATATTAATCAATGTATATATCTCATTTATCTTATTACACGTATCAATATGTATGCATTATATATTACGTTACACACGTAACGCGTGTGCGTCGTCTGCTAGTTCTAAATAATACACAAAGAAATTAACGAACTTAGTTGGATTGAGCTAATATGACTAACCCAACCCATTTTTGAAAGGTCTATTTAAACCCACTCTTACTCCTCTTTCTTCAAACTCTCCCTTCCTCATTTTAAGAACGAAGCCGTTTCAACTTCTCTTTCTCCTCACCAATTTTTGTCCTCCCATTTCACACTTCGAAATACATAATTAGTACAGACAAAAATCTTGACATATGGCTTTGTCTTCATCTATATTAAACCCAAATTCAAGTTCTTGGGTAGGTAGCAACGTTTCTTTCCCACAGTTCTCTTTTGCTGAGGTCGGATTTCGATCAACCTCTATTGCGATGACGAATAATTCAAAAAGAAATAAAATCGACTGTGTTTTGCATTCACCTCCAATTTCCACTTTACGCAAAACGGCTTCTCAATCAGCCATAACACATGGAACAGATTTGTCGCCAAAGAAATCTGATCCTCCGGCGACAACGTCACCAACCACGTGGAACTTACTAAAAAAAGTGGCAGCCAAAACCTTGGACGCGGTGGAGGGTGTATTGGCTTCATACGAGCGTCAGCACCCACTCCCCAAGAGTGCCGACCCACGAGTCCAAATTGCCGGAAATTTCGCTCCGGTGCCGGAGAAACCGGTAAAGAATAACCTTCAGGTCACCGGTAAAATCCCCTCCTGCATTAACGGCGTTTACTTGCGTAACGGCGCCAACCCTTTACACGACCCGGTCGCGGGCCACCACTTATTCGATGGTGACGGCATGATCCACGCCGTGACCGTAACGGGAGGCAGCTCCGTTAGCTACGCTTGCCGATACACGGAGACACAAAGGTTAACTCAGGAACGAGAATTGGGGTGGCCCGTTTTTCCTAAGGCCATTGGCGAGCTGCATGGGCATTCGGGCATAGCCCGGTTGATGCTCTTCTACACCCGAAGCTTATGCGGTCTACTGGATCACAGCCAAGGCATAGGGGTAGCAAACGCCGGCTTAGTATACTTCAATCGAAGACTTTTGGCCATGTCTGAAGATGATCTTCCCTATCAAGTGCGAGTGAACCCATCCGGCGATCTCCAAACAGTTGCAAGGTATGATTTCTCCAAGCAATTGAAAAGTAATATGATCGCACATCCAAAGATTGATCCTGTATCTGGGGAACTATTCTCCTTGAGCTATGATGTTGTTAACAAGCCTTATCTCAAATTCTTTAAATTCTCCAATGAGGGAATTAAATCACCTGATGTTGAAATACCGCTTGATGTTCCCACAATGATACACTATTTCGCCATTACTGAGACATTCGTGGTGATCCCTGATCATCAAATGGTTTTCAAGCTTCAAGAAATGATTAAAGGAGGCTCTCCTGTGATATACGACAAGAATAAGATTTCCAGATTTGGAATTTTGTCGAAAAATGCTGAAAATGCGGATGATATTATATGGATTGAGTGCCCCGAAACCTTTTGTTTTCACTTATGGAATGCTTGGGAGGAGCCGGAGACCAATGAAATCGTGGTGATCGGGTCATGCATGACTCCACCCGACTCCATTTTCAACGAATGCGATGAAAAGTTGAAAAGCGTTTTATCTGAAATCCGACTGAATTTGAAAACCGGCGAGTCCAAAAAACGGTCAATCATCAACTCGTCAGAACAAACCAATCTAGAAGCAGGCATGGTTAACCGTAAGCGGCTCGGCCGGAAAACTAGGCATGCTTATCTTGCCATTGGAGAGCCCTGGCCCAAGGTTTCCGGTTTCGCAAAAGTGGACCTGTCCTCGGGAAAAGTTGAAAAATTCATTTACGGCGATTGTAAATACGGAGGCGAGCCGTTTTTTGTCCCAAATGACACAAATTCCGAAACAGAAGATGATGGGTATATTCTCACATTCGTACATGACGAAAATGCGTGGAAATCTGAGCTGCAGATAATAAATGCCATTACATTAACGCTGGAAGCCTGTGTCGAGCTTCCGTCAAGAGTGCCGTACGGATTTCATGGGACCTTCGTGAGCTCAAAAGATTTGGAAAATCAAGCATGAAAAATGCTATGACGATATGCAGAAATATAATGTACAGGAAAAATAAATTAATATATATACGTATAGCAGTATTGTGTGTGTATATATATCATATGATGATGATGATGATGGCAGTGCCGGAGGGATTGGTAGATTTAGAGAGGCGTCCCCTGAATTTTCTAATACTTTTGATCTGTTTTTTTTTTTTTTTTTATAGTTTTTTGGTTGTTTATAAGGTTAAATTTAGTTTTACAGAGTCTTTTCCGCGGCCAAGCTTGTAGCTTTTGGTGTAGGTATTAATGGAGCTCAGCTGGTTTCTGTGTCATTTGTTGCTTTGTTTTCAATTCCCCAAAGCACCTTTATTTATTTTTTGGTGTGCTTACGTTGCCTAGTCGAAGTATTTATATCTATGTTTATAAGATAGTTATTTTGAATCACAATTTTTAAAGATGAATTTAAATAAATTTATAATTTTGTATATAAGATTGTACATTTCAAGTAAATGTGACGATATTAGATCATTATTTTCATTTAATTAAATCATTGTCGTTATTATTTCTCCTAATACTTTCTTTTCTCATAAAAAAATGTGTAGATTTCGAGAGTGAATTTGGAGGGTCCAATTCCGAGTAATTGGGTTTTCCGGCTACCATAATTTTTAATTCCAGTCGAGACAAGATATTATGCATTTTTCACCTGAGATGCTTCGGTATTTTGAGTTAATAAAATAGATTGGCTTATGATATTTCTGTGGAGCTAGTGGCAAATAACCACCTTGTGGTTTGTCAAATAGGCAAATTAGCCTACTGTGGTTTGAAAATAGACATTTTACTCCCCTGTGGTTTAAGTAATATGCATTTTATCCCTTGTGGTTTGAAAATAAGCATTTTACTCCCCTGTAGGCATTTTACCCCTTTGTAGTTTGTGAATATGTGTGAAATACACCCTACACATTGGGGGTAAACTGTCTATTTTGTAAATCACATGGGGTAAAATGTCTATTTTCACAAATCACAGGGGGGTAAAATGCATATTTCCAAACCACAGAGATGTAAACTGCCTATTTTGTAAACAACAGGGGGTAAAATGCATATTTTCAAATCACAGTAGGTAATCCACCTATTTGGGAAACCATAGAGGGTAATCTGCCAAAAAGCCTATTTCTGTGCTTCTGTTCATTTTGAACTTTTGTGAATATTATATTGATGCGTACGTTTCGATGTTTGAGGCGTGACACTTCATTCCGTAAAATACTAGTATAGACCATACTTTGCATATAGATCTACTCAATATGATCGATCTAAAATGATTGATATGTTAGTTTATTATTTGATTTAAAAAATATTATTTTTTAATATTGAGTTGATGTATAAGTGGGGTTGTGCATACTAGTTTTTTTCACTTCATTCCTTGCTTAGGATAATATAGTCAAACTTGACAATATCATAATTAGGGCAGATATGTAACATAGTTAATATGGATTAGAAATTAATTACTATGAGTTGCTTCATTATAAATGTGAAATGACAAGTGAATAATGTGAAGAACAAAGTGATATCTTCATGGGAAATCATGCATCTGTTCAAGTTAGGCAAAGGAAATGTGGTTCTGAATTTACTTCAGAAATAAACTCTCACAAATGTGCATCATGCTCCGGATGTAAAGAAAAACATGGTTTCTGCAAGTTTACTTGTGAAAAGAGGTTTAAAGATTATTATCGAGTCGATAATTTTGTAATCACATAGTTCACAGAGCAAAAATGGACCATGGGTAAACCGTAAAAGTAGTCAAAGAGCGAAAATGGGAAAACAAATCTCGTATTTTCGATTAACAACAGTTTACGTATTAACCCCTCCTCCAAAGACATTAACGGAGCCAAAATCCATTATTTGAGGGGATTTCGGTAATCAATCTAATTGCACTCCCTTGTAGGACACACGCATTATTCTTACTAACAAGGTAACTAGTCTAAGAATAAGGCATTCATGGGCTAAGCAGGGACTAAATTCTGATCCATAAATTAAAAGGAATTTCTTGCCAAAATCCTACATACAGATTCTTAAATGGACCATACATCTTTCAGGCTAAATGCTTGTAATTGCCAATTGGGTCCTTCTTACTTGGATCCAATTCGTTTCTTTTCAGCTTCTTAAAGTCTGAGATACTACTCTAGACCCAATGTTTTAATTTTATATTTTTGTGCAATACCTTTGCCATAAATGGGTGGTTGAGCCTTCGCGCAAAGGGACAAACGAGTTCGAGTTGCAGAAACAACATCTTACATTACAATAAATGACTGCGTAAATTAGGCTCAATGGGCTCGATCCCTCTCGGACCCCACGCATCGCAGAAGCTGCGTGCATCGGGTTTGCTCTACCTTTGCCATGAATTAAATGTCTTTTTTTAAAAAAAAATATGGCCAGATTTCTCTAAAAATATTCATTTTTTTATTTAATATGAATATAAAATCGTTATTAGAAAAACCCAACAAATAAAACTTTTTGGTTGAAAAACAGTTTTAACCGAAACCAAATCATGATATATGGTTACTTGATTTTGGTTCATGCATCATTTCGGCCAGTTTTCTATTTCACTTGATCTAAATTTGACGATTTCATGTCAACAAACCGAGACGCAATAATCGGACTGATGTACACCTCTATATAACACGAAAAGTATATAAGTATACCTTTTTTTTCCAGAACCAAAATTGTTTATTTATCCAGTGACAATCTCTAGAAAAATCTATTTATTTCAGGGACGAGTTGTGCATCTCAAGGACATTTCAATCATATATGAAATACTCCACTTGTATAGTTGAGATACCTCTAAGAGTGCTGCTTTTATGGATAATATTATTTGGTTGCAACTATCATGTGTGTAAAGACACCTAACCATATTTCGGTGTGAATTAAACCATTTGTCTCGATACTATCTTAAAGAGGCCCTATGGGTGGTTCAGACGCCCATACCCCATCAAGCCACGTGTTGATCATCTCTAGGACCCTTCGGCTTCTGTTGCTGCTTTGCGAGTGTGAGTGACTCAGACACTCTTGCTCCTCAGATTATTACATCTAGGCTCATTCGGGCGCTGTTGCTGCTTAGTGAGTTGGGTGGCTCTGAACTCATACTTACCAGACTTATAATTGGCTATCACTGTTGTCGCTGCATTATTTGGATTTACTCAGGATTCACTCTTTACTCACTTCTGCTGTTTCGTGAGAGGGAGTGGACCTAGACACTCAAACTCACCCGACTACTACATTGAGAGTTACTTTGGATGAGAGGTTCCCACTTATCATCTATTTTTTTTATTTCTATTTTTAATTATGCTTCTAGAGTCATCCCTAGCGTTGATGATATTTTACTACTTTATTAGACTTTACTAATGTCATAAACTTTGTTCTATTTGGGGAGGTCTTGGCCTAATAACTCTTCTCTTTTGTTGTACTCGCTTTTGTTAGAATAAATATATAGGGGTCTGTCAAACCCCCACTATTAATTAGGCAGTTTTGTTTTGTTTCTTTTCAAAAAATAAGTATAGACAAATAAGTCACGTTTGCTTTTTTCATTTAAATCTAAGCATGGACTGCATGTTGGACGTATGGGTCAATTTCAAAAATTGTTTTGAGGCCATTTCTTGGATGCATGAGACCCACGTCTGCTCAACCAATTCGCAAAGACATTATTTCCTCATCCCATTTTTGTTTAAACTCGTGAAATTAACCCCCTCTAAATTATTTTGATCACGACCTCATCGTTACTCATATATATATATATATATATATATATATATATATATATATATATATATATATATCCCACATAAGCAAATTAGGTGATCGTTACATAATATATCAAAATATTAAATCTTATATAAACATAAATAAATACACATGCCATGACGTTTGAGCACAATGTATTGAGAACAGAATTCTCCTACGTCTTTGTACCTTCCACCATCACGCATATAAGACACACTACTTAATTATTTAAGCAAAGATTACTTTTATTTCATCCAAAATTCCACAATTACTCATGTTTACGAGTATAGGGGGAATTTGTGGCTAAAATTTTTAGACTTGGAAGTAGAATTTGTTGTTGGGGGTTGAACCCCCTGGTGCCGCGAGATAAAATTGTTGACATGTGACTTGAAGTTCACATGTTCGAGTCGTGAAAAAATCTCAAAGGAAGGCTATCATCCCCGGATCCTGTGCATCATGGGGACTTAGTACACCAGATTTGTCCTTTAAATAGAATTTGTGGTTAATAATTTGAAAAATTATAGTTTATTATTTAATATGATAATATATTATTCGTCACTTTCAATAGCTAAAAATTACTATCAATACCTAAAAATTATAAGAAACTAAAAACAATAATATTACATTAATAAAATAACGATATCGAGAAGCCCGTGGATTGTACGTAATGGAAAAGGGCTTAAATAGTAAATTCACAGCCACAACTTTCCCCAGAACCACGCTCTCGTCCGCCATCTTCCTCCTTCGACTCGTTCACTCTCCGGTCCAAATTCCATTATTCTACTTTTTGAACTCCAAATTACTGGTGACCAAAGCTAGAATCTTCATTTCTTAATCTTTCCATCTAGTAGTCCATGTATCGACCCCGTGTCTTTTTTTCTCAGAGCCATAGTTTCTTGATCATTCTCCGTTGATTTTTCACTCATTGCTCTTCACCGACCTCGAAAAGCTACACAAAATTATTCCGCACAGTTCCAATAATAATTGCGAAAGATGGGTTCAATGAGATTAGATCTGGGAAGCAGAATCCACCCCGAAAAGATTGATCACTTCGACCGGCTGCCAGACTCCATTCTCCTCCTGATATTCAACCGAATCGGCGATGTCAAAGCATTGGGCCGATGCTGTGTTGTTTCCAGGCGTTTACTCACTCTTGTTCCCCAGGTGAATGATGTCATCGTTCGCGTCGATTGTGTCATCTCAGACGATGATGCATCTTCATCTGGCGCCTCCTCTTCTGTCTCAGTTTTAGATAAGTCTCGCTACCCTATTGTCTCTCTTTTCAGGCTACTCGTTTCTGGGCTCGTCAAACCCCTGCATTCTCTTATTACACAGCTCATTGTTCCCTCCTCCGCCTGTCGAAATGCTTCGCTGTCTGAAGATTTCGAATGTGATTCTGAACAAAGTAACGTCACGCACCATTCCCCTACTCAAGTCTTGAGGAATTTTAACGAAATTAAGCTCCTCAGAATTGAATTACCGAGCGGGGAGCTCGGGATTGATGAGGGTGTTTTACTAAAGTGGAAGGCAAATTTCGGGTCCACTCTTGATAATTGCGTCATTCTTGGAGCTTCAAGCGTGTCTCAAACCGCGACTTGTGATGTTATTAATACGGACATTGGGAATGATAATGGATGTGGTGAGATTGATTATGGCTACATTCCTGAATCATTTTACACGAATGGGGGATTAAAGTTGCGTGTTGTGTGGACAATAAGCTCTTTGGTTGCAGCCTCAGCAAGACATTATCTTCTTCAGCCTATAATTTCCGAGCATGAGACATTGGAAAGCTTGTTTTTAACGGATGCCGATGGGCAAGGAGTGTTGTCTATGAATAAAGAGCAGCTGCAGGAGTTGAGGGTGAAGCCTTTGTCGGCGTCATCGGCATCGAAAAGGACAATTGTTCCAGCTCTGACTATGTGGTTATGGTATGCCCCGCGTTTGAAATTGCCTTGCGGGATGGTGTTAGAAGGCGCAACCTTGGTGGCGATTAGGCCTAGTGAGCAGGCAAAGAAGGAGATCTTGGATTCAGAAGTGAACTGGGTGGCCTCAGTGCTTGAGGAGTCATTTGATACTGCCGCGAAGATGTTATTAAAGACGAGGTCTTATTGTCTAGAAATGAACTCTTTTTGAGATTGGATGTGAATATGGTGTGGAGGATTGGACGCTTGGGGTAATTTCTTTTGAATATCATTATGCAAGTGCCATATTGATTAAGAGGCAGAGAAGGGCCGCAGGAGTGTGGGGTGAGATTAGAAGCCAAAAGGAAAATGATTTTTTTGTGTTAATTTTTCTAAAGATGCAAGTTCCCTAATATCCATCGAGTAACCTGGCTCATCCATCCCACCTTTCTCAATTCCTGGCCCGTCTTTGCTATGAACCATGTGGTATGTGTAATCAAAAGCCTTGAAGGAACTAATTTGGATTTTCACTTTTCAGTGTAGCGGGATGAATGAATTTAATGTTTTCTGTCACTGTTCTCTTTGAGGCATCGAAATTGGGTATCATTTATGCAATTCGTGATGTTTGTGTGTATCTCCAATTATGCTTGTGCATTTAAAAAGGTTAATTCAGTCCCCTGTTACTGTTAAGACAGGGAGTGATGACACGGATTCAATGGCAATGGAGTACTGATTGAATGGAAAATGCGAATATTATGCGTCCTGATTTTATAATGCAAATTAGTTAAATTGCTATCAGGATGTAGCGGCATGCGCTCAGTGCACGAGTAATGTTATTAGTTGTGTTTTCAGCGAGATTTAGATTGTTCAATCATGAACTATATTTCTTGTTACCTGGTTTGCTTTGTCCTGAGTGACTCGACTTCAAGCACCTCTTTGGCTATCATATGCCTGTTCAGCCAAGGGTGTTTGTTTTTGTGGTTAGAACTGGAGTAAAGTTCCAAACTTTATCATGTACGAGCAGGATCTGGGGTATAATCAATTCAGCTGCATAATGTGAATCAGAACTCTGTAATTGTTAACATTGCAAGACATAGAATTATAGATACTCTTTGAGGTAAAGTCAAGTCTGCCTGGCATTATGTTTTTTTTTCTTTGGCTGTGTTTTTATGTTGCTTCCTATAAATCTCAAAGCCTGCTGACTGTCGACTTTGTTTGTTTGTTTTGTTTTATGTAAGACATGCTTATTTATGTCTCGATGATATAGTCAATTTTCATTACATATTTTTCCTGGGAAGAAATTCTCTGCTGCATCTGGTCATTCGAAGCTTTTCTTGATGCCACTCGATCTTTCAGGCAAGTTTTCTCAAGGGATGAAGATTTCTTGGTCAAGGGGAAGCACAAATTATGTAGTTTTGTTTTCATCCCAGCATGTGGACCGTGGAGTTCATCTTCCTTTGTATTACAGGTGCACTACGAGCCATTGGGTTGGTTCCAACCCCTAAAATTGTTTATTTTCTATTCACAAGCCACTTAACTAGATGATTAGTGTTTGAAGAAAGAGATATACAATCAATCGTAGAAAGTATTACAGTTTCTTTTTTCATTAATATCATTCTTGGGTACAATTATAATGTCTACTAACTAAGTACATTGTAAATCATGGCAATTAGCCGCTAAGAAACAATTTCTAAGCGCACATTTTGATTTCTTAAAATCCAAAATGATTTTAATCTTCGAAAATAGATCGTAAATTCCCAGAGAACGATGAATTTAAGAAGCTTTCTAGTTATTGCTTCTCGATGCTTGCATGTTTAGTGCTTTCCGTATGTAACCTCCTTTGTAATTACTCGCATAGAGTTTAAATTTGTGTTTAAGGTATTTGAAGCAAATCGTGTTCATCTTTCACTTAATTTGCCATTTTTTATTCCGCCAATCAATTTATTTTTATTATGTGCGTTGATTTGTTGTCCCTAGGATTATTATTTGAAGTTTAGACATTAATGAATTGAACATGTTTCTTCGGATTGTTGACAACGAACCTCCATTTTTCAAATGGACAACTCACTTATATATGGTTTGAAAATAGACAATTTACCCATATGATTTTCAAAATATGAAGTTTACCTCATGTGATTTGAAAATAGACGGTTTATCAATTGTTGTTTGTGACTAGGTGCAAAACACCACATCCATATAACAGTGTGCTCTGTCTTGCGAAAAACATAGGAACAAACTACATATTTACAAAATATTTTTCAGGAATACCACATCAAGTTGTTTGCAAAATACTGGGGATATAAATCTATTAACAATATCATATAGGATAAAGTCACCCACTCCATTTCTTCGTTCCCATAATATTCAATTTTTTGCATTTAATAACTATGATCTTCTCAGTTTCAACTCAAAATATTTTAAAATAAAATAAAAAAAAAAAATAGATATTTCAACTGTACATTTATCCAGTTTAATTAATATTTTATTTTCATATTTTTTTCACTGAACATAAAATTTTAATTAATTATGTATCAAAAGGATCAAGTATTTTTTTTGCTGATACAATATTAATTTGAAGTGGTATCAATTAGGGCTGCTTAGTGGCTTAATCCGATCTGGAATCAGTCGGTTACGGATCCGCTAATTCCGGAATCGGTCCGATCAGGTTAGGATGCGGATCGGATCCGGAACCGGTTATATCGGTTTCGGGTTGGATCGGTTCCAACTCGGAACCGATTTTTTAGAATCTTTTTTTTTCTTCGAAAAATCAAGGGAAATTGTTGTATGGAGGATTCGAACACGCGATCATCGCCTTCTACTCTGCAACTCTAATCAATTGAGCTAATAGGCATTTGCGTTTGTAAACTAACATCAAATATATTTTATCTACATTTTAAAAAAAAAAAAAAATTTAAATAATGAATTCGGTTCCGGTTCAGCCCGGAACCAGATCTGTTTAGTCCGGAACCGGTAAGATACCGGTTTCGGAATTGTAGAACCGATCCGGACAGGTATCTTACCGATTTCGGACTGGTTTGGAACGGGTTAGTCCGATTCCGGACCGGGCTAATATGTTCGGTTTTGAGCCGGGTCCGAATTGACCCGGCCCGTTAAGCAACCATAGTATCAACCCTTCTAGTTAATCACCATTATTATTTTCCCAAGTTTGCCCTCGTGACTCTTGAAAACCGTCCTCAATATCTCGTCAGCACTGTGAACAATATCAATATGCACACATAATTCAATAAATTTAAATTAATTAATGTATAAAAATGAGTTATTAGAATTTTAAATAATGGTATAATTTTCCTAGTAACATTATGATATAATACAATTGCTTAAATGAATTAATAAATCTAGATATGTAGAAATATATGAAATTTGATGAACTAGTAATTGAAATAAATATTTGAATTGTGTAGATTGACTGTTTGCTATCCAGGAATCGATCGACGTCAACCATTGAAAGGTAAGTAAAAATCTATGCATGAACATAGTATTTCTTGTTAATAGTTTTTTTGTTTCGTATTGTGAGAAAAAAATTTCAATTTCAGTTTTAATATATGATTTTCATATATATATAGTTTTAGAATGACAGTGATATAACTGATGATCTATCGTTTTACCTATATTTGATTTTCAATTATAAAAGATTTGATAATTATGTGCAGATAATATTTTTGTTCACATTTTAGATTTTTATTGTTTTATATTGTTTGTTGAATAATTAGTTAAAGATTTAGTATTTAAATCTTTGTGTTTAAACTTTGTAGGATAATATTATAAGTTTGGTAGGATAATATTATCTAGAGATTTGATTTGATTTGATTTAGATAGAGACAAATCAGGTAGTTTACTTCTATTAATCTTTATATTCACCTATAAATAGATAGTCGTTGTAACTCTTTTATTATTCAATTAATAAAGAGTATTTTCAACTCTCGGATTATTTATTTTCTACATGGTATCAAAGCTTTAGGTTTGAAAAAAAACTAAGGTTAAAAGTTTATCAAACCCTAGCCGCCGACGAGTTGTTGCTATCTCAACTCAACCGCTGGCGGCTAGGCCTTCAAATAGTAGCCGTAAAGCAAATCCTAGCAGCAGCCAATAGCACGCGACTTCCGCTACAGTAATTCCGCGTTGCTACAGTAATTTCACGCATTGCTACAGTAACTTCGCGTCGCTACAGTAATTTCACGACTTGCTACAGTACTCGCTACAGTAACTTCGCGATTTTTCTATTGTTTTCGTGGCATCGTCGGGTGTTTTTTCATCATCTGTTTTAGGGCAGTTGTGAGGATTCTCATGTGCCTATATCTCATCAGCAAGCTTGATCTCATAAACATCTATAGCCAAACTTGAGGGGGAGTAGATAATATCAAATCTATTGTTGAAGACTCAGTCTCTCAAAAGAGGAATAGACGCAGACTCCAAAAAAAAAGGAGGAGACGTAAACTAGCAGACGAAAACTCCAAAAAGAGGAGGAGACGTAGATGAAAGTTTGAAGAAAGGAATTATTTGAGAGACTCAATTCTTTATTGATTGTTTCAATCTTAAAGTGAATACAACCATATGTCTTCTATTTATAGAAGACTCTCAATCCTAAAATCTAGGAAGATAAATCTAATTAAATAAAAAGATAAACTAGTATACTATTTTAGATAAACTAAAACTCCTAGTTAACTTATCGAACACTCCTATGAATATTAAAATTAAAATATTTATCTAGAGTTCTTGATAAGTAAAACTCTTTTATTCAACACTCCCCCTCAAGCTGAGTCATATATATTTATCATGCTCAGCTTGGAAGTCAGATCTTCAAATTTAGGATAGTGAAGAGCCTTTGTCAAGATGATATCAAATTTTGTTTGAGACTTCCTCCTCTTTCTCAGAGTCATGCTCCTTTTCTTGGAGTCTGCGTCTGCTCCTTTTCTTGGAGTCTGCATCTGCTCCTAGTTTGTTTGTGAGTCTGCGTCTGCTCCTTTTCTTGGAGTCTGTGTCTGCTCCTCTTTTGTGAGTCTGCGTCTGCTAGTCTACGTCTCCTCATCTTTTGTGAGTCCGCGCCTGCTTGTCTACGTCTGCTCTCTTTTGTGAGTCTGCTGCTAGTCTACGTCTCCTCCTCTTTTGTGAGTCTGCGTCTGCTAGTCTACGTCTCCTCCTCTTTTGTGAGTCTGCGTCTGCTCTTTTTTCTTGGATTTTTTTTTTTTTGAGCAGAAACCAAAATCGAATTATGTACCAGCATGTAATAATAATACAAAATTGGAAGGGCATACCAATCCATGTACACAGTATACCTCAGAATAACCATTTGAAACCGAGCTTCATCTTTAAACCAATGAATTGTGAACAACCTTGACGTGCCAGATACCTTTGATGCAGATCAGCAAGTATATATCCATCACAGCAAAAGCTCAAGCTGCTCCTTTATAAATTTGGTATAGAAGAACTTAGTCAGAATGTAGTTTCCGTTTTTTGGCATCTTTTAACGTACCACTTAGCATGCTTTTGAAGTCCCATCCCAATCATTAACTTAAGACTAAGTAGCATCATCACAGTCATGCCAAACAGTAAAAAAGTCCAAAAAATTCTCCATGGAAGGGGATTATATGGGAGATGGGCTGCGTAAACTGGACGTAAAACTCGAATAACCACACAAGCTGGCGCCAAAGGAACAAAAGTTAGGTTCTTCTTCGCATTTTCAGTCTGAATATTTAATGTCTGTTTGCAGAGATCTTCTAAAATTCCGAGAATGCAATGGGCTTTATGTCATTGAATTTAGCAATGAATGAGTGCTTTATCACATCAATCATCACTTCACTAAAGTAAACAACTATCGCATTACTGATAAAACTTTCAAACCAAGGACCCTCAGCTTCGAGTATATTTTGAGCTAAAACAAATAATATAAATGCTGAAATGTGGAACCGCTCAATTGAATCGAAGTATACCAAACTGTGAATATTATCCTTGCTATAACGTTTGAATACGCTGCTTTTCTCCGCAAAATTGTTAGATACAAGCATAGCAAACAATGCGTTATTATGAGCAACTATACATGTTGACAAAGTAACCGCCTGAGCTAATAAGATAAATGAATGAACTATTGAAGAAGTAACTGCCAATGTTTCGTCTAAAATAAATCTCCGCAGCCAAAATCGCATGTTTTCTTGTGAACAGTTAGCAAGTCCATCCGCTGAATTGAATAGAGCTTGCATCACATCTCCAACAAAACTTTGACATAATTTATCAAATATCTCCAAAACATTGTAAGACTACGTAGAGTTTAATAATTCCTTGACCACGAATCATGTGATATATTAAGCTGATATCTGCTTGTTGTAATAGTGTGACTCCAATGACCAGGACCACAAAGCAGCCAAAATCAGACAGCTCCGCTGATGTAGCCCTGTCAAACTGCCTGGTTTTAAGAAGCCTCCAAATGATCATAACAATCCTCGTTGGCATGATGGTTAAGAGCGAAAGAAATGAATCGAAGCACACAAAGAAACCAATATTGATAAGCAGTTCACAACGCCATGGCAAATGAAATATGGTATCATAGATCGTTCTTTATCATTGCTAAGTGTGGTGGTGCTTCTTAAGGAATTTCCAGCATACATTTCTTCCATAAAATATTTCATCGGTGACTTCTCAAGATGTAATGTGTAAAGAAGTATTTGAAGGAATCGAAGATTTTATCCGTCGTAAGAAATTGATGGCTGAATATTCCAAGAAAAAGAAGCAGACGCAGACTCACAAAAGAGGAGCAGACGCAGACTCCAAGAGAAGGAGCATGACTCTGAGAAAGAGAAGGAAGTTTCAAACAAAAGTTGATAACATCTTGACAAAGGCTCTTCACTATCCTAAATTTGAAGACCTGAGTTTCAAGCTGAGCATGATAAACATATATGACTAAGGGGGAGTGTTGAATAATTAGTTAAAGATTTAGTATTTAAATCTTTGTGTTTAAACTTGGTAGGATAATATTATAAGTTTGGTAGGATAATATTATCTAGAGATTTGATTTGATTTGATTTAGATAGAGACAAATCAGGTAGTTTACTTCTATTAATCTTTATATTCACCTATAAATAGATAGTTATTGTAACTCTTTTATTATTCAATTAATAAAGAGTATTTTCAACTCTCAGATTATTTATTTTCTACATTGTTCTATCATTTTATTTAACTATAGTTCTGTATATTATCATTAGTTTAATAACTTGTAAAAATGCATTGATTATAATTTATTTTTATTTGACCAGCTAACCACTTGCATCCACCCGAACCACACATGTGCAGTTACAATTTAACAATTTAGCAATCTAAATGTATTGAGTTTGGTGATCTTTTAAATATCTACACACCCAAACCCGCCATGTATACCCCATCGAGGGGGAGGGTTTATGCGACTGAAGGGAGAAGCACCTGACCTAAGGTTTGGGGGAAGAACCGAAGAGAGAGAAGAGAAAAAATGAATTAGGTTTTAGTAATTTAAGAAATTTTATTAACAATTTAATTTTTATTATATTTATTTATATTTTTAAGTAAAACCCTAACAAATCTTTTTCTCCCAAATTTCGCTCCATCCTTTCACGCATAGCAAAACCCTCGGCCACCACTCACTTTAACACTGTCCCCCCCGCTCTGTTCTCCGCTCGGCGCCCCACGCCACCCGTGTTTTAACTTGTTCTTCCGCATCTTTGTATGCTCCGTTTCCACAGATCAGGACGCCTCCGACTGTTCCTCATCCTGCCGACCGTTTATTTTCGCGCTTCAAATCTTGGTGGGTATCTTAAAATTCAGATCTTTGCGAGGGTATTTTTATTGTATCTAATTTATATTGTTTCGTTTATTTTTTGGATTTGATCTCCTGAGGATTGATTTTTTCCCCCGGCTTCCACATGATTCTGTAGCTTGTTTGGCTCTGGCTCATTTCTAAATTGGAGTTCCATAGGCTCGAAACCTGACCTTAGGCCTAAAAATTTCAACTTTTCGTGCTGTCGAAGGAGTAGAGAAGATGAGTTTGGTGGCGGGATCATACGAGCGTTTCATATGGGGTTACAGGCTGAAATCCCCAAAACACCATTCCACCTTCATCCTAACCCCTCTCTTCTCCTTCCCCTCCCACCTCTCCACCATCAAAGCCGTCGCCGTTTCAGGCTCCGCCGCTGTCTCTGGCGGCAACGATGATACGATCAAAATATACGATCTCTCCACCTCTTCCGAGATTGGTTCCCTTCACCACTCCTCTGCGGTCTCCTCCCTTTCCTTCTACACCCCTCCATCCCTCTCATTCCCCAGGAACCTCTTCTCTGCAGATGCCGACGGGTGCGTATCTATTTATGATACTGATCCTTTTGTCCACCTCAAAACCATTAAAGTTCACAAGAAGGGTGTCAATTCTCTTACCATCCACCCCTCGGGGAAGTTGGCTTTGACAGTAGGTCATGATGATTGCTTGGCCATGGTCAATTTGGTCCGAGGGAGGAGGAGCTTTTTCTGCAGGTTGGACAAAGAGTCATCAATCGTGCAATTTGATGGATCTGGCGAAAAATTCTTCATGGTGGTCGATGAGAAAATCACGGTCCACGAATCTGAGGATGCAAGATTAGTTTTTGAGATGAATAATGGAAAGAAAGTCCTATGTGCTGCCCCAGGCGCGGTATGTCTTTTCTCTCACTTTTACCTTGTGTCTGAATGTGTGATTTAGCTGAGGAAAGTGAAAAAGAAAACATGAATATGATAAGGGGTGAGATGCAAAAAATTATAGATGTTTCTCGTGGATATATTTATGCAATCTATTTACCTAAATTCAGATTCCATATCATAATTGTAATTTTAAGGTGTACATTTGATCATTGTTTCTTATTTCATGGCCATTGATTTTGTTTTCTTTTATTTTACCAGAATGGGATATTGTTTACGGGTGGAGAAGATAGGAGCATAAAGGCATGGGATACAGGCAGTGGGAAAGTGGCATATAGCATCAATGATGCTCACACCGTTCGTGTCAAAGGCATTGTTGTTTTATCAAAGAGTTGTGATGATTCTGGAGAGGAAGATCCTTTTATAGTGGCTTCAGCATCATCAGATGGGGTCATACGAATATGGGATGTGCGGATGATTAATGAAGGGAAGCCAATTCCAATAGCCGAGACCGATACTAAATCCAGGCTTACATGCCTCGCTGGATCTTCCATGAAATGTGAGTCTGAATGTTCTTGAATTATATTTTATTTCACAATGTCTAGGTTGATGCTAGATTGTGAGGAATTACACTGCACTATGACTATGTTAATGTGAAATTATTCTACTGGATAATGCATGGTCTTTACTTTGTTCTAGCTTCTAAGCCTACGGTGAATCAAGAAATTTAACTGGTTTTTTTGGGTCCTATGTGAAACGTTTGAGTCTAAATTTGGTAGATTGAATCACTGTAATGACCATAACATTGTGAGATACTGGAGGAATTCAAGATTGTGAATTGTGAAGCCATAAATATATCAATGGATTGTCGTTTCAGAAAATCAGTTAAGAAGTGACTTTATTAGGTTAAGTCACAACTGGCCTTGTGCTTAGCTTGCTGTAGCGTGCCCCTATTACCCAAAACTTGGACTCGTGCGTGCTTTTCCCTTAAGATGTTTGCCAATATATGAACTGACTTATTTGTTCAACTCATCACCGGCAGTACCAAAATGGATTTTATTTAAAGCTTGTAAATTAAGCCCAGCTGCGTGAATTAGGAAGCATAACTTTTAGTTTGTCGATGTGGTTTGGACTTGTTGGAAACTTTGAAGAATAAGGTTACTGCTGCCGTAGCATCATTTGTCATTTACAGGATGCCTTCAAGTCTATTGATGCATGTCAAGCTGTGATTGTTACTTTGTTTATTTTTCCTTCTTTCAACCTTTAGATGACCCCAATTTGAGAACCGGGAATCTGGATAAAACACACATGAGCCACTGAAAAACGTAGTAGTTGTAAGGATCTTTGCGTAGCTCACATTCGGGTTTCATGTAATTTGAAGTAAAAAAAAATTGTCCTCATGACACGTCCTTTTTCGAATCGTGTGAAGTTCTGCGTTCAAACTTTTCAGAAGCTAATTTACAATTCCGTTGTGGCATTTAAATCTTTTTTTGTGTATCTATCTATTTGTCCTTGAATATCCTTTCATAAACCTGCCAATATTTTAACCGTGTAAATTCTGCCTGATGAAGAATCTCTTTTGATGTGTTTGTTCTATTGAACAGAAGGGAATTTAAGGGCTCGAGTCCAACTGAAATAGGTGGGAGAGGTTAAAGGGAGGATACTTGGAAAGAAACTTCAGCAGTGGTCACTAGACTTCGGCCGAGCTTCTATGAAGACAACATAATGTACTTTGAGGAATGTGAAATTTGTGTTAAAGAACTTACATATAAATTTGAATACTTTTTTGACTATCATAATATCTGGGGGCGAATCAGTGGAGATGATGTTACTAATTTTAGGGGCTAGGGCTATGAATAGAAACTTGGTAACCATAAAAGCTGGTGCTATCCGGCGAATTTTGAGGATTCAATAGCAGGCAACTGGTGGATCTCCCTCTCTCTCTCTTGATCGGTTTTCTTCTCTCTTTTCATGACTGCAAATGAGTTGCTTCTTTTATACCCCTTTGGATTAGGAGTGATGTAGATTTTGGTATAAGAAAAAAAAACAAAGAATGCATTTTTTTAAATTTAAATATAAAGTTATCAGGATAAACAACTAAACTATATTATAAATTTTCACACTTTTTCATTGTAAAATCAGTGAAATTTGTATAAATATGATGGCTATGAATGGCAGTGGTCCGGATTGAACAGGTATCTGACGCAGATCAGTTTTGGCAGAAAATAAATATGAATATTTTGAAAGAATAAGATATATATATATATATATTTATTTATTTATTTGTATGTGTGTCGATGTTTGTAAAACATATTATATAAAAATGGGACCGAGTTTTGGATGGTATGATTATTTTAAAACATGTATTTTGTGTCTGATATGAGTATTCATTTTTGTATCCGTACCCTACTCGCTAGTGTGATATTAATATTTTAATTTAATACATTGGAAACAATGTAGTCTATATACTTTGGTAATAAAAACCTTAATTTGAACTATTCTGTTTACTTTTTAAAAATATAGTAACTAAAAATTAGAGATATCAAAAAATACTATAAATAGAATTATTTGATTGATCTAACGAGTATGACTAGTTAATTTAGGGTATAGATCGGGACAGATATCAATTTAGATTTAGACGTGTCATGGTGGGTATGGGTCTTTAAAAAAAAAAATGGATTCATACCATTGTCATCCCTAATGAGGGTTTGACGTAAGTTGCATTGGAGGTAGTTAAAAAGAAAAAGAAAAAAATTATTCCAATAAAATATGGGAGGAGGAGTGCTTATCTAAACTATAACCTAAATATGTGTAGTGAGTGTGATTCATATACAGAATTAAATATTTTATTATCGGATAAAATAAAATCAATTAATTAATTAAAGAGTAAGGAGAGTAAGGTCATTACAAGCCTTACAAATACAAAAATTGAAGGAAAAATTAGAGTCCGAAAAACAGTCCAAAATAGTAACTTTGTTGAGGAACCCCTTCCAACCCTTAGCACGACCCTATTTTGCAAGGTTATGGGCATCTTTGTTGCCAAGTCTGAGAATTTTCCTCACCTTTCAGAGGCGGAGTGAATTCTTGATGGAAATCATATCAACTAGAAGGTCATCAGAGGCCCAATCTAAAACTGGTTGATATTGTTGATGAGCTAGACAATGTTCAAGCTGCCACTTTCAAAAATGACTCTATCCAAGTTAATAGAATGAAAGATCTTGAAGCCAAATGAAGGCTAGCAATTTCAGCGGCTAAAGCACTAAAAGTGAGTAAGTAATCCGTATGAGCGAATATAATAAGGCCACAGTGATTTTTCGCAATGACAGCAACGATGACACTACCATCAATAAAAGATGCATCAATATTGATTTTAATCCATCCAAGAGGGGGTGAGTTCCATGAGTAACTAATGGGAGCAGATTGTTTAATGACAAGGTTTAGGGATTGAGCTTGTAAGTTGGCGATAATTTGTGACTGGGCCAAGGAGCATATTTTCGAGACTGGAAATTTTAGAACCATGAAGGGTGTTCTTATGGTTGGACCAAATAAGGTTAATGGTAATAAGACAAAAAGTGAGGAATTTTAGCTAAAGGGAAGGATCATAAAGCATCGCGTTTGGGGTTGAGAAGATTGTATTAAACCATTCGAAGACAGTCCAGTGAGCAAATGGTGAGAGGCGGAATTGCCAGAAGGGATTGAACCAGATAGCGGTAGTGAAAGGGCATCTCAGGAGGAGATGCTGGAGTGATTCAGGGGCTTGGTCACGGAGAAGACAAGAGGGACCAGGTATGATAATAAGATGATCTAGACGCTCTCTAGTTGGGAGTAGATTAGACACCAATTTCCAAGCGAGGAATTTAAGGCAAGCATGGATGGGAGCGTTCCAGATGCTAGGGAGGAGCGATTTTTGGACATGAGAGGGAGTAGAAAAACGGTGACATTGATCAGTCAGGTAAGCACTCTTCGAAGAGAAAATACCAGATTTGGACGAAATCCACAATGCACGTAGGGGTTCCCATGATGCGGGAATAATTTTCAAGATCTCTAGAACAATGAAAGGAGGGAAGAGGGTGTTTAACAACTCCAAATTCCATGATTGGTCTGAGGGATTCTGGAGATCAGAGACCAAGGAGTAGCAAGGATCGAAGAAGGAGAGATCAGGTTTGAAAGAGGAGAGGGAAGGGATCCACGGGTCATGCCAGATATTGAGAGTTGAATGATTTAAAACTTTGAAACAAAGGCCTTTTATGATGAGATCACGGGTAGCACAGATGTTTTTCCTGATGATAGAATTGTAAGGGCTCCCTATTCAATCTCGCAAATCAAATAACATGATGATATAGTATATTGACTTTTCCTTTATATTTTTTGGGATCAAATCATATTCGATAGGATGTTTCACGCCGTAATGGGTTGCAATAATTAATGCCATTCTTGCATATTGACTTAGATTCATCGCATGGCGCATTAGATATTTTTGTATATAATTAATTCTTTTTTAAAAAAAAAATGCATACTAACTTCTTAGACTGGTTGGTTTATCAAAAATTATCAAAGTCCTCCGAGTAAAAGTAATATAAGAATGTGTAATTCTCTTCAAAACAGGGAAAATTAATCCTGTTTCCTTTAAATATTTTATTCAAAATTTTTTGGTGGACTGTGTCAAATTAATGTTTTGTATTTGGACATATTTGTAAGTCTCCCATTTTTATATTCTTATTTATTTAATCACCATTTAGAAAATATGATTAATTAGCTAGCTTTTACAGTTTCCTTTAGTTATATATGGGTATGGATGGAGTAGAAAAACTATCAAATTATACTATTATATAGTATTAGAAAATCAAAGCTTGTAGAGGAAGTCCTATCTATGATTCGATGTCATTCTACATGTGGAAGGTATATATAATGGATGATTTTTTTCCCATTATTTTACCTGTAATGTCACTAGGTTTATTAGAGTATGCTTATTTTTGTCTTAGCCTGCGCTACTTGTGTTTGGAGAAGAATGACCAGGTAATGGAAATAATTACAGCAACTGTGGCTTTTCTAGGAAGCTCCATTTTACACGTGTAGGATCCACATGAACTGCACTCTCGATGTGATTGGTGTCTAACAAGGTGCTTGAGCCTCTGGACATTGTTCATGTAGTGCAGGTTGTAGCATTTTCACTCTGATTGTTGATATCTTTTACTTGCAGTAGTTTTACTCTGTTGTTTCTGCTGTCATACCACTATTATATTGTGATTATATTTAAGAAATTTTCATTATTATAGGAGTTTTTGTTGTGGCTGCTGATCATGCTATCATGTCACTTACAATTGTTTGGCATTTAAAAATTTGAAAAAGAGAGGAAAATTGGCGAAAGAAGCTCGAAATTACTAATTGCAACATTAGTTGCATCCCTTGATGATTGTCTTTTCACTTTCGCTAAGATGTTGAGGTTTTGCATTATTTTTGTTTCGGCATCTTTTCAGGTAACTGATTTTTCATTTTAGCTTTTAATGTTTTTATGTGTGGTCTCAATTCTCTCTTTCATGCACTGATTTAGTAATTAAAACTTTATATTGAGACAATAATCACTGCTTTGGAGTGGGTAGTCACAAAAAATTGATTGGAGATATTGAGTGTGGGTTCCTCACCCCTTGTAATGTAATAGACACAGGTATTGCGATAAACTAATGTTTTCTGATAAAAACAGGTCATACATTTAATTGGTATCTGTATTTCCCTGTCTATGACATGTTTGGTTTTAACTTAGATGGTGAACCTCGGTATTTCGGCATCCTGAATGAAATTCTCAACCGTAAATCCTTCCCATTCTCAAAACGAAGAAAGAGGTGAAATAAAAGTTTAAACGGAACTCACTAAAATAATGGTTGTATCAACTAACAACAAGATCCTCTCACTTTATTTACTTTTTTGAGAAACACCAGTCTTCTAAAAAATAGGAGTTCTAGGTGACTTGCAACGGATTCAAGATTTTTGAAATATACTCATCGAAAGAAAAAATGGTTACAGGTATTGGATACAAGATTGCTTAGAGTTCTAGGTGTCTTGTAATGCTTTTTTAGAAATGGAAAAAATGTTCTTCATTCAGTGTTCAGATTACAGACAGGAGAAAGTTTGATTGAATTATTCCAGTCTTAACCCACAATGATCATTTGGCAAAGATCGTATTGGCTGTCAAACAATCGAGTAAACAAGAAATATTAACTTACAGATAGTTGATTTTAGTTGCTCTTCTTATTGTATGCTATATCTGATTAGTGTTCTCCATGATATTGAAGTTGGCTGTATTGGCTGGAGATTTCCTGCTTTCTAAAGCTTGTGTGGCACTTGCCTCTTTAAAAAATACCGAGGTACACTTTTTTCCTTTGCATTTTCTTTCCGTAATTCATAGTTGGTCCATATCTTTTTTATTCTACCATTTCATTGCTGAATATGCTTTAGTCGAACATAGAAAGAATGTACATGGTCCACCAATATCCATATGGATATATAAGGTATAGATCATAATTGCTACAATTGTAGTTAAATGTTGAAGTTTTTTGCTCAATCTGTCTGACACTTCATATATTGTATTGGTCAGTTGTAGGCTGTAACTCTCTTCTGAGGTGAGCCGTCATTGATTTGTTTGATAATGTGTTTCCTGCTTTTGCTGTCTTTACAGGTCGTATCACTCTTGGCTACAGTTGTTGAGCATATTGTTACTGGTGAGACAATGCAAATGACCACTAGTTCTAATCAGCAATGCAGGTGCGCAGCTCAATTTTTGGTTTATGGGCAAGACTTTGGAGTTGTGTAATGTGCTACAGAAAAGACTTATGATGCTTTTGCATGGCATGAAATTTGATATAAATCTGTTATCTGAAAGCTTTCAGAGAAGAACAACTTGATATTTATAATTTAGTTACATAATAATTGTGAGCGGTTCTATTTTAAGGATACCTTGCTTTGCAGTTTGGTTGTGCTCTTCAGCTCAAAATCACTTCCCTGTTTCGGTTGCAGCATGGAATACTATCATTGATATAAAATAGCTGCAAGGCCATTGCCCTACTTGCTGGTCAGACAGCTGAAGCTTCAATATTGGCCTATGAGTATGGGAAAAATCAGGTCTGTATACTCTCTCCTACTTCTTTTGTTGTGCATTCTAATTAGATTAGATGTCCTTTGTCGCGTTTATACTGAAGTCTGTCATCCTCTTGATGGAGGATATAAGGAGGATGGGGAGTTTTAAATTCATATACCATTCATGTCCTGACTTGACTTGTCTTTTACATATGCCAGTTTAGTTCGATACATTTCAAGTTTTCTGGTTTTCTTAAACCCCCATATAGTGGTCTAGGCGTCGGTTTTATCAGCTACGTCCATGATGGTTTTGGTAACTACTTCATCAATAATTTTCCGAATTGTATATCAGCTTATAAATGATTAGTGTGTAGAATGTGAGAGAATTCTGTTGTGGTTTACATATATCATCTGAAATTTTTTTTATTTTAACGATGTGTTTCTTATATCTTACAATGTGCTTATTGTTTACGCATTTATTTATTTGTTTGTTTATTTGTTTCATTTAGCAGCTGTTGTTCAAATTCTCTGTTGCATCGTTGTTTTACAGGTGCTGGCATTTCAATTAATAGACGATGTTCTTGACTTTACTGGCACATCAAGTTCCCTTGGGAAAGGCTCTTTGTCTAACATTCGCCATGTACTCTTCGTACTCTTTTTTACTTTTATATTGATCTTACATGCTGCGGGTTTTCTATGTACCTTGTTGAAGAATTCCCGGCCTCTGTTGTATGTTTGTTATCATGTGCTCAACTTGTGCTGTTTAGGATAAATCTTTTTTCGTGGGTATTGTTCTGCATACTTTTGTATGGGACATTTGAAAAATAATAATCTCACATGTGATCCCAACCTTATGTTGCACTTACCTTGTAAGAGTGCCGTAATTAACCTGCATTTTTTCCTATTTCCCAAAAGGGTTCACCTTATAAATGAGTGTGTGTACTAATTTTACATCCTTAAAGTACTCTTTATCTGATCCAAATCACTGAACTGCAGTTCCTCTGTTCTATTTCATTTGTTTTTTGCAAGTGTTATCTTAAATTTTGATATATGTTCAGTAATCTACAATCTAGGTCGGCTAGTAATGTGTCACCTTACTGTACCACTCAATATATGACTGAAATTTCTTCAGGGTATTATTACCGCTCCAATATTGTGTGCTATGGAGGAGTTTCCTCAGATTCGGGCAGCTGTTGATCAGGGATTCGAAATGTGGATCGTGTAAGTTTTTCATTGACTCAACCTTTTGGTAACCACCGCACTCAGCCATTAAGCCACAATAATAATATTTTATTAATTTATATTCCTGAAATATGCATTTATGGAGAAATTGAAGTGGTTGAAAATTAATTTTTTTTAATCAATACTTCAAGCTCTAGAGTATCTTGGAAAGAGTCATGGCATTGAGAGGACTAGAGAGCTAGCAGCAAAGCATGCTAACTCGGGGTCATAGCCCCCCGCAGTACCGTGGACAGGATCCCAAGTATTACATCAATCTTTCTTATATGATGCTTTTGTCAATAAACATTGTGCCTTGTAATGTGCACACCATGTTCTAGTGCTTCAGCATCCAAGAGTTTGTTAATCATTCCAGGATATCATAGGTTGTATACTTGTTAAAACTGAAAAAAGGTGATAAGTCGTATTAGTTGATGCAAGCGGTACCCTATCACTTTTATTAGTTTGTTGTGTTGGTTTCTTAGATATGTATAGTGTGTCCAGTTAATATTTTAACTTCCCTCCTGGTTGTTGATTTTTTCATTGGAAAGACGACGTGAGCTTGGGTTTTCGAGATAAAAGAATGATGGTCGTTTGATTTGGTGCCATAACACAGTGAAATGAATTTCTTGGCGAGTAAAAGCTCAATCTTGAAACAAATTGTTTGATGTCTTCGAACATCTAGCAGCAGTCTCGTTTTAGCATGTTAACTCAATACATTACGAAAAACAGGCGGATCCATCTAGGTTGGACTCATATTCGTATATTACCCACATGGTTGCTCCATTTTCTGGTGTATCTTCTCTGTTATTTTAGTGACGCCTGTCTCTTAACACAATCATATGATGTAGTTCATAATAATCTTGTAATCTTCTTGATGGTCCTCTAGAACATGCATACATCCTCTATATTCAACTGCAGCAGACTTGAAGGGAGATAAATGCAGCCCAAGCTTCCTACATTCATGCATAACACGAGAGAATAAGCTTTTGGAATATTTTTTTAAAATGCTCGGTATGCAAACTTGTCTCTCTGATTCACCACATATCGACGGGTGCGGTTATAAAATGGTTAAACTGACCTGAAGAGTGGAAAACGCCTTCTCAGCAATGTATTTTCGAGCAAGTATAGCATCCCTTTGCTGTAGCTTATCAGGGTGCAGGCACAAACACGCTTTCTGATAAGCTTTCTTCACTTGTGATCTTTGGATTAGATTTGTTAGAGATATTGCTAACCAGCCACTGTTGGGCCATAGAATCTGTTAATATGACATGGATACTGTTATTACTGTTCTTTTCATAATCCCTGGTTCGGTTTTTATTACCTATTCTACATGGGATGAACTTTACTTCGTATATTTCAAGAAACACCGTTGTCACCCAGTCGAATGATCGTAAAATTTATAGCATTTAATATACTAACTGATATTAAAAAACAACAAACACTACTTACATGATGCAGAGAAGACAGCAACAACCGGATATCAGCTTGCTTGCCAGTTGACCACACCCTTATCTTTTCATCCAGTATTTGTTGTTCTGTTTCTTGTTCAGTGGCACATTTATTATGCTGTAACAAATGTTAAACCAGTCAACGGTGCAGTTCATGCTGCATGATACTTAGAATAATTTGAACAGTTTTACCTGCGATCCATAGCTATCTGCATACCCTTCCGAAAGCGAACTTCTACTCAGCGTTTCTGCAGGATTTCAACAGAAGCGTTACAAATTTCATGTTATCCGACTGGTGGTGTATACAAGTTGAGTCGAGCAATCAAGCTCAACCAATGTGGGCTTGAACTTGACTTGATTGTCATTCATTTGCACCCCATACTGATCATTGCTATTAAGAAAAAGCGAACAAACCTTCGGTGTCCTTCTCTTGGTCTGATCCCCGTGTGCGCCATTTACTAGTTTCAGAATAGTGTGTTTGAAACTTCTGTTTAGCCCATGCAATGGCTTCATCAATGTCGTTCGGTTCGCATGTCTCTCTCCTATCATCGGAACTGGTCTCGTTTACAATGGTGCTGTTGGCTTCATCTTCCTCAACCTCACTTGTTTTTTGCCTTTGGTCTGAATGAGAACAGTAGTACTTGGATGAAGGTGAATTAACTTCAAAATCAACCTCGGACTCTCCAACGCTGCAGTTTGATATGGGCTCGAGACTAAAGGTCTCTGCTGAAGCGTTTCTTTGACTTGATTCGAAAGGAGGGTAGTTCCTCAAGTTCTCGAAGCAGCTATCTTCAGAATCAGAGCTGTAAATTTGCTGGTTGCCGACAAATGCCGGACTATATTGTTGTCTTTTGTTGACTTCCTTCGCCATTAAGCTTGTGGATTTCCACTGATCTGTTGGCCTGAAAATGGAGCCGATTAATATCGCCGCACATTTCCACCCCACAATCATACTGGTCACTTCTCAAAATCTTGGCGAAAGGTGCAGAGCTTGCAGTATAGAATGCGAATACAAAATGTAGATTGCATGTATGCACTATCCTAACAGAAATATAGGACAAATAATATGATATCTACAATTGTAAATCCAATAAAAGCAATGAAAATGGACCTAATGGTGGCAATTAAGTCTAGCACTATGGGGTATATATTTCAAATCAATAAGACCAACCGGAACTTTGTAGGAGAAGTTGAAAATTCATCCCCGCCACTGCCACTGGAGACTGCAGGACCGAGAAGAATCAGTTCCTCCGAGCTCAGTAGCAGTATGGAACTCGATCTTGACTGGACCATTGTCTGATCTTCCCACTCCAATGTATCATTATATAAACTATCCTGAAACTTTATTTGTTCATTTTCGCTCCTGCTTCTCACTGGAATCTTGAACTCCGGCAATCTCCGGCCGACCATATCCACCACATGGCCCACCTCATGAGGCCAAACAATTCGCTCATAGAAAGAACTCATGAACGAGGATCTTGCGAGCTGGCGTAAGAGAATCGTTCTAGGTCCCACCGAAAACGTCGGCGAAGTCTTCAGGGTCCAGATGGTTTCCATACAATTCACTGGAGATGGGTTTTGTCCGGTGGAAGGTGTTGTCCGCGGCGGAATGCCTCGGAGGATAACCTTGTTTCTGTCTTGCTGGTGGTGGTTCATAAGCCATATCCATTTCCATTCTCCAAAACTCGTCCCTTTACTTTATAATGGATGTGTGTATATCTTTGGGGTCCAACAAAGATCCTGCAGGAAGATTGTAGTGAAGATTTCTGGGTATTCATAGGGAAATGTTAAAGATATTTATCGTATACTTGTCCTTTTTCTTTTTACGATGCCTTAGATCTTTTATCAACAAGCCACTTTTTCTCGTCATAACTTTGTTATTTCTGTACTGTGTAATGCTATTTTGTTACTTGATACTTGTCATGTTATAATCTTCTTTCTTATTATTATTATATTTGTTTTGGTTATCTATACTGGGAAGATATTTAGGAGCAAATTCCATCATGTCTTTTGATTTTGCTATAGCAATAAATGCAGCAATTTTGTTGAAATCCCAAAATTACCCATGACTATTTTCTTTAAGTTGGAAATTTGCACATTGAGGTAAGGTTGTTTAATGGGCCGGGTCAGTCCGGATTCGGACCAGTTTAGCCCGATTTTGATTCCGAAACCGGTAAGTTACTTGTCTGAATCGGTTCTACTATTGCGTAATCGGTAGCTTACCGGTGAATTTTTTTAAAAAATAAAGAAAAATATTTTAATATGGTAAGATCGCGTCACACAATTTTTAAATATTTTTTTTAAATTTGAATTACTAGTTCCGGGTTGGTCCCTAAATCGGTAGCTCAGGAACCGAATCCAATCCGGTTTCTAACCGGATTGGTCCAGTTCTGAAAAAGCTATAACCAAGACCAATTGGAACCGGCCTGGTAACAGCCCTCCATTGAGGGCACATGTAAGTATAAATTTTGGAGTTCAACAAAATTGCTAAGATACTTCTGTCATTGGTCTGATGAAAATATCATAGTGACTGATTGATCAATTCGATTGCACATGAAGTGTGTAAAATCTCTACAACATGTTTTCAGTACGGTGGCCCGCACACAGATAGGATATTTGTAAAGACCAATATACATAAATATATGTATATATTTGTGTGTATGTTAATGCTTGTAAGATCGGATGTATAAAAATGAGATCGTCCACTGACCCTGTTTATCTACAAGTACCATAAATCACAGCCTGTAATTGGATCATACCGTCGCAATTTTGTGATGGATTATTTAAGCTTAATGAAAATATATTTATACTATAAAAAAAAATCAATATATTGAAGGGACAAATTTATTTTTATTAAAAAAATTCATGTAAATTTAAAACACTTATGGTGGTTCATCATGGCATCCAATCAAGTGGGTGTGCTTTTAGTTTGTTATTTAATTAAATTGAATATCGCTTAATTCGAAGGGGTTTTAATTTTACTGAGATGTCTACTTTTTTGTTTCTTTGTTTTGTTTTATGAGCAGCAAACATTTTATCCGTTATCTTGTGGGGCTTGATATCGAGTCTCTCCCAAATAGAAGTGAGCTTCTAACTAATTGGACTATGCCCGAAGCTCGAGATGTTTATGTTTAATCTAACAAAAGACTTGGAAATATACAAAAACTCTATGTTTGGAGGAATTAAAAATGAGATTTAGATTTGAAATTTGATTTTGAAATCCATGGATTTATAATTACATTAGTGTTTGATAAAAATTTAAAATGTTATTTAAGACTTGGATTTGACACTTAAAAATAATGTTATTTGATATTAAAAAAAATTTATATCACTTATTATTAAGTACATTGATTATTTATAACATTTATGTAATATGGTTTTTCAAGATATAGAAGAAAAATATTTTAAATATGACACGAAAAATTATTTTTTATTAAATAGTTTTTTTTTTTCAGAAAATGAAAATAAAGTTCATCAAGAGAAAATTTAGAAAAAAATACCAGATTTTGATAAATTAGACTTTTGGCATTAAAAATAATGGAGATTTTTAAGTGGGGGAAATAATTTTATAGAGTTTTAAATATAAAAATATTTTAATTGATTTAAAATAATTTTCTCAAAATATGTAATAAAATGTGTGAGAATTTATAGTCTAGATTTTTGAAAAACAATATACAAAATTTATGAGTAATTTATATTTTTTTATATTAAAAATAATTTTATTGCGTCAAATCCCATAAAATCTATTCAATTTTGTAAGGATTTCATTTAGTTAACGTCGCCCTTGTAGTTGTTTTTATAAATTACTTCATCAAGTTTGAACAATTACGTCTACCTCTTTTGCAAATAACTATATTACAATAACACACCATTTAGTTTATAAATATATAAGAAAACTTCCAACTATATCCCATTGTTTTTACATAAAAATATATTATAAGAATGATAGATATTATTGTTCAAATTATAGAAATTAAAATGATAATTATGAAAACTAAAAAGGGTCTATATAAACTTCACACTTTAGTTAATCTTGAAAGGAATTCGTTTAGTTCTATAAAAAAAAGAAAAAAAGAGAAGGATTTCGTTTAGTTTAATCCAAATCCTATGTGGAGGTAGGCAGCGTACACTTTTTCGTGGTAGGTAGGCAGCGTACATTTTTATATACAACATCGGTTCGCGATCCTCCCCGTTTCTCTCACGCACAGAACCTGATGGCCGCCGCGTCTATAACCGTCGGCGATGTGACATCGAACGGCAATGTTGAGTCTCCGCAATCGGCTCTGATATTTCTAGGAACCGGCTGTTCGAGCGCTGTCCCCAGTGCAATGTGCTTGATCCAACCATCTGATCCTCCTTGCCCTGTGTGTTCCCAATCTTTATCGTTACCGCCGGAGCGAAACCCTAACTATAGGTGTCCGATCGAAAGTGCTTACCAATTTCAACTTATTTAGTTATTTATCAACAAAATGAGAAAATCCTGAACGCAGTTGATCATAATATACATTTATACAACAATTTGGAGAAAAGTAATGCAGATTTAGTTACAACGTTTTATACGCGTCCCCTGGGGTTATTGGATTGCATCTTTATCTGGCATTTATTGTTTCTTGGATCCGTTAACTGGAAACAAGTTTCTTGAACTGCGTTGCCCTTACTTTTGTTTTAATTGGAGTTAATTTTTGCTGCTGATGGATGGTGATACTGGTTTAGGTGCAACACGTCCCTTCTAATCGATTATTGCGGTAATGAGGGTGAACATAAATATATATTGATTGATGTTGGCAAGACATTCAGGGAACAAGTGCTCAGATGGTTCACTTTTCACAAAATTCCCCTGGTAGACTCTGTGAGTTTACTATTCTCTTCTTTTAATTTTCTACTCGCAATTTATAAAACTATCATGGTTAAATTTCTGAAGTATGTAAACAAAACTTCTCGTTTCCTGCATTTAAAGATCTATCATGTACTGCTACTGCTCATAGGCACTAGAATTTAAACTTCTAAAAGACTCAGTGACGGTGAACTGATGTTAAAGGAAGAAGATGATTTGCCTTACGTGATACATATGTGTCCTTATTTTATCAAAGATCTTTCTTTCTGCATATCTCTGCTAAAGTATGATATCTGAAAAATGAGAATACTATGATGTTTCACATCTTAGAGAACAAATAGACTGGAGAGAGGGATTAAGAGATTGTATATAAAGAGATCCACCTCATATTGATCTAGTGCTTCGGTAGATTGCAAAGATCCATTTTGGGTCATTAAGAATCTTACTGAGTGGGATCTATGAATGTCTTGTTGAATTTTGTTTAGACATACCAAACTGCTCAAGTTTCCGTCGTGACTTTTTGCAACACTTCATCATTTTTACTAAATGCTCATTGTTCTGGTTTTTTAATGGTTGCTTATTTGTTTCTATGTGAGGATACATTTAGGAAAAAAATATCTCCATCTTTTAAGTCTGTCAGGTGAGATTAGCAAATATAAAATGGGCTCAAGTAGTCTTAGAACCGTTATGTAACCATCCTAACTTCCGTTTATTTTTTATATTTGAATTTGTTATTAAAGTAAGAGCTGGTAGCTGATTTTTTTTACCCATTCAGATTATATTAACTCATGAACATGCTGACGCGATTCTTGGTTTGGATGATATACGTACCGTGCAACCTTTTAGTCCAACAAATGACATTGATCCAACACCTATCTACCTCTCCCAAAATGCAATGGAGAGGTAATTTGCACTTTCTTGGGTTATTCTCTACACATTCTATAAGTTAAGATCATGATGATTTCTCTGACATTAATATCAACAACATAAACTGTAAATACTACATGAAGCTACATTATTGCTAAAATTTTGGTGCTGTTGCTTCTATTTGTCACTGTAACAAAAAAAATTGCCATTCTGAAGATTCAAATTCATTTTCAGTCTGTGCGTAAAGAATTTCTTTTGGTTACTTTTGCAGAAATATGCTAACTTGAAATGACTAAAGTAAGAGGAGGTAAATTTATCGGTTGGTGAAAATGCAACTTTCATTGTGATGGCACAAATTAATTCAGCAAGTAAAACATCTGCAAATGGCTTTGAACTGTTGAATTAATTCTTAATCATGGTTAATTATCATCATTTGGGTTATTAAACCTGGAATAAATGTGGTTTACATAAAAAATGATGTTGCATGCAATTAAGTTTGATTTGTTTTGAACAGCATTGCGGTGAAATTCCCTTACTTGGCTCAGAAAACACTTAAGCCTGGCCAGGAAGTTAGACGCGTAGCGCAACTTGACTGGAAGATTATCGATAATGATTGCTCAAAGACGTTTGTAGCATCTGGACTGCAATTTTTTCCTCTACCTGTTAGTTTCCTCCTTTGCATTTTGTTTTATTTTCAGAATCATCTCGTTCCTTACATATCTCTCGTTATCACTAGGTGATGCATGGTGAAGATTATGTATGTTTAGGTTTTCTATTTGGTGAACGATCCAAAGTAGCATACATATCTGATGTTTCACGCTTTCTTCCTCCCACAGAATACCGTGAGCACACTCCTCTTGTGGTCTGGTGTTTATATGTTTATATCTGATCACTTTATATCATGCAACTAATTGGTGTTCTCCCTCTTTCTCTCTACACACACCATCTCACAAAGCATCAAAGGCTTCTCGTCCTAGACTTATTTAACTTTTCCAAAAAAATTATTTCTGATATCTGCTTATCTAAAGTCACCTATTTATCCAGTAAAGCAGGAGTTGAAAGGCTTGCGCAAGTGATCTGATCGTAAAACTATTGCTTATGAAGACTGTGATGTAGCATGCTTTAGTTCCACAATAAAAGAATAAAATGAGTTAAAAGAATTGTACAGAGAAATTAAAATTAGCATTTGATGGCCTGTTTGTGCGTAGGTTCAAATTTGAAGCCATCTCTAACAACCAGTTTGGTTTTGTAGTTATTTCTAAACATGGAGGCGGACAGTTGGATCTCCTTATTTTGGACACACTTTATAAGGTACTTATGGGCTATGGTTAGGCCCAACAAAAAGCCCTTTTTTTCCTTTTGTCTGTGGACTGTGAACTATATCTCTTTTAGCTCCTAGACATTGCAGTCATTAGGCAATTCTGTAGAAATAGTGCTATGCTTGCTTTTTTTATTTGATGTGATGAAGCTGTTGATGATTTGATTAGCTACGGGTCCAAAGTCTTTGTCTATGTATTATGAATCTCAATATGTATAAGATTGATTAACGCTGGATATTATAACTCATACTTCCTGCAATTACTATGAAGTGAAGCTGCAGTTTTATGTTGTATTGATACCACCAATCACAGTCACAATAAAACACCACTTTTTAAGCCCCCTTGTTGTTCACCTTGTGTATTTTATAATATTCAAATCGTTGATTTGATATGAGGCTCGTAATGAATAATACTGTAGAGTACAAAATGTTGATTGCTTAATAACTTCTTGACTACAAGTTTCATCTTTTCGTTTATATCATCTAGGAGAGAAGGGGTTAATGTTTTTGCTTCTTATCTTCCATGGAATCAATTTGTCAGTATTCTTGACTGAATTTTCCAAACACTTCACGCTTTTTCTCTAGCTTACTCGATTGTTACTTTATTTATTGTAAATCATAACTTCTCTTCAGTATTTGAGTTTACTCTTTCGGGGAGCTACTTTCAGCTGCTAATTCCTCCTTGTCCTCATTTATTATTATACTTATGCTCATGTTTTTACTGTTTGTTAATTATTCAATCTGTCCTCCTTGATTGCAGAAAGGTTCCCACAACACACACTTCTGCTTCCCTCAGGTTTCTCCTTTGTAATTTGTACCTGGTACATTCAGGTGGAAGTTGCTACTTTCATTATATTTTCTTATGTTTGTTGTCTTTAGACTCTTGATGCAGTGAAGACGATATGCCCAAAGAGAGCTTTACTAATCGGAATGACCCATGAGTTTGATCACCACAAAGACAATGAATTTCTTATGGAATGGTCTAGAAGGTATGGTTGATTACATGTTCTTGTAGCGTTTTTTGTAAATAAACTATCCAAAACAGGAACAAGAAGATTAATGGGCACATAACTATTATTCATTTATTTTTCGCCTTTCTATCAGAATTATAAGAAAAAAGTTAGAATCCAAACCTGATTTCTTTCCCCGTTGCAACCTATAGATCTGCAATCTCTTTATTGAACTGTATTTTTTCCTACATGAGTTCTATTGTGTTGGTTTTTGGCCTTAATCTGTGTATTCAATTCATGCTATCTGTCGGTTTCTAGTCTTCAAATTTGAGTCAAGTCTTTAGCATATTATGCTCACAAGCCGACATGGAAAAGTGTAGCATGATGTTTATTTAGCGATTCTAAAACATTAAACTCTAGGATCTAAACTATTTTCATCGTTTCCAGAGAAGGAATACAAGTTCAGCTTGCATATGATGGGCTGCGAGTCCCTATAGCCCTTTGATGAGGTGATGTTCAATGTGTATTTTGTACGGGATCGGATCTTGCTGAATGAAATTCAAGAATCGATTTGTTTATCAATTTTTTTTAGTACAATTCTGGGAAACATTTGGAAATACATTATGGTAAGGGACCGACCGGGTTATAGTCACGGTACACTAATATTATGTTTTGAATGGTTTCGCCTGCAGGTCTGAAATGCGAGCAACTTGCAACAGTCATTGTTTTCCTATTTTGTCCCCATATGATGAAAGGGGAATAGACTGCCTATTTCACATGCCAATTTGGTTTATTTACTATGATTTAATGTGTAGCCATACAATCCGACTTCAATTTCTCCTTACTTTTGGGATATGTCATGTAATATCTGTATCAATATTCCTTTCTCTCATATTATGAAGAATTTTAAAGACCCTGAGATTATTATAGTTCATGCTATTTATATTTCGAGTGCCAGTCATGAAATTTTTTCTTAGTAACCGCATTATCCGATTTTGTTCATATTCCATATTTCCATGAGTAATCAAGAAGAATGATTTCCACCTAGCTCGTAAAGACCGGCATGGCAGCATTTGTGGTGCATTCTTCTTGTGTTTTATCATAACTAACGTAGAGACATTTGCACATATAAATGCATGTGTATACGGAATGAATCCCCTTTACAAAAATTTCTCTAGTTCCTCTTAGTCATTTTTTTTTTGTTACATATCATTAATATAATTTATGACATGTGGGCTAAAAATCAACGTAGCTGAGTATAGAATAAGCATATAGCTTATATTTGCAGAAATCTTAAATGTATGTGTTTCTTTGGGATATAATAAGCAAGCAAAGAAGAATGGCTTTGTAAGATGAATGTTGATACGCGATTTTTAATATCCGTTCTTGAAACGATATTGGCCCGCTATGGTGCACACAGTTTAGCGTCAACCATTTCCCAAGATACTATTATTCGTGATAGAAACACTTCAACATTAATTTTTAAACCATAATTTTTGAAAGGCACTCAAACAAGAACAATGGATGAACAAGATAAAACTGTGTATAAATATGCTTTGTTCTTGTGTTTAATCTCTTTAAAAGTATATTTAATTCTCAAGGAAGTTGTTCTATATAGTGCATTATTGGATGCCACGAAGTAATTAGAAAGATCGTTATTATTTGATATAATAATAATTTTGCAGGTCCTCGACAACCCACCTTGACAAATCCAAACAAAAAACATTTCTTTATTCACTCCAAATAACTTCGTTCACATATGAAATTACCTGTCCACTTCTGACTCATTACTAAACAAGTTGCAGGACTTCCCATGTGTATTTATAAATGATATTCTTCAATTTGAAATCATGTTCTTTAAAAATATATACAAATTACCCATTTTTTTTCTTTAATAGTGAAATGATTTTGTAACTACACTCTAAATCATACTGCATTCATTATTTTTGTATATAATTTTATAATGAATTCTAGGTGTTAGTTCACATGGTGAACAAACTTTCAGATACAGATACGAATATAACATTAAAGCTCGAGAGTGGCAAAGTAGTAGGTTCTTTATTGAGGGAGACAAAAAAATCGAGTCAACTAGTAATAATCGTTTTTATAGTTAATTATTAGACAAAATTTCGTTTGGTTTATTTTAAAATTCGAAACGAACCTATAAAAAAATAGCGATTGACACAAATTTGAGTTATTTTGCTTAGTTCGATGTTAATTTTTGAGATTTATTAGTTATAAGTAAAGTCTCAAATTCAGATTGGAGTTCGTGAGATAAACCCTCAAATTTTTTTATTTTACATTTGTGTAATTAATGTGAGACATGTAATATGAATATGCCAACTGTTCGAGAAGTTAGTGGACAAAATAAATTGGATCGATTCCAATTTTAAAAAATATTCAAATATATTTAAACTCATCGATAATTTTAAATTTTAAATAATATTAAACTGGAAATAGTAAATTATAATCCGTACATTTTAGAAGATAACGGGGAGCTGTCGGATCTTGAATCCGTGTGTAGACCAAACCATGTGATATTACTCAACAACTACCAACTCTATTAAAAAATATAAAGGAAATCTTCTTCCCCATCTACCACCTCGATGTCCGCTCTTTATACTATTTCTTTCTTTCTTTCTATATAGCTAACTCACCCCATCGTAAACCCAAGAAGGAGAAAAACATATAGCTCTACTTCTCTCTCTTCTCATTTTCTTGTGCTACATAGTGAAAGAATCTCTCCTCACGAGTATCCAAGAAGAGATTAACCGGTTCCTGTATCAAGATCGAGATTAAGTTAAATGGGGAGTGCTCAGAATAAAAAACTCGAAAATGGATTATCTGGTACTATTAAGCCTATGGACCCGGAGGAGTTCAGAAGGCAAGGTCACATGGTTATAGATTTTATTGCTGATTATTACAAGAATGTTGAGAAATATCCAGTTCGTAGCCAAGTGGAGCCAGGTTATCTCCGGAAGAGGTTACCAGAAGCTGCTCCGTATGACCCGGAACCCATTGAAGAGATCCTTCATGATGTGCAGAAAGATATTGTCCCCGGTATTACTCACTGGCAAAGTCCTAATTATTATGCATATTTTCCATCCAGCGGAAGTATTGCTGGATTTCTAGGAGAAATGCTGAGTACTGGATTCAATATTGTTGGGTTCAACTGGATGTCATCTCCTGCTGCCACCGAACTTGAAAGCATCGTCATGGATTGGATGGGAAAAATGCTTAATCTCCCAACGGAGTTCCTCTTCTCCGGTGGGGGAGGCGGTGTTTTGCAGGGAACCACCTGCGAGGCAATACTTTGCACGGTGATCGGTGCCAGGGATCAAATGTTGAGGAAAATTGGGAGGGAGAATATCAACAAACTTGTGGTGTATGGGTCCGGATCAAACCCACTGTGCGCTGCAGAAGGCAGCTCAGATAGCGGGCATCAATCCCAACAATTTCCGGGCAGTTGCTACGACGAAGAGCGCCGCATTCGGGCTGACAGCAGAAGCTTTCCGCGCAACCATAGAATCCGACATTGAAGCAGGGCTTGTGCCTCTGTTCCTGTGCGCCACCATTGGGACAACATCGTCGACGGCGGTTGATACTCTGGGGCCAGCTTTGCGAGGTGGCGAAAGAGTTTGGGATATGGGTTCACGTGGATGCAGCATACGCCGGTAGCGCATGCATTTGCCCAGAGTACCGCCATTTTCTCGACGGAGTGGAGAACGCCAACTCATTCAGTTTCAACGCACACAAATGGTTTTTAACAACGTTGGACTGCTGCTGCCTGTGGGTGAAAGACCCCAGCGCCCTGATAAAAGCCCTGTCGACATATCCCGAGTATCTGAGAAACAAAGCCTCCGAAACGAAGCAGGTGGTTGATTACAAAGATTGGCAAATCACCCTAAGCCGACGCTTCAGGTCCCTGAAACTCTGGCTTGTCCTTCCGCAGCTATGGCGTCTCAAACCTCCGAAAATTCCTACGAAGTCACATAAAAATGGCGAAGAATTTCGAAGGGTTGATTGGAATGGATAAGAGATTCGAAGTGGTGGTCCCCCGAAACTTTGCCACCGTCTGCTTCCGCATCTCGCCAATCGAAATTGGTGCAATCCTGCCGCATCACCACAGCGTATCAAAGGAGGAGGCGGCCAATAACTTCAACTCCAAATTATTGGAATCCGTAAACGAATCTGGAAAGATTTACATGACACACGCTGTGATTGGCGGGGAATATGTAATGCGATTCGCTGTAGGGGCGAGCCTCACTGAAAACAGGCATGTAATCCTGGCCTGGAAAGTGGTTCAAGAACATGCAAATGCACTGTTAACCATGCCCTGATTTTTTAACCAAAAATATGAATTTTCCGTTCGTCGGGCAAAAAACCTGCTTGGTGAAATTCAATCATGTAAAATTGCTTTGTTTTTGTTTTGTTTTGTTTTCCCCTGGTGTATAGATTACGATATTGTGCGTGATTTGGGCAAGAAATTGATTTCATTTCATTCTCTAAAATAACTACGTAAATGACTCAATCTGTTGCAAAGTTTAACACTAACTCGTCTGCTATGCCATCAACTATGTATTATTTTTTGAGTGGCATGTGCTAAATATTTTTTTTATAATAAACACGACTCGAATTCGACAAATATTATAAAAGACCGACTATTTTGACTTTATTTGAACCCACCTAAAATTAGTTTCCTATTTAATTTACTTTAACATAAAATTTCTCATTTTGACTATCATATACTCTTGTGAACATGTGCCCAACCTACCACCCCGAGGCAGTTGGTAGTTCATCATTTTCTAACAATCATTGAATATATATATGTATATATAATTTTAATGTCGTGACTTGGGTACAAAAATAACCTTAAAAATATCAGCCTAAAACAATTTTTTCCCAAGAAATATTATTAATGTACTGTGCCAGCTACGAAACTTGGTTGGAAACTATAGTTTTCAAATAAATAATTGCTTTCTGGGTGTTCACCGAATAGACCATTCAATTTTTATATATAAATAAAGAAAAATATTAGTTGCTGCCGTGCTACAGTTGTATACTCTTCATTTATGCAGATGTATATGGGTTGGGCTTATGACCCAAGGCCCAATATATCCATTGGGTCAGGCTTGTAGCCCAAGGCCCAATAGATATCCATATTATACACAAAGACTAACCCTAGCCCTCAACCATGTAAAACGGGTTTGACCTAGGCTAGAGTTTGAGCCCTATAAGTAGGTGTCTTTGCCTCCACTCACAACACACAAACAACATGACAATACTCTCGTTCTCATAGTTCGTTTCTCTTGGAGAATCACCAACGAACTCCAAGGGCTTAAGGTGTGTATTAAAAGGTAGATTACTCTAGTAGTAATCTATCGAATACCAACGGGGATTCAAGATCTAGAAGGCTTGTAGATGGACTTGATGATCCGAAAAAATCAGACTTTCGCTGCAAACATGCATAATCAGGTATATCGAATACCCGACTTTATTATGCCAGATTTTCCAACAATTTAAATTCAAGATTCTCTTATTTATTTATTTATTGATTTAAGATTATGTACTTTTGTTTTTGTTCCTATTATTAGAAAAAAGGAAAAAGGAGATTGGAGAGAACTCCGGCTCTTCCAAATGATTTCTCACAACTGTCCCACTTTAGATGTCTCGATTTCGAAGCTGACTATAGCCAATTAAAAATTAAAATACTTTGCAATCCCTCCCTATATAAAGAAAAACAAGAAAAAAAAAACAAGGAAAAGGAAATTGGAAGGTAGTTTCGATTTGACATTTTATTCTATTATTTGATAGTTCAAGGTTACATCAATTTAGAAGTCTACAATTAAATGATCATGACATCATCAATCCCTCGTAATCAACCTGATTAGAGAGTGAAAATCGGAATATTTGGAATTAATGGTTTGACAGCGTCGAACCCAACGTGAAACTCTAACGTCAAACAAATAAAATGTTGTATATGGTGAACTTTGCTTCGACAAATTCCGACATGCAAATAGGAATATCAATTGGATCGAGTTGGCCCAATTAGACCCAACCAGACAAAAATTGAATCGAACCTAATTAAATGTGAACTGAGTTGGGCTGGGTTTTGATTTAAATACGTAGCCTGGCTAACGTATCGGCAAGCCCAGGCTATTTAAAACATGATCAATCAACAATAAATGTAAAAGTTTTGAAATGTTCAAATGAATACTTTAGTGAGGAGACTTCTAAATAAATAATTAATATGCATTTTGTCAGTTGTTCTTCAGCTTATCCGTTGGGGTTCTCCAGAGGGCGCAGATCTACTTTCCATTCCGGTGGACCTTCTTGTAACCGGAGCTCTCCTCGATCCGGCCGTTGTAGTGGGACTGGATGTTGGTGCGGTTTTGATTTCTTATTGCTATTCGCGGAAGCTAGTTTCAATGGGTCTGGGGGTTTTCCTTTTGGCGGTGGTTGCGCAGCAACCCGCCGCGCGGGGCGAGTCTCCGACGACGGTATACGAGGGATTTGGGAGAATCTCGTGCATCATTTTGCGTGTGACTGGTTGGTTGTACGAATTCTCCCCTTTTTATTCTTTTATATTGTATTATACACTCTATCTTATCTAGTTGATGTGTTGTCTTGTACATATAATTTTGATCGTTCTTGTCTTGTTGTGTTTGTTGATTACCTTTGTGCCACTATTTTGTTTCTTATATGGCGGTTATTTGGTTATGTTTCACTGCTGGAGCTTTGCTTGGCTACGACTTTCGGGCCTTTAGGTTTCGTGCGTCATTCAGTGTTGTTCCGAGGTTGTTGGCTTTTTTTTTTTGGAAAATAAAGGTGGTGTGAAGAGAGATTTTTGGGGAATAAAAAAAAAGAAAAAAGAAGAAAGTGTTTTAGAGATTAAAATTAGCCACTATATGAATCTCTATCTTCATAGAGGGTAGAGATAAATGGTATTTAACCTAATTTTTCACATTGAAGAGCAAAATTAATCCAAAAATTTAAGGAAGTGAAACCCTTAGGAGCTACACAAATCATCAACTAGTTGCACAACATAAAACATTGCCAACGACGAGCTATACCTCAATATAACATAATTAACAAACTAAAACAATCTAAACCATATATCCCCACCAAAATGGGAGTCAAATAATGCATCCTAAGTTACCTTGTTTCATGCTACACCCTTTAGCTCCGCACATTCTTGGAAGTAGTCAAACATGCCCTCCAATGCCATGATCTCCTCTCGAACGTCATCCGGAACATCGTCCCTCAAAGATAACGAAATACGTTCCTTAAAACCTCGAACTTTCTCGATACTCGTGATAACTTTCCCTCCCATTTCATCCATCGTGGTGTGCATCACCATGTTCTCTTCTTGTGCTTCTTTGAGCTTCCTTTTCATGGATCGGTATCCCTCTAGAGACTTCAGAAGTTGCTCCGAGAGTTCCTTGTTTCTCTCTTGCAATGCCACTTTCCCTTGTGTCTCTCCTCTCCCCACACCATTGAACCTTTTCTCCTTATGCTCTGAGGCACAATCCCTTACTTTATCTAGCAATTTTGAGTTATGCTTCTTGAGGTCATTAACAAGATCCTCCATTTCGTTCAATTCATGAACCTTGAGTGCAAGCTGAGTGGCCATAATCTCCCTTTCTTTCCCTAAACTAGAGCACATGACACTCAGGCTCTTTTGTGTAGCTAAACTTGAACTGATTTCTCTTTTTAGCCTCTCTTTTTCGTCGTCCAGAGCCTCGTTTCCTTTTTTACGGTCCTTTGGGATGTTGCTCCTCTTAGGATCGGTGTTGCAACGCCGCAGCTCCGCTTCTGATCTTTTGTTTCCAAAAGATTGGCATTTTTGGATTCTGCTTCTAACACTATCAAGAATGGTCATCATAGTAGCCACCCTCAGCGCTCTCCGGCTATCGCTTTTGTCTGTATCACAAGCATTTTTGTGATCTTGGATTAATTTTAATAATAACTTTACGTTTGCTGCCACCCCTGAATAACAAAAATAACGTTTGATCAATTATGAAGAATTCGAATTGCAAGGAAAAACAAGAAACAAAGCTCAACGGTGGAGAAATCTCCCTACTAAAGGGACGAATATTCATCATGGAGATAATATAACATGCAGTACCGAGTGTAAAAGAAGATTTAAAACGTCGATTTCCCTTCATATTCTTATCTATATATTTCATTAATTGGTAATTAGACGGGCGATGCTTAGTACCTTCTAGTGCAGAATCGTCAAATTGTTGGGCCATGTTTAATGGTGGTGGAACTAACTCTGGGGACGAATTGGCACGAACCTTATCCATAGTTTCCTTTAGAACAATAACCCAGAAAGCAAATGGAGAATTCAATAACAACTAATATAAGTTTCCAAGACTAAGCAAATATCAAGAAGAGGCTGGGTCATAACATATTAATATATGTACAATATACTTGTATTTGCAATAAATAATTTGAGAGATCCAAATAAGAGAGGTTGCTTCACATATCCTCTCCTCTCTTTCTTAATTACACTGTCATTTTAGTTTTTTTGTAAGCTAATGAGAGGATTGTTTAATGCGTGGCAGTTATTTTTTGCGCAATTATTGGTAATGGCTGAATGTTTCCTTTGGATGTAGATAAATTTGACTTTGTGTGACAGAAATTTGGCTGGCTGGCATGTGCCCAACTGCTTAAGAATTGGAAATAGTATATAGCAAAATATACATAAATTCTTCTGATGGGTGACTCGAAAACAGCTTTTGATGTATTTTAAATGATGTTCATGCCTCAAAATTTCATCAATCTTCCCTCCTGTCATGGAGACATAGTTGAACATTTAAGCTTACAACAAACAGAAATCAAGTCCCACCCAGTTTCAATCAATGGAGGCATATTTATAGGTGTAATCAAAATTTCGGTTAAACCGAATAAATCAAATTCAATTAACTCAGAAATTCGATTTTGATTTTTTAAATCAGTTAATTCGGTTCAGTTTCATTTTCATGTTAAAAGATTATCGATTAACTGAATTAACTAAACAAATGTAAAAGGCATCATCGTATATGTCGGTCACATCCATATTTTTTTCTTCAATGATGTATTATTTTCTCCTAAATAATCAAGTATGATATTTTATTCACATATCAATCAAATTATTAAGTCCGTCAATATTCCTATCTTTTCTCAATTTAAGAAATTTATGACTTTTTTAACAATTTTAATATTTTTTTTTCAGTAATTTGACAAAAAACATGTCGTGAAAGAAAGTGGGACTTGGAAACTGTTCAATCTTTTTCGTTGTGCTGAGCTCTTACTCCATAGCTTCTACGCATAGTACTTTTCAAGACAGTGATAATACTCAAATGGAATTAAATGGATTACATAAATCATTGATTTTGTTAGTTTAATAAAAGTAATTTATATAAAAACGAAAATACACAGCTAAAATAAGTCGTAAATCCTCGGATTCTTTTACGTGGCATACCAAATCAATTGTATGACAAATGCGTCAAACAATACACGTTTACATCTAATACTCAAAAACATTTTGCCCCCCAAAAGGGGTGTCCGAGTTGGTGGAGCATGGTGAGCTCAAGATCTTACGGTCATGAGTTCGATTACCCTGCCAACACTTTCTCTGTCAGCTTGTCGCACCGGACTTGCCTAGTGCGGTTTACTTGGAACATAATTTAACAAAAATGAAACATGAATAAGGATTTGGAGGTAGGTAAATCATTTTCAATTGAACAAACATTGGGTAGCAAGCCAGTTACTTAGCGAGTATGCAAGTTCTGGCCTTGAAGAACGAGTACCATAAAACCAAGAACACATACTTTTGCATTCAAGCAGCCTCATTGACATAGTTATCGTTACATGTCCGCAACCAGGATAATATATATGCATCTAGCCACAAGTATACAAACAAGTTCTGGATCCATAATCAAGTAGCTCACATGACTTGCATCAAAATTGTTGAAAAGTTTTGTCTTTATTCAGAGGTATTAAGCAATAACAAGAAAGTGTGAACACAAAGGATGTGAAGGCTAAAACAGTTATCACAGATGCATCTTTAATTTTTCACAAAGTAATAGTCCCAAGTTACGATTAATTTAATTACTATAGGAAATAAATAACAGAAGATGATTGGCTTTAATGATAACTTTGCATATAAATAAAGGAAATCTAGTAAACGGATTCCATGCGTAAAAACAGCAGATTTTACACCTATGTCAGCCGAGTGATTATCAATGACCATGCCCAAATTTTGAATCAGTATGGATATGCACAATCTCCATTCTTGATACTCCCTCTTAAAGAGGAAAAGAAAATCTACGAGTTCGGCAAAGAAAATCTACGAGTTAAAATCTATGAAAGACAGATGAAAAGTTTGACTACAAACGAGAAAATCCCTGCATTCTCAAAGTTCTCTCGAGCAAATCGCCTCTTCAACTTATTTAAATGCTATTATAGCGAAAGCAATCATCATTCCTTGGTTTTTCATTGACTAATATTGTTCTCAGCCTTGCAATAGGTGATTAGCATTTTATCAAGTGTTAGTTTTCAGCAAGATTTGCTATTCTTTTTACCCTTTTATCTTGCGTAAAAAAACATTCCAGCAATTTTTCCAATGTTTTTACGATTAACGATGACCGACCGGCTACTTCAATCCTGTTACACGAGTAATATACAGTCATTCCCTGGAAAATAACATGATTCTAAACGTTGTACCAAAATATTGCAGTCAAGATTTCACCGTAATATGTTTTATTATCATTAGAAGATAGTTTAATAAGATTTCTATACTTGGCAGGAAAAATGGCTTTAGAAAGTTCAAAGAGCAAGAAAATCGTAGCAAGCAACGGTTCACTGAAAGAGGAGAAAATGATCGGAGCACTTGTTGTAGATGATGATTCACTCATTCGAAAAATCCACATTATGCTACTGAGGAAATTAGGATTGAAAACTGAAGAAGTGGAAAATGGCAAAGAAGCTGTTGATCTGTGTCAATCTGGAAAAAGTTTTGATCTTGTGCTTATGGACATGGAAATGCCTATCATGGATGGACCTACGGTCATACATAACTCTTCAAAAGTTTGGATATCTATCTTAATTATTTGTTAAGTAACTAAGTTAAAGTTAATCTTCCTATGCTTCACAGGCTACTAAGAAACTCCGAGCCATGGGGGTGACTAGTATGATTGTTGGGGTAACTTCTTGCAGTCTGGATGCAGAGAAACAGGCATTTCTTGGGGCTGGTCTCGATGGTTGTGTCAAGAAACCTCTAAGCCTTGATGCAGTAAACGCCATGCTGAATAATCTTGCCAAAAAACTCTAAACCCTGATACAACTAATAATGTGATACGCTATATCACTCTGTAATAAAAGGATACTGAAGTTATGACTTAGCAAATAAAGTTAGATTATTTTTTTTATTATTCCAGTATATCAGGTCAACGAACATATTATAACAAAGTGAATTATGTCAATAAAAATATAGAAAATGAACCGGCTATGGAGTCTTACCAGAAATCCATGTTCTACTATCAATCTGAAATTACTTCTCAATTCAGACACACAGAAACATAAATGGATGCCAAATGCAAAAGCTATTAAGCATGAGCCAACTGAAATTTAAATACCAAATACTTAAAAATTCTAAACAGAATAGTGGAGAAAAAATCCATTCGACCAACCTCAATTAGGTTGAGACGAAAGATTGGATAATGATGACGCTGATGAGCATAGGTAAAGAAAACTGATGATAAAAAAGGTGGTCTTTTCACTCAAGAAACACGCACACACAATATTCAGTTTGAGCTAACAATCACAAGAATTGCCTGAACCAAGTGCCTGTCTTGGGACCTTCAATTCAAGGAGAAATGAGTTCAGTTTACTATTCAGTCAGAACAAGACGACGAATAACCAACACCACCCCCCCCCCCCCCCCCCACCACCACCACCACACACACCCACCCACCCCTACAAAACTAAATTTGAGTCCATAATTTTCAGCTAACCGGGATCGTTACAAAGTGAGTAAAAGTAAAGAGAACCTTGAAACACGATTGACGGCGAAGCCTCGGAATAGAGCGGCGGCCAGCAGCGATGGTGGGGAAGGATGCGGACACTCGAATACTAGACGAGCGAGCGTGAAATGCATTATGTTATGGAATAGAAAGTTGGGCCAGTAATGAATTTAAACGTTAAGTCTGGGCTGGCCCAAATGACTTTTTCTTTATTCAATATTTCATTTTATTTATTTTCTCAAAAAAATGTTTTATCATTTAATGTCTCCAATTAATAAGCGTCTCTTAAGTTTATGAATTCATTACTTCACCCTACTTGCATTGCAGTTTCTTGTTCCGCAATGTATAGATGTGTTTGTTTGACGTTACCCTTAAGAATACGAACATGATCACTTGTCCGATATTTTATTTTATTTTTATTTTTTACAAAAATCACACATGTGGATCATCAAACAATACTGAGAATTTGTTCAACTTCAGTTTTAATTTTATAGATATAGACGCAAATCTAATTTGGATTCCTTATTCTAAGTAGGAGTTTGCAATCGGTTAAATCGAATTGATCGAATTTTTTTCGTCTAATCGAACTGATTGAATTTTACTTTCAAACTCGAACCGATTTTTATCGTTTTGATCGGTAATCGAATTAACCGATTTATTTTAATAAAATTTAAAAATAGATCATTTGACTTTAAAATTTAAAAAATTAGATAATTTGATTTTAAAAATTTAAAAAGTAAAATTTAAATAAGGAATGATTAACTGATTTTTTCAAAAATAAAAAATTTTACTTTTTTTAAAATTATTAAAATAGTAAAATTTCGATTTATTCGATTAATCGATATTTTTAAATAAAAATAAAAATGATCCGAATTAACAGATTTTTAAAAAAACCAAAATCAAATTTCCGAAATAACCATATCGAGTTTCAATTGTACAAACAGAAGACAACAAAAATCCCATCTATTATAATAATTGATTGGCACGTACTATTCATTGAGTGAAACTTTTAGATTTTTTCCAACAAATCAAATAAAAACATCGAATGGCCTAACTTCATTAAGAAAGGTTGGTAGGTACATTATTTTTATTACTTATTTTAAATATTTATATGTTGTTTTTTTTAAAGTTCGAAAAAAATAATTTTGACCAAAAATAATGAGTATTTTATATTAAAATAAAAAAACACTTTAATTAACTTTAATTTATATAAAATTATCACCATTATGCTCATGGTCTGAGTTAGACATTCATTTTGGACGGCACAAATGAATTTTTTAAAATGATAAAATAATATATATATATATATAGTAAATAAAAATAATAAATAAAATTAAAAACCATGTTTTTAAAAATAAATTACCTGCAAATTAAAACAACAATGTACATAGACGAAATGTTCAATGTTTCTTTATAATCAAAATCATATAATCCTCCTATCCTCATACACGCACCAACGTTCTGCTCGTGATCTGGCATGTTGAGTACACATACAGTGCTTATAGCGCACAAAGTTTAATAAGTAGCACACAAAGTTTAACTAAATCGAGCACTGAGTTTGAATAAGTCTTGCACTGAGTTTTACTAAATCATGCGCTAATTTGACTAAGTCTTGCACTCAATTTACTAAGTTGCGCATTAAATTTCACTAAGTCACACACTAAGTTTCACTAAGTCTCGAACTATTGCTAAACCTTCTTAATTCTTCGATTTAATTCTCTTTTTTATGTTTTCATTTTTTTTAGACTTTTTGGGCTCAAATGAATTTCATGATTCCTCATCGATTCGTGTTGTTAAAGTTCTATTAAACGGTAACTAGATACATAATATAAATTATTCTATAATGACTTCATAAAAAACGTAATAATATATGAAATATTTCTTATATTTGATAAAAGAAAGTATGACAAATTTGTGATTTTTAACATTTTTAGTGAGAAAAATAATAATAACTCTGGGATCATTAGATTTTTTAGTATGAAAATTAAGAATGAGTTTTGTAGATATAACTTTTTTTTATTGAATTAGTTTAATTATTTAAATTAGTTATTCCATAAGATAATATTATAATTCTCCGAAATAATATTAGTCATTGTAATAAATCCATATTATTACCAAACATGATGAACCACACATGTAATGTTTGGTTCATTTCTCAGGTTCATTATCTTAAAATAAAACAAAATATTAATACTTCATTTTAATTTTTCATTATCTAATCGTACAAAAATAATTGTTTCTACTACAAGAGCGGTCTTTGCATTCTCATCACTGGTTATAATTTTTTGCAAAGCTGCAAGCATTAGATTCTACACATATGGTCTAATTTTAATACTTTTTAAGAATGACAAATGTGCAAATGACAATTTTGTTAAATTTTCATTTTGTAAATTGATACCCCGCGGGAGAAAGATATACTTCATCTTATTATATTTGACCGACATCCCAATCTAAGAGGGTCAAAGTGATCACCTCATCGCCAGTTATGTGTCCGATCTCCCGACCTCTGTGGATCAGAGTACAGCTCACTCAACATTAATTCAAAAACACCAAAGTACCGACCTCCCGACCTAATCACCATGTTGTCTTCGGGATGGTCATATCTTCAAGGCCAGAATACCACGTGTTTCAAGCTCCCGTCTGACTAACCGGCGATGGTGCTAATCAACCTTGAGAGTCTTAGACATCCTACCTCTAAGAATATGTTGACCAAGTCCACGTTGATCGGGCATGTCCTGAGATTTCAGGGAGTGAGAATGAGTAATGGTTTTATCAGTTGGCAGATATGTTCCGAAATCCCATGAATCATATGGATCGTGGCCTTACTACTCCGAGTTGCATATGAGTGATGTAAACCCTAAAAATAGTAAACCAATGCAAGATTTTAGGTATGCATTTTTCCCTATACACACTAGCATACATCAGCTATTCCATTACAGATTTTTCTCATATCTCTCATCACTTGACTTGAGCGTCGGAGAGGATCCGCCGAAAAAATCTTACGTCGCCCTTATAACATTTGTTTCTGATCTAGCAGGTCTATTTAAGATCTATCTTGGTTATTTGGTTCCTGGAAGAAGATAAAGAGAGGTAATCCAGCCTCTTATTGATACTTAGAGGTCATCATTCTTTTTGGGAGTATCAATTAGCGTCGTCTGTGGGAACGTTCGAGCTGAGACGTTAATATGTCAGCAGGAAGAAGAGGACGCGGAAGAAGGAGGGCATCCGATGGGAGAAACCCTCCCGAATCATCGGAAAACCATGAAGATATTCCACCAGTACAAGGAGATCATGTGCCTCTTGTAGGCGGATGTGAAGGAAATTTGACGCTGGAACAACTGGCGCAATATATTGTTCAGACTGTGGACATGGCAGTAAGGCACAACCAAATACCGCCTCCTAAAAACAATCCACCACACATGCCTCCTCCCGAGGGTCGAAGACCACAACAGGTTGAAGTAGAGCAACCGACTGCTGATCAACCAGTAGCTGATCCTGCACACCGAATTAAATGGAGATGGTGTGGGATGAGATACGGAGGTTGGTCCAGCAAAGGGGAGATAGAGTTATAACGTCCAGGCGAGATAGCCCCTTTCCCCCATGTTGAGCCTTAAACGCGTTGTTGAGTTTAATGCTTAATTTATCCCCGAATTATTTATGAGTTATGATGATCAACAAAACTTGTTGTTGGAATCGAAGAGGGGGGATGAATAAGATTCCTTGGCTACTTTAGCCTTTTAAAATGAGTTTGCAAAAATAAAAGAGTTTGCGCTTGCGGAAGCCTTTAGTCAATCGATAAATAAAAAGAACAAAATAAATAAATGTATAAAGGAATTAAAGCAATAAAAGAGACAATGATTTGTTATAGAAGTTCGGCGATGAATCGCCTACGTCTCCTCTTCCCGGTTAGATAACCTCCAACCGAGGTTCCACTAGAATAAAAGGTCTTGGCCTTGAGGGCTCAAAGTTAGCCACACAACAACTCTTCATGAGTTTACAAAGTTCTTCCCGAGCACACTACTCTTCCCGAGTACACAAGCTCTTCCTGAGTACACAAGCTCTTCCCGAGCACAATACTCTTCCCGAGTACACAAAGCTCTTCCCGAGCTACCAACACTCTTCACGAGTCTTCTTGGCCTTAAGGGCTCCAAGGATAGCCACACACTTGCACCAACTAGACTTGTTGATGACTTTACAACTTTCCAATTTGCTTTGGTGTTGGAGGACCATTACACTAGATCAAATCAAAAACACATCCACGTGTACTCACACGAAGAAAACAAGACTCTAACAAAGAAGAGAATTACAAACTCCAATACAACAACAATGTATGGAGATTGCAATACAATTTGAAATAATAATTGATCAAGACTTTGTATAAGTTGTAGGCTTGTTCTTTTTCTTCAAAATGCTCCAAAGCATCAATATTTATAGTGTAGGAGGCCCCCTAGGCTCCTACTAGCCGTTGCTACACAAAAGGCTGAAATCACTCGTCGATCGCCTCAGCCATCGCCTCAGGCGATCTCCATCGCCGCGCTCCAACGGTCAGCATAACACGGATCGTCTCAGGCGATGTCCCGATCGCCTCAGGAGATCCAAATTAAATTCCAATGCCGTAGCCTCAGCAGCCTAAAATCTTGCATCGCCTCAGGCGTTCCAGCCATCGCCTCGGGCGTTCAGCCCATCGCCTCAAACGATCTCCCCTGCGCGCATGCCACCGCATTGCCTCGGCGTCGCCTCTGTCGATGTGAGGGCGATGTCGCTCCTGGTTGTCATCGCCTCAGGCGTTGGTCATCATCGCCTGGAGCGATCTTCCTGGAGCGATCTTCCTGGTATGCTTCCTGGTCACCATCGCCTCTGTCGTTGTGCGTGGTGATGCCCCGCCTGGCTGCCATCGCCTGGGGCGATCCAGGCCAGAATATGCACACTCGATTTTCTTCATTCCAAACCACTTTTCATCACTTAATCTGCACACTAAGTAGATGCATTAGTATAACAAACACAAGTTTTGTTGATCATCAAAACTCAAAGATTGACCTGGGATAATTTAACGCATTAAACGCAACCATGCGTTTAAGGCTCAACAATCTCCCCCTTTTTGATGATCACAAAACTTGATAAACTTGAATAAGTGATATGCATGAAATGTGAGTAAAAATGACTCCCCCTTAACAATTGCATAGCACATACAAGTTTAAACAAGTAAAGCATTAAACACATACCTCTCCCCCTCAAACCATGCATACACAAACTCTCCCCCTTAAACTATGCATGTATTAAGGTTCAAGTTTATCACAAAATTCTCTCCCTTTTTGTGATAATCAAAAAGCATAGAATTTAAATAAACATAGCTCAAATATGTTGACACATAGCCATATTTTAACAATTTTACACATGGTCCTCACCAAGCATGTAATAGCTATTAGATCAAATCAATTAGTGAAATACACATGCGTTTAAGGCACTCAACCATGAATTCTAAACATTGCAAAGTGTGCATATGTTCTACCAAGAATTCATGCACCTATGCCCAATAAACAATATAATCTCAAGTATCATTAGATAACAACACATATAATTTCACATTTTCACATAGCAAAATCAAATTTGAATGCAAGGCATATCAAGATACTTACTATAAAAAGATAAGCATACATCAAGCATTAAATAATTTATATGTGCATATGCTAAGCGGTATTCCATTTTACTACAATGAATATTGAGCTTCAATATTTATTGATCACAATTAATTTGTGCCAATGAATTTTGAATTGCTCTTTTAACATGTATAAAGTAAATTTTACCCTTAATGATAAGAGTTCGTTCTTGTCATTGGTCCAACGCCTCGCGCCTCTTCTATAGTGGTGAATAGAATAAATTCTTCCTTTGAGTTGCTTGGCCCTTCATCCTCCATCCCATTGTGGTTCCTACAAAATAAATTTACAATAGGAGGATCTTTGGTACCCATTTGATTTTTGGGTCCTTGATGGTTAGCTTTCAATGGCACATTTGGAATCCATTTCCACCTTTTGTTAGGTTGGTATTGGATTCTAGCAAATCTACACTTATTCTTAGTGTGGCCATTTTTACAACAATAGTTGCAAGTAGGAGAATCATGCTTTGCTTTGGCTAACAAGCTAGAAAAAGTTTTTGATTTGCTTGAGTAGCCTAACCCGGCTTTGTCAAAGCTACAACGTTGTAAGCCAAGCAATTCACTCATCTTTTGACTACTTTCACTATATTTGCAAAAAGATAACTTTAAAGAATTTAATTCATTTTTCAATGAATTATTTTCTTCGTCTTTCTTAGCAATCTCAAGTTTGAATAATTTGTTGCTCATCTTGGTTTTGCCAAGAGCATCAATAAGTTCATGATAGGAATCTAATAACTCATTAAATGAAGGTACCTCATCGTCGCTTTCATCTCCTTCATCTCCAAGAGCTATTAAACAAAGATTTGTGGCTTCTTCTTCATCGGAGTCGCTATCACTCCATGTGGCTATAAACGCCTTCTTCTTGCCTTTGTCCTCATTCTCTTCCTAGGATATTTGTTAGCATAATGGCCTTTTTCTTGACAATTATAACAAGTTACCTCATTTTTGGATTCTTGTTTGGTAGCATTGGAGGTCTTTGACTTGCTATGTTTGTTGAAGAGCTTCTTGAACTTCTTTGTGAACATGATCATCATCATCTTCTTCATCCTCGGAATGATCTTTCCTTCCAACCAAGGCTATACAATTTCTTTTGGATCTATCCTCCTCATTTCTCTCCTTGTGGTAACTTCAAGCTCATGAGTCACCAAAGTGCCATGGAGCTCATCAAGGTCATAGGAAGCACTTTCTCCTTTGTTTGACTCGATAATGGCCGTCTTCTTTGCATCCCATTCCTTAGGCAATGCTCTTAGGGCTCTCCTCCATATTTGCTTTGGTACTTCTCTCTAAGTTGGGCAAGCTCGTTGATAATTTGGGTGAGACTCCTAAACATGGAATCCACCTCTTCTCCGGACTCCATCTCAAATGTCTCATATTTGAGTTGTAGGAGGTCTATCTTTGTCTCCTTCACTTGATTGGTTCCTTCATGACAACTTTGCAATTTGTCACATATCTCATTAGCCGTTGAGCACATCGAGATCCAGTTGTACTCCTTCATATCTAAGGCACAATGCAAAATATTAATCGCTTTAGCATTTTGTGAAATTAATATCATATCCGCTCTAGTGAAATCATCCATTTCTTTGGGAACACTAATTCCCCCAACTTCCTTTAAAGGAATATGTGGACCTTTCATTATGATTTTCCATAGATCATAATCTACGGATTGGATGTATAGAGAAATTCTATTCTTCCAACTTTGAGGATTTCAGTTATGTTTTTCTGAACCAGTTTGCTAGTAGTAAGAGCTATCAAAAGACATATCTGAATTTGTTCACTACTAAACAGCAGGAGCGGGAATCTTTGAGAGAGTTTGTTCAACACTTTAATAGTATCGCGTTAGAAGTATCCACTGCCACTGCCGATGTTCTTATCAATGCCTTCACTCAGGGTTTGAGAGCAGGGGAATTCTTCAAATCATTAGTGAAAAAACCTCCTCGGAGTTATTATTATCTCCTCGGCCGAGTTGAATGTGAATTTGGAGGACGCATAGGAACAAAGAATGATGGAAATGAAGCCGAAATCAAGGAAATAAAAGATTGAAGCAGGAAGGAAGAGGCCACCGGACAAGGGTGATGATCATAGCATAATCAGAGGGCAGTTATCGACCCCGCACTCCCTTGACCATGAGCTTAGAAAAGGCAATGGAGATCTGTGATGAAAATAGGAGACTCGAGAGGCCGAACAAGTCGGAGAACGGACCTCGCCTACCCCTCTCTGATAAATATTGCAGATTCCACAAGGAATATTGACATTTTACTAACGAGTGCCAGAGGTTGAAGGCGGAAGTCGAGAGGATCATTCAAGGGGACCCTCAAATTAAAGCAATACTGACAACAAAATCCGAGCCTCACACAACTAACATAGCAAAAAGAGATCGACTTTGGGATAATAATAGGAAAGAGGTGCGGCGAGATAACCAACCTTATCCTCGAGGTCGGGAATTCTCACTAGAAAGAAATGATAGAAGAAGACGAGAACATGGGGATAATAATCCAACCCGATGAATTATACATATGATTTCAGGGGGAGCTACTGATGGAGATTCTGGACAAGCTCGTAAATCGCACGGACAAAGGTTAGAGTTTTCATAAATCGTGGCGGAGGTCAGTCTGAAATCGGACCCCGTGATATGTTTTAGACCTAGTGATCCAAAAGAAGTTGTCGCACCTCACACTGATGCCTTGGTGGTCACCATCACCATTGCAAATTATGATATAGCTTGGATATTTGTTGACACAAGGAGCTCAGTTAATGTATTTTTCAAAGAAACTCTGGACCAAATGCAGATACAGGGGTTCCGTTTCGAACCTATCATGACATCACTCTATGGTTTCATAGGGCATGCTATTAAACTTATGGGCCAAATCACTCTCCCTGCGGGAGAAAGATATTACTTCATCTTATTATATTTGACCGATCCCCCGACCTAAGAGGGTCAAAGTGATCACCTCATCGCCAGTTATGTGTCTGATCTCCCGGCCTCTGTGGATCAGAGTACAACTCACTCAACATTGATTCAAAAACACCAAAGTACCGACCTCCCGACCTAATCGCCATGTTGTCTTCAGGATGGTCATATCTTCAAGGCCAGAAGACCCCGTGTTTCAAGCTCCCGTCTGACTAACCGGTGATGGTGCTCATCAACCTGGAGAGTCTCAGACATCATACCTCTAAGAATATATTGACCAAGTCCACGTTGATCTGGCACGTCCAGGGATTTCAGGGAGTGGGAATGAGTAATGGTTTTATCAGTTGGCATATATGTTCCGAAATCCCAGGAATCATATGGATCGTGGCCTTACTGCTCCGAGGTGCATATGAGCGAGGTAAACCCTATAAATAGTAAACAAATACAAGATTTCAGGTATGCATTTTTTCCTATACGCAGTAACATACATCAACTATTCCATTACAACTTTTTCTCATATCTCATATCACTTGACTTGAGCGTCGGAGGGGATCCGTCGGAAAAATCTTCCAGCGCCCTTCTAATATTTATTTCTGATCTAGCAGGTCTATTTAAGATCTATCTTGGTTATTTGGTTCCTGAAAGAAGATAAAGATATGTAATCCAGCCTCTTATTGATACTTAGAGGTCATCACTCATTTTGGGAGTACACAAATAATATAATAATGATCTCAATTTGTCAAAAATGATGAGAACAATATAATATGTGGATTAAAGAGCACTGCACTCAATTTCTTTTGAAAATTGACCTACTCATGCACGCGACGGCACATCCGCATCTACTCGCGCACCCCGATTTTATGTCACTTAGTTCAGACAAATTTATATAAGCAAAAAAAAAAAAAAACAAAGAAAACTGATATTTTAATAATGACGATCCAATTGGATATATCAAAATTATTTATTATGCCTAGTCGTTATTTTTTTAAAAAAAGATAAACCAAAAATATATTTAACTAACTGTAGGATCGAGCGCGTACCGCTTTACCAATAACTATAGTTAAGAGTAATGACGCAACATCAATCTTTTCAATCATACACTGACACAATCACCACGTGTTCGATCGATTACAAAGCAGATGCAATTGTTGGATTGCGCAATTACCCTTACCTATAGTCACTGGTAAATGGGTAAGCTCTTGATCCTACACTAACAAGCAGTTACAAGTAAGAGGCAAGCGAAAATACATATTTCTGCCTAGCCATTTTTTTTTTTATTTACAAGGTATCCAGGCTTTCGCCTGACTAATCCTTGGGTGACGGAACCGGCCCCTCAACGCCGCCACCAGGTAAACCGAGGGATGTGCCCAAGCTGACAGACATCTGTGGGAGAGGACCTACAGGCCACGACCCCAGAGCACACCCCCACAATATTTCAGCAGGGAATGCGCTCCACACGGGAATCGAACCTGGCACCGAGGGGATACCCCCTACGTCACCACAGACCTTACCAACTCGGCTATGCCCCTGGGGGCTTCTGCCTAGCCATTTTAAGTTGTGCTGAACGTTGTATGAGAGAGTTAATACTAAAAATAACCAATATCGATTAAGTAACCAATTATTTAAAATCATAGAATATGAAAAATAATAATGATCTGGTGAAAAAAATAGCAAAAATCCTGACTTAATCTTACAAAGAAATGCCAAACTATATAGAAAGAAAATTACAGCAAAAATACCGCCTTCACAAAATTATTAAAATATTAGTGAGAATCCGAGATTAGATTTATGGATAAATCGATAATGGCTTGGCCTTCTATCACTAATTAAATAAGGTTAGGCAATTAATTTAATTTATCGTTTAAGTTTAATCACGAACAATCGAAATAGATTTCGAAATAAATTTTTTTTTTTAAAAAAACTAGAAATAAAGGGATAATACATGATATTGTCCCTCTTTTTTGCAATCATTCCCGATTTAGTTTCTATTGTTTGCAATGACCCGATTTAGTCCCTTTAGTTTTCTAATTTATCCCAAATCAGTCCTAAACGTTAAATACACCGTTAAAACTAACGGAAAAGGATTGAATTGGGTCACTTAAAACTTCAGGGACTAAATAGAGAATTGACGCAAATATTAGGGACTGATTCAGGCAATTTATAAAGATTGGGTGACTTAATTCTTTAAAAAACAAATTTGATAATATATTCTTAAAATTTTTATAAAAATTTAATTTATAAAAAAAATTTAATTCAATATCAAATTACCCGAATCAGTCCTTAATGTTTGGGTCAATTTTTGATTCAGTCCCTGAAGTTTTAATTGACCCGATTCAGTCCATTTCGTTAGTTTTAACGGTGTATTTAATGTTTAAGACTGATCTGAGACACATTAGAAAATCAAAGGGACTAAATCGAATCAATATAAATAATAGAGACAAAATTAAGAATGAGTGCAAATAAAATAGATCATATAATGTATTATCACAGAAATAAATGTATTTTGTGAGGAATCGTGGACCGAAGGGGCTGTCCTAATCTACGCCTCATTAGAAAACAACGGGTCGAAGTGGACGGATGGCATTTTACGTAAATTTATAAGTAATTGGGCCTAATTTTTTAACTCACTGCATTAATACACTCCCGCTCTTTCTACTGTTTATCTATTTGCCTCAATCAATTCAACTCTATAGTCTCTTCCCCTCATCTAGAAACCCTAGAAGCATATCAACTATCATCAAAATAAGTGAAACACGTGTAGGACTAAGGAGGCTTGCAGTTGAAGAAAAACATCAATGACAAATTTGTGAAGGGTTTTTCAAATAATTTGACCTCAATTTGTGAATTTTCGGAGTTTCTGGTCCAAAGATTAAACAACTTCACACAAATTTGTGAGTTTTTCCCAGCTTCACCTTTTTCTTCTACTTAAGTTTTTGGCTTCTTGCATATGATTGTTGATACCTAAGTTCTTTGACTCTTTGTGGGTGCTGGAATTTATTGCCTTTGTTTCAGCTGGATGTGTTTAGTGAATCTGACCTTTTTTGGCTAAAATTTAGGTATACACGTGTCATGGAGAGTCAAGAGGTATTCAAGGATTTTGGTGTTTTAAATGATGATCTTATTCTTTCATCTGAAATTGGTGGTGGGTTGGAGCAAATAAATGTAAAAAATGGATTTGAGCAGGCTAGCTATGGAAATGGGATTTCGGATTCAGGTGGGTTCGAAACAGGAAAAGGGAATTTAGCAGATGAGGTTCTGGAGGATTTGGAGGAGTATTGGGAAGATATAAATGACCGGTTGATGATTTCAAGAATGGTTAGTGATTCTGTTATTAAGGGGATGGTGACTGCAGTGGAGCAAGAGGCTGCAGAAAGAGTCGCAACTAAAGAACTAGAAGTGGCCAATTTGAAGGAGTGCCTGCAATCCCGTGATGTGGATTCTAGCACATTTGAGCCTATAAGACTACCTGTTCTGCAGAATGTATATGGAAACAGGGATTCTGGGATGTTTTCAAGTTTTGTTGATGCATGTGTGAAGAACGATAAAATGAGGGAGACTTTACATAGTTTCAGGAACGCTGCAGAAGAGCAATTCAAGCAGGTTGAGAAGGAGATTAATTATATTAGAGGATCTGATTCGATCAAGAAGATCTGTTCGGGTGTTGGGTTGATGGGGTTGGGTGGGATTTTACAGGAAAGGGAGTGTAAAAACCCTCAGGACATCAATCTGATTTTGGAGCAGCTGAAGACCAGTGTATACACTTTTTTCATACAGGTTGATGATATTTTACAGAACTCAAAGATATCTCTTTGTGAGTGGCAGCAGGAGCAAGATGTATTAGGGAAACTAGAGGATACAGTAATTCAAAGTGTGATTAGAAGTCTTTATGTGGAGTATGAGGAGAAGCGGTGGGAACAGCATGCTCAAGTTTATGGAAATCGTGATGGTAAATGGCTCGAAAAGTTCAATGAGATATCTAGTTTACGAACTCAGTTAGATGCAATCGTGAAGTCTCTCTCACTCACTGAAACAGGGTTAGTTTCTCATGGATCTCATGATTTGGACAATTTGCACCGCAAGGCCTTCAGTAATCATGTTAGTTTGGCAACGTCTCTTAGTGAAGGGAATGGACAGCTTGAGGCATTTAAAGCTAATGTCCATGAGAGCTATGATTTTCAGCAGCTGAAGCACCTGTCTAAGGAAGACATGGTGAAGTATTTTAATGGCATCATAACTAGGATACGAAGGGATCATGAGTCTGCTATACAGCAGAGAACTGAAGAATATTTCAGTCTTAAGCGAGAATATCTTAATGAAAGGAGATCATATGTGACTCACAGGAAAGATGAGGAATTCAATGTACTTAGGAAAAAGATACCTGAAGTTATTACGAAATTGGATGGCTTCCTTTCAAAAAATAACAAGTTACCTGGAATGATAAACAATGCTGAGAGTGTAGTGAAATTGAAAGATAAACTTGAAAAACTTCATTCCGAAAATTGCCAGCTCAGAGATGCCCTTGCTGACAAGAAAAGTGAATTGAAGTCCCTAAAAGTGCAGGTTGCAGACATTGCTGGGAAATTGGTGCAGCAATCTTCAACTGAGGTAAATATGCTAAAGGTTGTAGCAGGTCTGAAGTCATCGGTGGAAGATTTATGTATAGAAGCTTCGGTAACTGAAGAAGTACATAAATGTGCCCTGAAAGAGCTGATTGGACATATCAGAAGCAACTCTGAAGATTCAATCATGGAGCTTGCTATAATGCGAGAAATTTGTGATAATCTTCTCGTTCAAACTTCTCTTCCTGCTGAAACTTCTACAAAATGTGAAATTGATGATTCAGATATTGAACCATTGATATTGCAAGAATTGAGTGGAATGGTATTCAAGGATGCTGTTAAGGATGCCATGGGAAAATTCAAAGACCTGTATCGAGAATTATTGTCCGAGAAGGAAATTAGAAATTCTCTACAAATAAAAGTTCTACAAATGGATAGTGAATTAAAATTGGAGGTTGAAGAAAAGGAAAGATTAAAGGAGCAGATACTTATTTTGGACAAAGAAATGGAACATAAGAAAATTTCAGCAATGGACTTGTCGATTTTATTGTCAAAAGAGAGGGAGCAGTTTGAGCTAGCCTCGCAAGAGGTAAGAAAGCTGAAAGAACATGTCGATCAGCAACAAACATTGGTAAGTGCTAGCAACAAGATGAAGGTTCAGCTTATGGAGGCAACAAAGAAGATTGAACTTGATAAAGCGGAAATACACAATCTAACTCAAAAACTTGACCAAACAGAAAAGGACTTAACAGAAACCATCGAAGAGAGAAACACAGCACTTGCTCTTGCTCAAGAAAGGCGTGATAGGTTAATTTCGAGGGAAGCTAGTGGGGATAAACAAAATAAGGAAATGGAAGTCGCTACTTTTGTCCTAAATGGAATGTCCAAAAAGCTTGATGATTTTGAATGCAGAATTTTGGGGATGATCAAAAAGAATATTTTAAGGTACATGATGAAAATCTTATTCTTACATGCTTTATATAAGCTAAGCATATGGATTTGTGGGTTTTGTGATCTTTAAGTGGGAGAGAAATTTCCATGTTTGGCTTCCGATCAGGTTTTGCTGCTATTTACCTTCTTATATTAACTATTTTTCCGCTTGCTATTTCCAATTGTTGCATTCATGCTCTTTGAACTAATTACAATAAACCCTGTCTAAATGGGATGTATGAAAATGTCATGAATTTAAATGCTTAATCCTTAAAAACTTCATAAAAACGATTTCAAATTATCAATTTGGGAAAGTTCTCCCCCCCACCCCCCCTCTCTCTTGTGATTCCAAGGCTGTTTCCTGGGCAAAATGGTACCTTTTCTACGCCATTTTAGTATATCAGATTTTGGTCGAGGATTATTGGGGCTTCTATCAGAGATTGATGTGAACCGAGATTCAGTACTATCTCTTGCACACAGCATATTTTTCACGTTTTTGGCATACTCAAACATCAATTTAAAATCAAATTCCTATATTTTTTGTAATATCTGGTTGAAACACAGAGAGTCTGAGATTTACTTTGAAGATACATTGTATTAATGGTTTTTGGACTCATCTTTGTGTTGGTAGGCTGGAAGAATTGAGTTCTCATTTGAAATCTCTTATCAAGACTGCCAATGAATTTAGAAGATCAGGGATCACATACAGATATAAACTGGAGGGAAGTTGTGCTGATCTCCAGAAGGCCGAGGCTGAGGTAAGGACTTGACTTTAGGCTTGTGGATGTCAAAGCCTTGCACTAGGATGGTATGGTTAATGATTATGACTACATCATTCTTTATAGCATGCAGATCTATTGATTATAATTGAAAATAGCACAGGTATAAAAAGTGTGCGGAATCGGGGAGAATAACTTATTTGTATCAGTGATATGTAAGCTGCAAAGTAAATTATAAGCTTTCTAGTGTAGGCGCATGCTATGTTGTAGTATGTTCTCTAGGACCTAATCTATTCATATGAATAATATTTTTTTTTTTCTGATTACTAAAAAAAAATGATTTGGGCTAGAAATAATTGACCACCTCTGTTCTTGGATCCTTTTTCCCCTATTCCCCACTCCGTTGCCTCCTGGATGACATAAAACTTTCATTGAGTGACCAAAAAATCTATAAGGATTTTTGCTTATATTTATGCTTTGTATGCTTAATAGTAATAATTGACACCATGAATACAAGACTAATGATTAGGCATGACATTGTGAAACTCTTGCAAAACCATAGCATAATCAATAATAATATTAAGAAATTTGGATTGCTATTTTTTCCATTTCTTCCTGTTTGCGTTCAGTTTCATGGGCACAGTTATCTGATTATAAGCATTTTTGGGTGTTTCAGGTCGATCTTTTAGGGGACGAAGTTGACGCTCTCTTGAGATTACTTGAAAAGATATATATTGCACTGGATCATTATTCACCAATTTTAAAGCATTACCCTGGGGTAAGTGAGTATAAGTTTCTAGTGTCTTAGTTTTCTGTTGCACTCCAGCATCATTGATTTCATTCATTTGTCTGATATACCTTCTTCCACTGTAACTGAGTCATCCATGGATTTTGAGTTCTTTCCGTAAGCTATCAGAATAAGAGCAAATGCCCTGAAGGCTTTAACTTTTGTGCCACCTATTGACTTTTTTATTATGCCAGTAAAAATGTTGCATTGGCTCTACTTGTGCTTACTTATCCTGAGCAACGCTAGAGCTAGAAATCGTGCGTTACTTTATTGCAGATTATTGAGATCCTGGAATTGGTCAGAAGGGAATTGAGTGGAGAATCCATCAAGCTAACTGCACACATGGTAGGAGAAGCTTGATCTAGAGACATCTGTTAAATGATTTTCTCAATTTTTGTGCATTTATTCTGATTATGTCAAGATTGATCGTGTGATGACATGAAAGTTCCTTGTTTCTTTTGTCTATGATCTGGAAATCATTGCTTTATTACCTGTATTTTCTGCACTGAATTGTCAATTTAATAGTCATTCATTTGCTCTATCTTGAATGCTTATCTACATGTGCACTACACAAATTGTCAGCTAAGGGGAAATGAGTAAAAGGAGAAAGTGAGGTGAAGTTGATACTCGGAAAATGGTGCAAGTAAAGGTTTTGTGCAAAACAGAATGCGTTTTGATGGGAAGGAAAAAAAGGAAAATAGAACAGAAAAAAATACCGAAATACTTGTACACATTGGCATATCATTGCAGGGGCCAGGATGGTTAATATGGATTCATGAGATTGGTTAAATCGAAAATGGTGCAAAGCCTTGTGTTTACTGTCTACATCATAGTACACAAAGTACAAATGGGCCGGAATTTTCAGCTCATATGATATCACCATTATGCATATAGCTAGCTTGCATTGTTTATCATGTATTTGCAAGAGCTAATGTAACTTCAGGTATAATTTTATATATATTTTTAGGATGAAGGCAAACATCTTGAAGGACCAGTTGCTACTTTCTGAGCGGATGAAATGTTTGGACCTATCCAAGTACATTGATCGAGCTACCATATTGATCAATTTGCAGCAGTTTGGATTAAAAAAATGCCCATGCCCGCGACATCAAGGCGAGCTCTTTGCGGGGAAAAAAAAGCAGCCAAGAAAGTTGATAGATCTGGTGACAAAGGCAAGAAGTCTGTTTTACTTTTTGCCGTGTACAAGCTGTAAGTGATATATGTTCTTCCCAGAGTTACAATTCCATGTAGATGACCACATACGCACTGGTAGATTATATGAAAAGGTAAGCTTGCTCTAACATGACGATATATTTTCTTTCTTAAGAAATGGATGGTAATTTAACTCGTGTATAACTAACTACATGTATACCAATTATGTAGCACGCCACTCCATTAGATTTTAGCTGCAAAAAGTTCATTTTCGCAGACGATGCAGCACTGACCGCCAATAGCATCGGTTAAACCCTTCTGCAGTATCCTTCCTTTTTCTAGGTTCAAATATTTGGCATTGTTATTGGGGGCTCAACCTTTTTGTTGGAACTTGTTAGGTGGAACTGCCCAAAATACGTAGAATAATGAAGATGGGCGACTGAGGCTCAGGGAAATTTAATATATTTGGTGTTTAGATTTTTGAAACATATAGATTTTTATTTTTATCAATTGATGGAGGTTTCAACATGAGATGCAATACAAGAAGGTAAAGCAAACTTGCATCCTTTTCATGTTTCGTTTGGAAGCATTTTAATTATTATTATTATTATTATTGAATATTTTGGTCATAGTATACTCGTAAAATCAGTAAAGATTTTTTTACCGATAAAAAAAATGGTTTTTAAAAAAGAAAAATCAACATCTCTAACAATATTTCCACATTAAATATGGATTATTAGTAGTGCCATGTTTAAAGAAAATGGTACGATCCATCAGCACAAATAATTGAAAATAGGCCGAAAGTGGCCTGATTCATTTCCGGATCCTGTGTATAGTGGGAGCATCGTGCACCGTTCATAAAATCAATAAAAAAATTTTACCAATAAAAAATTGATTTTTAAAAAGAAAAATCAACATCTCTAATAACATTTTCGCATTAAATAAGGATTAGTGGTGCCATGTTTAATGAAAATGGTACGACCTTTATCTATCCATAAAGCTCAAATAATTGAAATTATGTGACGCTTGAAACCAGTGCTGTTTCCTCCCAAGTTAACAAGAATTGTCTTAAATTGAAAGAAATAATTAGAATTAGTGCACTCATGGCCACCAATTTTGTCTCGATATTTGGATTTGGATTATAATGGCATGTGAAGTTTATTCAAATTGGATACAGGCATACAGCATCATCACATGCCATTGTTTATTGAAACACCCTTTTTAAGCATTCCATTAGCTCTTCTGGCATAATCCTCTATTCTATGTGGGAGGGGTCTGTGTTCGAGTCTAGGATAACATATTTTTCACTAAAAAAAAACAAACAAAAAATAATTATATATATTATATTAAAAAACACAATATAAGAAATTGGAGGTAGAGTACAGCACTTTCCTGTAAACTTCCCCTAGAATCTAATACAAAAACTTTCATACATATATATATATATATATATATATATATATATATTATATTATATATATATATATATATTACGTTAGACCAATAGTGTATACTTTCGTCAATACCGATTATTATAATACTTGGAGTATCTTGACATAGAGCCTCTTCCATTTATTTTTTTCTTAAAAATCATTTTTTAAATAAAAGATCTCTTTTGAAAAAGTAATTCAAAGGTCAAAAGTGAAAAGCTAAAGATATATATTATTTCAATTTCTATAAAAATATAAAATTTAAAAACTATTTCATTCGTGGTGTTAAAATTACTTACATTTAAAAGAAAAACCCACTTCGAAAAAATAACGTTTAATAAAAAAAAACGTTTAAGATTGTAAGTCAATCCGTAATATTGAATATTTACAAATTATTTTATATGAAATTGAGCATTGATCAATCTTTTCAGACAGATGCATGTGAGGATGACGAGTAATAGAGGTCTCACACTCCGCCAACCAACATTCATCTACCACTCACCCGATGTTCACGTGTTAAGATGTTATCATAACAAATATTATTTTTGTACAAGTAATTAGTTATGATAATAATAATATTTACTCTGATAATAATATTTAACTCAAGCCACAACGGTAAACATTAAATTTTGAATTACTATAATAAATTTTAGCCTTTAACTTAGGTTAATTTTTTAAATAGCCTTAAGTTCTAAATATATCCTTTAAGTTAATTTTTTAAAAGTAGCATTAGCCAGCATCACCTCAAAACTATTATTTTGGTCGATTAATGCACTTGATAACTTGTGTAGAGGCTTTTTGTTTATCACAAACATTAATTAACTTGATTTTTTTGGTTCGCAAATCGTCGATTTCCACGGGCGAATTTTGTAAAGCTTGCAACTTTCTGAATGAGTTATGTAAAACAAAGATAACGCCAATTCATGAAGCAAAATTAAAAAAACTACATAGGTTGCTTTTTGTCAAAAGTTACATAAAAATCTAAACTCGTGATGAGTTTCTTTTCAATCGTATCAAGCTCTGATAGTAGATTATCGAAACTTCTGATTTGGTATTGTTCTTCTTGGGATATTAGATAGTTTGTAATCAGTAAATTTTCTGATTTGCATCGCTAAATTTCGCAGGATTTCGTGCTTCAATTCACAAATATCTTGATTTGCATCAGATTTGCGACGGATTGTTCTTTGGTTACGTTCTTCGTCTTCTGTTTTGGTTGTTGCTCGTGCTTCATCGTCTAATTTGGTTGGTGCTCTTGCATCGCAATTCGCTTATCCTCGTGTTTTTATGTGAATCGATATTTTGTTGTAGTTCCTTTCGGGGAGAAATTGATTTTTGGATCGATTTTTTGATTTAATTAAATATCAGTAATTAACTGAGATATATAAAGTATTATAAATGGTATTTTAAAAAATTTAAATAATAAAAGATTATACTGTATAATATTAAGTATTCTCCGATCATATTCCTTTCTCTTTTGAGACAAAAATAAAAAGATGACTGCAGTGAAGCAGTTACAACTTATGTGCAATAAAGTTTACAAGCAGATTAATTTTACAGATAACAATAATATACATATGCAGGATTCTCGACTCTTTTCTAAAGAAAACAAGACATATGACTAAATAAATGACATGAATGTTTCCCAATCTGTTTTGAAACCTTAATCTCAGCCTAAACCTGTGTTCCATCTTCCTCCCGATTTTTCAAAAACTCCATGTTCCCCTTTTTGGGTTTTTTTTTCCTCTTCTTTTTTTTCAGTATGTTTAGGCTGACGGAGGAAAGATTGCATCTTTCCGTTATCGTACTGTTTTTCTGTAGTCGTTTGAAAATCCCTCTTTTCTTAACTGGTTCCTGGCTCAGATCTGCTAACTTATTGTTTGATTCAACAGTTCTTGGTGGCTTTGAGTCTTGATTTCTCTGATGAAGGTAACTTGATGTCTATGCTTATTGTTTTATTTTTATATTATTTTAGTTTCTTTATTATGAAAAGATCTTGGCTGGAGAGTGAGTGAATGCGCTGTAGAAAAATATGTGCACAAGATGGTAAAATTTGTTGGTGTTGTATTTGCAGGTAACAATTCCTATTGTTCAAGCCTACGATTTTTAATTTTTCTTTGATACCCGTCTGTACTTGAGTACTACTCACTGGTTCTTGCATTGGATTCTGAATTCTGTGAAGGGGAAAAAGAGAGACAACAGCGGGAGAAAAAAAGATCAAATAAAAATAAGAAATCTGGTTTGTTTTGCAAGAAGTGAATGATGAAGGTTCAAGGCATGAGAATCTTCAGTACATTGTTTCTGGTGATTATATTTGTGTTTACGAGAACGGTCGAGTCTCAGATTCAGTCCTTTCTGATAAATTGTGGGTCGAATTCGAGTGTAAATGTGGATGATAGGAGATGGATTGGTGACAAAGTTTCTGGCAACAATTTCACCCTCATTGCTCCTGGTATCGAAGCCTCCACCACTATATTCAATGGCGATCCGGTGTACGAGCCACTTTATAGAACTGCCAGAATTTTTACAGACAGCATGAATTATAGTTTTCAAGGAACAACAGGGAATTATTTTTTAAGGCTTCATTTCTACCCATTGATATTTGAAAACTACAATGCCAATGACTCTTACTTTGCTGTTGAGGTGAATGGCTTGAAGCTACTATCTGAATTCAATGTTCCTGGTGAGATTTTGTACAAGAACTCAAAATTTCCTGGTTCAACAGGTAATTCTAGTTTACTTTATTTGGTGAAGGAATATTTCCTTAGCGTTGAAGCCAGTGAAACTGTTCTTAATTTTGTTCCCTCAAAAGGCTCGTTTGGTTTCGTAAATGCAATAGAAATGATTCCAGAAGACAAGAAGATGTTCCTTGACTCGGTAAGGAGAGTGGGCGTAAATGGTGGCTTGAGCTCTTTGAATTTAAACAAACGGGGGATTGAAACCATGTATAGATTGAACGTTGGAGGCTCATCCATCAAACCTGCACAAGATTCCTTTTTCTGGAGAACGTGGGAAACTGATTCAGGTTACATGATAAATTCTGATGCTGGTTCAGAAATCCATAACAAATCTAACATTACTTATGCTACTCCGAATGATACAACACTGGCACCTCTTCTTGTCTATGAAACTGCAAGAACTTTGACGAATACGGAAGTATTGGAGAAGAGATTCAACATGTCATGGAAATTGGATGTCGATCCAGATTTTGATTATTTGGTCCGCCTGCACTTTTGTGAGCTCCTCTATGATAAGCCAAATCAGAGGATTTTCAGAATATACATTGACAATAAAACTGCTGCAGACAACTTTGACATTTTTGTTCGAGCTGGAGGAATAAACAAGGCATATCATGAGGATTACATCGATTCTATTTCTTCTAAAACCAAGACTCTTTGGATACAATTAGGTCCTGATACAACTACTGGTTCTGCTGGAACCGATGCTCTCTTGAGCGGTTTGGAGATTTTCAAGCTTAGTCGGAATGGAAATCTTGCTTATGTACAAAAGTATAGCGATCCAGAAATTAAGAAAAGTTCAAGAAAGTTAATCCTTTGGGTCGGAATTGGATCTGGTATTGCTTCTATTGCCATTCTTGCAGCTATATGTATGCTGACTATCTGTTTTTGTAAGAAGAAGAGAGAAGAAAATGGTACCAAGAAGACCTCTCCAGGCTGGCGACCTTTGTTCCTCCATGGTTCAATTTGGAACAGTACTGCCAATGCAAGAGGATCGATGAGTTTTCAGAGTCCAAATGGACAATTTGGCTCGGTCAGGTCTGGAAGACGCTTTACAGTAACAGAGATTAGAGCAGCAACCCATAACTTTGATGAAAGTTTAGTGATTGGTGTGGGAGGGTTTGGGAAGGTATACAAAGGAGAGATTGATGATGGGACGCTTGTCGCAATTAAGCGATCCAATCCACAATCTCAGCAGGGCTTGGCAGAATTTGAGACAGAAATTGAGATGCTGTCAAAACTAAGGCACCGGCATCTTGTCCCTCTGATTGGATTCTGTGATGAACAGAATGAAATGATTTTGGTGTACGAATATATGGCTAATGGAACCCTCAGGAATCATCTCTTTGGGAGCGACTTACCACCATTAAGTTGGAAGCAACGTTTGGAAGTGTGCATTGGTGCGGCCAGAGGATTACACTACCTTCATACAGGATCAGAGAGGGGAATCATCCACAGGGACGTCAAGACAACCAATATATTGTTAGATGTGAACTTTGTAGCAAAAATGGCTGATTTTGGCCTGTCCAAAACGGGTCCCTCATTTGAGCACACGCATGTGAGCACTGCGGTAAAGGGAAGCTTCGGTTATCTTGATCCTGAATATTTCAGGCGACAACAGTTGACTGAGAAATCTGATGTTTACTCATTTGGTGTGGTCCTTTTTGAAGTTGTTTGTGCCCGAGCCGTTATCAATCCCACATTACCGAAAGATCAGATAAATCTTGCAGAATGGGCATTGCGTTGCCAAATAGAAGGATCACTTGAGAGCATTCTTGATGAAGGACTCAGAGGAAAGTATTCTCCAGAATCATTGATGAGATTTGGAGAGATTGCTGAGAAATGTCTTGCAGATGAGGGGAAGAACAGGCCGACAATGGGGGAAGTTCTTTGGCACTTGGAATATGTTTTGCAGCTTCAAGAAGCTTGGTTGCGCAGCAATGCTGGAGAACACTCAGGTTTCTGGCGTTCAATATTTGAGGCCTTTTGATGATTCAATAGCTGAGGAAGCACGAACTGAAGAAAATTCAAATACCTGCACCCCTACACAATAGGTCAGAAGCTCTATTTGATACTGTAATTTTTGGGTCTGCTTCTTTCCATTTTTTGGTGTGCACAAATATATTAGGATCGTGGAATCCTTGTCAGTAATTCCACTAGCACGAGTAGAGAAATGTGGTGGAGATGGACAAAGTAAAATTGCTATAGTATAGCTGCTGGCTTGAAGTCTTTTATTTACTCTCTTTGATTTTAATCGCGAGGTCCAATTCTTTGATTCTAGTATCGTTGTGTAGTTTGGAATGCCTATAACATATCAGGAAGTGAGTCATACTTACATGTGCGCTCTCTTTGTTCTTTTTGACGCCTAGTTTTACTTTGAAGTGCTGATCTTTTTTTTTCTTCAAGTCATACTTTCTGTGCGCAACTCGTTATGCACATCACTGGCCCTCATTCATTGTACTCTCTCATACTTCATCTTTTACGCAGTGATTGCAGTTTAAAATTTCATTTTTCTGTCTTAAGTTTTTGAGCTATATTTCATATTTCATCTCGTCTTTCGTAATGTAAGCAGAAAATACTTGTTTCCATATGTGATGTTGACTGTAAAAATATATATCCTTGTGACAGCTTTGATGGGATCATTGATCTGATATTCTTGAGGGGTGGCTCTCAAGAAAGCCCTTGAACCATTTGGCAGAATGTTTTGGATATCTTGTCAGATGTTTATCTTTATAATCAACATAATTCAGCCCAAAACGAACCGAAAAGCCGGAAGCCCACTCGAAATTGTCCATTAATGACCACACAAAGTACCCCTTCACATTAATCCCGTCCTTCCTGCGCTTCACCGTATGAATTGACCAGCATAGATAAACTTAATTTGAAAATTTAGGATAATGGAATACTCACTCTATAGCTTGATGCAGACAGCAGAGATGGTCACGAATGTAGACCTTCCTCGGGTCGTCCTTGATTGCTTCGGAGATTTCTAAACTGTCATTTGCAGCCTCGTCAATCCCTGAAACAGACATGATAATCTTGATATCGAGCAAGTACATTGTCGTTCCAAATTTGTGGGGTTAAGTTACCATTTTCAGTGATGTATATCAAGGGATCATTGTACTTTTCTCTGATGTGCCTCAAAATCTGTCGAAGTCCCTTTGGATAAATGTAGATCGGGCTTGATTTTCTTGTCTGTGCACCAATTGGCTTCCCATTTCTCTCCCCTTTAAAACAAATCGATCAATCTTGGTCCCCTGACTAAAAATATGTCAGATGATTCAAGAAATTAATGAATCTTGGAGCAACCTGTGATCTCAACCTCAGAATCCGTCAAGTAGCTGAGGCTTGAAGAGTTGGGCTTGTTAAATGCATAAATAGCACCATAGTAGTTGAATCCTATGAAATCAAAGGACCCTTTTAGCCTCTCTGTATTCTCGTCAGAGAATTCGGGCAGTCGGCTTCTGACACGTGCTCTCATGCTGTTTGGATATTTGCCTACTGCTAGTGGTTCCATAATCCTGTTCAAGACATGTCAAAGTTAGTTGTCCTGCAAGTATTGATACTAAGAGTTTATTAAGATCGACCATAGAACTTTCATTCGTGGGATTTTGCTCTCCCTGTCCATCCCTACAGATGATAAGACCAAGTACGGGTGCATGCAAACTGAGTAGCGAAAAATGAATACTAGACCTCGAGCTTGTCATAATTTCAACTTGAGTATTTTTAAATTAAAAATTATATATATAATAATATTGACAAAAAACACCATTATTTTTTTCGCTTAATTGTTTAAAAATGTAGTTATTTATATAAAAAATGGTATATTAAATACCAACCATCCTAGCATGAAATCAAGGGCTCGATCTTTGACATTTTTATTTTCTTGTGACTCATCGTATGGCTCAAACCAATATGAAACAACTGTAATTCCTATCTTCCCCTTCTGCAATTCCTGCATACAGTTTAAGGTAGACAAGTGATCATTTTCTGTAGACAATGAATTTGGAGTGCTTAGGGGTAAATATGTATGAGACCTGATATTTTTTTCTATACAGTGTTACAACAGCAGCATGAGCCAGAAGCTGGTTGTGTGTAACGATATATGGTTCGGTGGCTGAGTCACCCCCCATGCAACCGGACCCTTGCCACTCAGAACACCGACCTGGTGCAAATGAACCATATGCGTAACCATGCACACTGATTGTCCATGGCTCATTTATGGTGATCCAATACTTGACACGATCACCAAATTCGCAGAACAAGAGATCATGCGAAGTCTTGAAAATCTGCCCTGAAGTGATTTAAACGGAATAAAGTCGATGCCAAAATTTTCATTTCAAAGAAAATAAGAATCAATTTATTACTTACACAATTTGAGGACTTAGGAATCCACCATATGAATCTTGCAAAGCTTGTGGAAGATCTAAGTGGAGAATTGTGACAAAAGGCTCTATACCTTCAATCCATATTAGTGGAAGTGAATGAGTTGGAATGAAGTTTAAGTGAAATATCATGCAGTTCTTTTAGGATAGAACACAACCATTAGCTAGAAGTTCGTTGATTAAATTGTTGTAGTACTTAATTCCATCCTGATTTACACCTTTCTCAATCGTTCCACCTGAGATATTAAAAAATTGAAACCGTAAATGAAAATGTTAAAAAGTATATGCATGAGTGTCAGGCGGCCCTCACGATGGTTGACTCTGAAAACGCCAAATATAGTACTAAAAACTGGATATCAACTAATCATAAACGATGGATATGTGGAAATTCTTGTATGGATCAGGTCCTGACATACACCAACATATATATATATATATACACTATTTTTTATTGGCACCAGCCCAAGGCGCCGTGTCAGGTACAAACATATTGGTCAATTTTTTCCTAATTTGATCAAAAATAACATTGAAATGACTAACTTAATAATCTTTTTTAAAAAATCGACAATGCTACTGTAATTGAATATGAAAAAAATATCCAAAGGAGTAACTCTAACTTTTTTTTAAAAAAAAATGATATACATCTCATGAAAAAAATAACATTTGAAGTTGCGCGCATCAACAACCGATTAAGATATATTTTTTCCTAGTCGGTTCAGGTCAAACTCGTGCACCAAGAAAAAAAAATAAAAACGAACATGATATTGTAATTGAATGAAAAAAATAACCAAAAATGAATGACTTTAACTTTTTTAAAAAAAACATGATGTCCATCTTACTATAAATTGAAAAATTAATATTTGAAGTTGTGCGCATCAACATTCGATTAAGAGATATTTTTTTTAGGCGGTTCAGCCCAAACCCGTACATCAACAAAAATAATTTTTGAAAAAAAAACATTTTTTAAAGGGAAAAAAATTGTAATGAATAGTGATTTACTATTCATTATTATAGTACTATTCATAAGTGTTTGACACTTGTTATATAATAATAATATGTATATGTCAGGACTCGGTCCATATAAGAATTCACATGGACATTTAGCAGTGTTGCACAAGCGGACCTGGCAATATCCGTGGCCACGATATCGAAAATCTATAGGCATTAAGAACCAAGTCATTCGCAATCTTTACGTCTTCCTACACAACCAAGAAGAAAGAGATATCAAAAGAAGCTCACATTTTTTTCGTGCAAGTTCAAGAGCTGTACCTTGTACAGATGATAAGAATCAATTGCTACGTCTCCATTACTGCGGTCCAATATCTTCTCTGAGATTAGCAATGAAACAAAAAAAAAAATGATGTAAAGACTGGAAAGAGTAATCTGAAACGTCGAAACGTGAGCGGATAACAGGTGAGGTACTCAAAAGGGACTTGAACCTGGATACGTGTGCGTGAAATTATCCCACATGCTGGAGCCTTTTCCGTTTTCATTGTATGCACCTTCATACTGATAAGCAGATGATGCTGCCCCGAATATGAATTCCCGAGGGAAGTCCCCTCGGTTGAGTAATGTACTGTTGCATTCACAATTTGTTTCTGGGTTAACACCAGTGGCATCAGTGATTGTGCCATCTGTAGTTATAAGTTTACTAACAACCGCTAAGAACAGTAAAATTTGAATAATTGTCATCTCTGGAACCGTATCCCAATATCTTTTTATGAGTTCCAGCGTACTTGGTTTTATATAGAGCAGATGAAACAAGTTAATTTTCAAACCATGTATCTTTCGTTGTTCCTGTTGAATTCACTATGATATGCCAACACTAGGTAGTGGTGGTGCTTGTGCTTTGAATCCGATCCAAAAGCAAAAGGTTTTTCTGATTCTTTTAGGATGCATTTGGATTTAAAATTCAGTTGATTTGTTTGAATGAGTTTTATTTTTATGAATTTCGAATCCACTGCTATCACCATAACCAAATGCACAACACAAATAGTGCCTTTAAATAAAAATAATCCATCCAAGAACAACTTTAAGAATCTGATTTTCATTATTTCATTTTTGTTGCTTTAACGATCTTTAGAGCTATGCCGTTGAGACCAAATCACCATGGATCGTGAACACTAACATGCACTAGCTGATACGACACAGAGAATAAAGGTAAACATAATTAATTATGAATAAATCCATTCGATGAAAACAATTAAAATTCATATAATTGAAAATCATTATTGCATAACCAAGTCTGCCTAGAACTTGGACTGTATCAAATCTACGGTTTTTGCATCCACTTGAAATGATTTTGCAAGAAGATCATCCGGGATAGCTGGATTCGATCCAAAAACTGCGTTTCCAATGATAATAACTCCAGGATTTTGGCTGCTGAGGCCAGCAATAGCAACAGCACTAGCATTTGCGGTGTTGCGTTGAAAATGAACAAGACCTTGAGGAAACACAAACACGTCTCCCTTTTCGAGTACTTTAGAGATGAGACCATTTTCGGGATTGGAGGTGACAAATCCCACTTCCAGGGAAACCTTCAATTACAGTAAATATTTCAGTAGCACGAGGATGCGTGTGGGGAGGATTGACTCCGGATGGAGAAAAGTCGATCCGGACCATTGAAATTCCCAGTGTGTTGAGCCCTGGAATTTGAGTGACTGTCACCGGAGTCACTTTGGATCCCATTGGATTAGAAGTGTTGCCTGTTACGTTAAGCCCACTGAAGAAGAAATCATTGGCTTGCACGAGTTTGGGATCCTTGCATGTAAAGCCATTTACTCGAACTAAAGAAGTCAGGAAAGAAAACAATGAAGACAGGCCATTATGGACCAAACCTGCATAAATTCAAAACATATACAATTAACCAGAGCCATGTATAATTTTGACTTCGGTTTCTTTTTCTTGCTGATATTACCATATTGAAATTAATGAATACATTAGATACCGGAGCCTTTAGGGTTAGCAACACAAAAATCTTGAAGAGGGATTGGATCAGATGCCAAAGAAACTGTAAAAAGTTGCAATAATTAATCCTAACAAAAGAAAATTGGAACCCATTAGGTTATATTAATGTAGCAAAAGTGCGTAATTGGTAGCCAAATTTCTTAAAAAACTAATGCTAATGCTGGACTGGTTTTATAGACTAAGATGATGAAATATTATATTGTTGGACATTGTGCCGTCCTTACTATATAACTCCGAAGCGACAGATATTACCAATGCAAACCATGATAGTTCAATGCAAACCATGATAATTCATATCTTGTAAAACATCTGTTAAGAATATATGGGGTTCCAACTCATAACCAATTAGCTATTAGTAGAGTAACAGAATCTTTATAAAGAACTTATATAGCTTTCAAATTCTCAATGTGGGACAACAACTCTCAACATGCCCGCTCACGTGTGACATCGTACACGTGAATTGATGACGCTAAGGACGGTGAGCATTTGAGCGGAATAGCCAATCACATGGAAAACCTACTTTGATATCATGTTAAAAATTCATGGGGTTCCAACTCATAATCAATTGACTATGAAGGGAGTAACATATGTATCTTATAAAAAGCTAAAATTGTTATTCGTACAACCATGATTTTATGCCTTTGTGCAGTTAGCCAGTTAAAAATAGTGTCTCTAATGTTATTACCGAAAAAATAAATGTCACGCTTATCTCATACATGTATTCAATTGACAAAATATAAATATTGTCAGAACAATTAATATTGATGTCAGATCAATTTCATGCTGCTCTGGCAGCAAGTGTTATTGCTCTCCTAAAAGAAAGCCCTCTAATAAAACTGGCATTCATCTCTGTTATGTTTTGATCCAAATTTCAGATGCAAGAATCAATATACTGTCCAAGAATCTGTTCTTAAACAGATCTTGATCTATTCTGTTTTGTGGATTAACAGAATCTGAACATTAGCATTAGAACTCTTCTATTCTGTATTCAATTAATGCACTATACTCTGAATTATCCTTCACTCTGCTACTGCTTTGTTCGCATGCACACAGACATTAGAATCTCATGGACAGCAAGCTACACAGCTTTATTCAAGACTCACGCACATCAATTTAATGCCATAACAGAACACGCACATTCACTCAAGAAACCACAGCAGAATACGTAGAGATTGCAGAAAACAAATCAGTAAAATATGGAAGAAATAAACGACACCGGATATACGTGGTTCGGATATGAATTATCCTACATCCACGGGAGACACTAATATTAATCACCAAAAGTTTGAGATACAAAGCAATATCAAACTCAAGAATACAATCTTGTTCACTTCTATGAATTCCAATGAACACTTTCTTGAATCTCCTATTGCTTTCTTGTTTTCTCTCCCACTCTCTTTTTCTTCCTTTTACAATCTGTAATTTGGCCGAGAGTCTCACACCTCTAATCTGTGCATGTGCCCTTATTTATAGAAGAATTATTAGTCCACATTTGTAATCGGTTATGAGAGTTTAATCAACTCTAACTGCCATCCTAACCACTTGAATGACATTTGTTGATTTATCAATTGATATTATCTTTGAATACTTGACAATTAATCTAACAAATCTCCACCTTGTCAATATTCAAAACATTTCTATTAGTGTCTCCACCTGCCTTAAACTAAGGCTGTCTGCTGCTGCTGTGCTTGACAACCAGCCCCTTCCCACAGCTAGGAGTGACCATATTAACTACTTTGGAGACCAATTTTCGAAGGTTGCATCCATTTCTCATTCTCCCATAATGCTTCACTTCTGAATTCAACCTTAGTTCCTTGTTTTCTGGGTCACTTCCACCATCAACAGAAGCATCAGTTTCAGCATCATTTTCTGAATGTTCAAGCTCAATACTCGATGGTGATCTTATGACTCTCCTCCACACTTTCCTAGAATTTGCTGGAGGTGATTTGTGGAACTTCAACCGTGGTCCAGTAGTCGATTTTTGGCCTTTCCTTTCTTGTTCAGGTCTCGTACCACAGCCTGATGCACCATGCAACGGCTCCACCTTAACTTTGGTTCTCCCATTAAGTATATAAAGTCCCCTTTTCTTGACTCCTCTAAGTATGATTCTTGAACCTCTTGATACTGTTATAAAGCCATCCTTTGCTCTAAAAGAACACCCAGATCGATCAAGGAGGCCCAACGAAATCAGGTTTCTCTTGAATTCTGGCACATAGCGGACACCTTGCAAGGTTTTCTCTACTCCACCAAATAATTTTAATTTCACAGTCCCTATGCCTTCAACTTTACATGTTCTATTGTTTCCAAGCACAACATGATCATCATGTGCTGGTTTGAAGGACTCGAACCATGACCTATTTGATGTCATGTGAACCGAGCAGCCGCTGTCTAGAATCCAAGACTGATCCATTTCCATCTTAGTAACACAGAGGACTTCTGCATACTCTTCTTCATTAAGAACAACCCCAGCTTCTCCTGGCTCGCACGTTGTCTCCTGCTCATGCTTACGTTCTGGACAATCACGTCTGAAGTGTCCTTCTTTGTGGCAATAGAAACACTTCATTCCCTTTGTATTTGGCTTAGAATATCCTTTGTGTTTGCCACAAGAACTACACTTCTCACATCTCCCCTTTGTGTCCTTGTCGGCCTTGACTTTGATGAATAAGTTGTCACCAATCTCCCTCGCATCCATTTCGTTCATGCTCTCAGTTTCTTTAGACCTTAGTGCATTTAATACATCACTGAACGATAGTGATTCTCTTGCATATTTCATTGTATCCACGAAGGTTGAGAAGGTCTTAGACAAGGAGTTTAATACAATTATTGCCTTGTCTTCATCATCAAGTTCCACTCCAATGTTTTGAAGATCAAGAACTAGTGTGTTGAACTCATCAAGATTCTGACTCACGGATTTTGTTTCAGTCATTTTGTACCCGAAAAATTTCCCTTTCAAGTATATCCGATCTTGCAATGATTTGGTCATATAAAGCTGTTCGAGCTTATTCCATAGACCTGCAGCAGATTTCTCGGATGCTACTTCTCTAAGGACTTTATCATCTAAGTGCAATGTTATGGTGCTAAAGGCTAAATCCATAACTTCTTGTTTCTGATCATCAGTTAGCGACGAGGGCAGATACTTTTCCCCTTGCAAAGCCTTAGCCACCTTTTGTTGCACCAAGACGGCGTACATGCGTCTTCTCCATAATCCGAAATCTCCCTTGCCATCAAACCTTGCCATCTCTATCTTTGTTGTCATGTTTTTGGATCAAGAATCAGCCAAGAACTCTTGTTGTGGTATCGTTCCCACGGACGGCGCCACTTGTTATGTTTTGATCCAAATTTCAGATGCAAAAATCAATATACTGTCCAAGAATCTGTTCTTAAACAGATCTTGATCTATTCTGTTTTGTGGATTAACAGAATCTGAACATTAGCATTAGAACTCTTCTATTCTGTATTCAATTAATGCACTATGCTCTGAATTATCCTTCACTCTGCTACTGCTTTGTTCGCATGCACACAGACATTAGAATCTCATGGACAGCAAGCTACACAGCTTTATTAAAGACTCACGCACATCAATTTAATGCCATAACAGAACACGCACATTCACTCAAGAAACCACAGCAAAATACGTAGAGATTGCAGAAAACAAATCAGTAAAATATGGAAGAAATAAACGACACCGGATATACGTGGTTCGGATATGAATTATCCTACATCCACGGGAGACACTAATATTAATCACCAAAAGTTTGAGATACAAAGCAATATCAAACTCAAGAATACAATCTTGTTCACTTCTATGAATTCCAATGAACACTTTCTTGAATCTCGTATTGCTTTCTTGTTTTCTCTCCCACTCTCTTTTTCTTCCTTTTACAATCTGTAATTTGGCCGAGAGTCTCACACCTCTAATCTGTGCATGTGCCCTTATTTATAGAAGAATTATTAGTCCACATTTGTAATCGGTTATGAGAGTTTAATCAACTCTAACTGCCATCCTAACCACTTGAATGACATTTGTTGATTTATCAATTGATATTATCTTTGAATACTTGACAATTAATCTAACAATCTCGGTTTATTTAACAATTAGGATAAGAAGCAAACAAGTCTTAAGATACTTTACAATACAGCATTGCGCTAATCTGAGTTTGGTTTCAATGATGGAATACTTCGCTCGTTTTTGAAATAATTCTCTCGATCAAACCGATATTTCACCTCTGCCAGCTTCTTGAAATTATTTTTGAAATACATTTTACCCCAGACGGCAGCCTCTGTGTAATTTCCTGTTCCTTCATAATCCCTTCCCAAGTCCAAATCTTTATAGTTCAGAGATGAAGTTCATGGCTTAGAAGAATAATTTCCCAAAATTTATAAATCCTGTGAATTCACTCATATTTCTCCTTTGAATACCTCCTTCGAGATTCTCTTCCAATCTGACAAGTACAATATGCTGAACAAAGTTCCAGCCCTGTGTGGAAATGGTGTTGCCTGCTCTGAGATATTGTTCATTTTCCCACCATAGGGATAGGGTGGCATGATCATCATCCCTGGAATTCCCTTAAAGTAAACTCTCCATAGTTTCTTAAGACCATTTTATTGTATGGGTCTTCTCATAATATCTGATTTTGGTTTTTGAAACACAGGATTTGTCTCTTTCCAATTTAATAACTTTTTCGTGGTGTTTTCTTTTAACTGTCCTTTTGCAAAATATAATACGGAGCCAATCCAGGTCGTCTCTTGGCAATCACCAGCCTTCAACCCCAGCTCAGGGAATTGTTTATTCATCAATGGTAGGAGTTGCCGAACTGTACCCAAGTGAAGTGCCCTAAATACAAGTAGCATTGATACATTGCCTTTCTTGTTGTTATATGGACCGAAATGTAATCTTATGAAGAGATCTTCAGGCAACCGAGATGCTACTTTTTGCCATTTTGCGACAAGCTTGGTGGCACCTTCTTCTCAGGATCCGCGTACGGTAAAAACCATCACTTTTTGTGGAACTTTAACCAATTCGATCTTCCAAGCAACGACTACTCCAAAATTCACTGCTCCACCACCTCGAATAGCCCAAAACACATCCTTACCCGTCTGTTTTCTATCAAGAAGTCTCCCTTTGGCATTAAGATTAGTGCATCAACAAACATTATCCGCTGCTAAACCGTATTTTCTTAACAAGGTACCTTGTCCACCTCCACTTATGTGCCCGCCTACACCAACTGTAGGATAAACCACGGCTGGAAATCCAAGAGTTTTACTCTTCTGAGCAATGAAATAGTAGAGTTTGCCAAATGATGCTCCGGCCTGAACCCATGCGCCAGTCCAGGAATGAGCAATGTAATAGTAGAGTTCGCCCAATGATGCTCCGGCCTGAACCCATGCCATCTGCTCGTTCACCTTAACCTCCACTTCTCTGAGGTTCTGTAAATCAAGAAGGACGAACGGTCTTGGACCAGTAAATGACTGGCCTTCATAGTCGTGGCCACCACTTCGGGTTCTTATCTCAATGTTGTGTTTTTTCTTGCATACGACTGCCCTTTTTACTTGATTTAATTTTGTGGTGTGATTGTAGAAAGGCTTGCGTGTGCTGGTGAAATTGATCGTGAGATTTCGCATAGTTGATAGGAGAATAGGCCAATAAGACTCTGAAAACCTGCTGTGGAGGATAGGTTGCTGCTGTTCGGAGAGACAGCCAGACTTGTTCAGTAGGCATTCGAAGCTTTCATGGTGATCATGGACGGTTTTAGATATAACTATGAAAGGAAAACAAAGCAAGATAAATGTAATGAGACTGAAGGGAACATTTTAATCCACTTTTCCGTAAATCTGTGTTTTTCAAACATAATTGCGTATTAATATATGTTGTGTATGTAACATGTAAAGCTTCCCTAATGACATGGTTATGATTTAAGTCCATCTTCAGGTAACTGAAAAGTAGAGATGGTAAATGAATACGTATGAGTTAATATTAAGGATCATTAATGTAGAGTAAATGTATGTCAGAGCATGCATAATGTACAGCTTAGTAAATGTGACTACTTTTTTATGCACTCCAAAACTTATATTTTGTGATATTTGTGCCTAGGGATACTGTAATGGTGGGAGATAAACCATGAAAAACAGAGAAAAGGAAAGAATAAACAGAAAGAAAAGCAGTAAAAGCAAGGGAATCTAAGAACATGTGGAGCATCCACAGTTCTAAAAAAATTGATTACTAGTGAGAGACACATGAATTTATTTATTACAAATACATATTATGCTTTGGATATTGTTCTCTTTTAATTGATACATTAACAAAAAGTATCAAGAAATTCTTTTTTCTGACATAAGAAAATCAATCCCATATTGTGAACTCACTCCAAACAATCTTCTGCTTTATAAAATGGATTGGACATGTGATTCTTTCAAGGGTGTTCTATTCTAGTTACAGCTACTTCTCATGCAGACCAGTAGAGGAAGGATTGCTTGTTCGTTTCATATTCATAATCATCCTACAAGTGTCGGTGTAAAATAGTTGGGTTTGCTAGTTTGTAGGCCGGAAATATTAATCAGAATAAAAAGGGTAGAAGTTTCAGTATGGACTCTATCTGTAAATTTAACAAAGAAGGCCAAAAGTGTACACCAGATGGAGATTGGATCAAAACATTGCAACAAAATGCTACACGGTATTTGAAAACATAATGACTTCTGACAAAAGAGTTCAATCTTATCAAGTTCAATACAAGCTCAAACATGTGAGGAACTATTTCACAAATCTGCTGAATTCCGACCATAGAAAGTTCAATTGGCTAATGTGCAGATAACTATATTGCTCGAATCTAGAAGTAGGTTGTCAGCCAAAAGGAGAACAGTCTATAACCATTATTTTTTGTCCATTCTTGATGAGTTTTCTGGATTAACCATCATCTTCTCTTTCACATATCATTGGAAACTGCCGTTGTAATATCCCATAAAACCTTTGACTCATTCACACGCACATAAAGCGTTTTCACTATCTAAACATTGAAAAATAATTTGACGTATATTAATCAAAACTCTTTTAATTGTTTTAAGTAAAAGAAATGGAATTTAGTGACTGTAGAATGAAGAAAAGGAGAGGTATGATGAAATTCTTCTATCTGATATAAGAAAATCATCCCTGTTGTGAATTCAGTCCAAACACAGTCTACTGCTTTATATATTGGATTGGACATGGGATTCTTCTAAGGGAAGGGTGTTCTAGTTACAGCAACTTCGTATACAGGCCGGTAGAGGAAGGATTGCTTGGTCCGTTACATATTCATCATTATCCTACAAGTGTTGGTGTAAAAATAGTTGGGATTGCTTGTTTGGTATAAAACAGTATTCATAAACAGTAGAAATTTTGGCATAGACTCTACTTGAACTTAACAAAGAAGGCTAAAAGTATACACCAGACGGGGACTGGGCCAAAACGTTTCAACAAAATGCATAGCAACATTACTAAACATAATGGCTTCAGACTAAAGAGAGTTCAATCTTATCTAGTTTAATACAAGCTTAAATATATATGTGAGGAACTATTTCATAAAATATTGCCGAATCCCGACCACAGAAAGCCCAATAGACTAATGCGTAGATAACTATTTTCCTCGAATCTAGAAAGCCCAAAATGAAACATTTCAGTAATAACAAATTAAATAAAATTTTCTTTCCTCATATTCTGAATGTTAAATTACCTTTCGAACTTAGAAGTAAGTTGTCAGCCAAAAGGAGAATAGGATAATCCTATATTTTCTGCATCAACCATCATCTTCTTTTTCACGTATCCATTGAAATATCCCATAAAACCTTTGATTCATTCACACGCACATAGAGCTTTTTCTCCAGTCTCCAAACATTGAAAAATAATTGACTTATATTAATCACTAATTAAGCGATATTTTATATATCGCGTATATACAAAATTCCCAGAATTAGTGCAGTCAAGTATTGGACAAGTAATGATAATTTCAATGGAGCAGCACTAAAATTACTCCCTTTGTTTTCTTCTTGAGGAGAAACCAGTGTGGGTATGCTTTGTTCATTCCTAAACACATTGTCTGGATCAAAAGCTGTCTTGATTTTCACCAACCTGTCGAAATTACTCTTGAAATATTTCGTCCCATAAATTTTTCCTTCATTGTAGCTATTTTTACTGTTGTCCGTTGTGCCAATATCCAAGTCCCTGTAATTGAGGTATGCTTCTCTTGGATTGCTCGAAACGAAAGGCTCCATAAAATCATATAATTGTCTTGCCTGATTGATGAAATTCTTGTCTGCTGCTTCACCTTCATCCTTCCAGTTTACGGAATACTGAATCTTGAAAATGTTACCAGCTCGATGAGGAAATGGGGTTTCAGATTCCTGGATTTCACTCATTCTCCCTCCGTAAGAATTGAAAACAAGCCCAACTTTACCAATCTCCACCATCTTTTTGAACAGGGATTCCAGGCCCGGCCTAGAAATAGGTGTCTTCACGTAATCTGATTTGCGTTTCAAGAAGTTGAGGGAATCTGGGGTTCTTCTTAAGAGGGCACTTGGAGTGGTGGCATTGTCAATATTAGCCCAGTTCAGAACTGAATCAATCCATGACATTTCTTTGCAGTCGAGTTTGGTCAGCCCCAACTCCGGGAATCCTGAATCCGTGACAGACAAAAGCCTGTCGGAACCACCGAGGAACATACCACTGAACGTTGTTTGAACAGTTCGGGTTTTGTTCTTGGTAATTGGTTGCAAGAGAACCCTGATGAAGAGATCATTGTCAATCTTGTCTGCAATTAGTTGGTACTGAAGAAGGGCTTCAGTTGAATTCTGGTCCAAACCTTTTACAATGCTGAAAATGGTAACAATTGGTGGCACCGGAACTAGCTTTATTTTGTAAGCCAGAATGACACCGAAACTCGCGCCGCCGCCACCGCGAATTGCCCAGAAAAGGTCTTCTCCCATGGCTTGACGGTCTAAAACACTTCCATTAGCAGTCACAATCTGCGCGTCGATCACATGATCTACTGTAAGCCCGTATTTGCGCAGCATGTTGCCGTAGCCAGCGCCACTGATGTGACCACCGACTCCGACAGTGGGGCAGACCCCAGCAGGAAATCCGTGGACTTTGCTCTTCTCCCAGATCCTATAGTACAATTCGCCTAGCAAAGCCCCGGACTGCACCCAAGCAGTTTCATCTTCCATGTTGATGTCAATCGAACGTAGATTGAACATATCGAGTATAAGGAACGTGGTCTGGGACACGTACGAGATTCCTTCGTAGTCATGGCCGCCGCTACGAATCTTAAGCTGCAGTCCAAGCTTCTTGGCGCAGAGGACGGCGGCGTTGACATGGGAAGGCTCTGTTGGGGTGATGATGAGGATTGGTTTGGGGGTGGTGGACACGTTGAAGCGGCGGTTTCGAATGTGGGATTGGAGAAGAGAGGAGAAAGAAGGATTCGCGGGATTGTAGATTATTGCTGAGATTTTTGAATCTAAGACGTTATTATCTGCAAAACACTGTATATAAGAGTCGTACACAGAATCCGTTGCTACTGAAGAACAATAAATGTTGAAAGAAAGAAAAATAAGAGGAGGAAGAAGAAGAGATTTCTTCATTATCTCAAAGCTTCTGTTGCTATGGATACTGTACAATACACGGATCTCTTCACAAATTTCAATTACCAAATGCACTCCAATGACTGAGAATAAAACAAATTAATTAGTTTGACAATTATAAGATATGATTAGGGATGGCAACAGAGGGAGTTTGGGATGGGTTTGACCAATTCCAAGACCCTCCTCGCTACATGTAAAACTCGGACCCGCCCCACCCCGGTTCCAGTTTTTTTTTTTTTGAAAAAAAAAAGTTAGCTAAATATCAATTTTGAAACACAAAAATTGATTTTTGTTATTGAATTTTATGTTTTTCTATAGTAAATATTTATAATAAGCATTGCAAAACTATCTTTAAGAAGCATTGTAAAACTATCTTTAAGCAACCAAATATTTATTAATTTGCTCACATTCTTTTCAAAATGTCCAACTTCTTTAGCATGGACACATGAATTTTGATATAAAATTAAATAATGACACTTTATTGTTCAATCAAAGAAGTAAAATGTATATTCAATATTAATTTTTATAAAAAAAATTAAAAATATATAGTGGGGCGGGTCCGGGGCGGGTTCGGCCAATCCCAGGACCCGCCCCGCACCGTTTCCAAACCCAGTTTAAACGGGTCCAGACCCAGCCCGGCGGGGTGGGTTCAGTACGGGCCCGGATCTGGACCCGCCCCATTGCCATCCCTAGATATGATTGACGAAATATAATTTGAATGGTAGGATTAAAGGCGTAATTATTATTACATTAATATATGAAATTAAAATATTATTGTTAGTATTTGGTATTGAATTTATTATTTTCTTGTTTGTAAAGAAGGGGATAATAGGAATATCCGGATTTTCTTTGTTAGTTGTCAAAATTTGTCTCAAATGAGACGTCTCATGTTCGAGGTTGGACTATATCCAAACAATCTTTGAAATCTTCATCCTCACATCAAAAAAGAAACGGGATAATAAATAAAATTGATATTAAGAAATAATGTGTACATCTAATTATGAAATTTATTATTGGTGTGAGTTTATTAATACCAACACACATAATAAAATAAAAAAAACTGAGTTTTATTAAAAATGATAAATAATAATCCCACTACAAAGTGTTGGATGTCTTTAGACAAATAATAAAGACAAATAAATGTGTCGCAAATCTCTTTCAAACACAATATATGGAGCTATTAATTGGGCCATGGTAATTTGGTCATAGCTTTCTGAGAAGGGCTCAATCAAAGGCGGCCTAATTGGAATACAACCTTATTTGACCAATTCAACTTAGGAAAAAATCAAGGCGATATACTTTCATGAAACATAATTCATCCTAGTCAAGAAAAAAATTCTTCAATTACTTAAGTCCATTTGGAGTTAAAATGACAATAATACCCTCACTCAAATTTTCAACTTGCACTCATGTTTCAAAACCCAATAGCCACAAAAATCGCATGACCTAGGGTTTCAGACTACCGACGACGAGATGGGAGGTGGCTGCCAAACGTTCGACCGTGGTGAGGGGAAGATAACCAGTGTATGGCTCGGACCAATTCCATGGATAGATCGAAGAAATCGAACCCAAAAGTTGAAACCCTAGGTCATGCGATTTCAACCCTTCCATATCAAATTTTGGCGATTCCACGGCGACTCATGGTGGCTATCTGGTACAGAAATTACCGCAATTGAAATGTGAACATTTTCATATATTGGGTTCGTTTAACGGAGGTCCGACGACGACAAACGAAACAATTTTCTGGGTGGTGGTCCAGTGCATGTGTTTCGCACCTTCAGTGTGTGTTCGCGATTTTGTGAAAATTTGAAATCAGTAAGTGATGGACAAATTTTGAAAATCAGTAAGTGATGCGCGAAAATTAAAATCAGTAACTGATGCATGAAAATTGAAAATCACTAATTGATGCACGAAAATTAAAATCAATAATTGATGCACGAAACATAGAAAAAGTATGTGATGCACAACCATAATCGCAATGAGTGATGCACGAACCATAGAATTAAGTAAGTGATGCACGATTTAATTTTGTGCACAAGTTATTGTATTTCGAGCACTAGTTGGTTTTTTGCAAATTTCGTGCATCAGTTAATTAACAAAAAGTTCGTGCACCAGTGTTGTATTTTATCAATGTTATATTTTCGTGCACCAGTTACTTTTTATAATTTTCATGCACCAGTTACTTTTTTATGATTTTCATTTACCATTTACTTTTTTCTGGGTCATCTTCTTCGTTACAATATCTTGCAATCAGGCTGTAAATTTTGGAAATGAGCAAACAAGCACGGACACCAATGAATCACAATTAAAAAACCTCAAAAAGCAACAAACATAATGTATATATACACACACACACACAATGTATATACACACACATACACACATAATGTTCTGCGGCTGGAGAAGACGGCGGCGGCAGTGACGACATGAAGACGTCGGCGTCAGGTGGGTGAAGAAGGTAGAAATGGTGGATGTGAAGAGAAAAGAGAGTGCTGTGAGATATTTAATGAGTTTAAAACTTAATTATGTCATAGATTAAATCAAAGTTATTTTAGTAAGCAAAAAAGACTTAAACAAACAAAAATTCAAAAAATGTACCCGCCTCCTTATATTTTGATACACATATTTTTTTTCCCATATGTATTTGCAACAACTTTTTCCAAAATACAAATATTTTTTTCCCATATGTATTTGCAAACAACTTTTCCAAAAGGTATCTCTTCCCCCTTCAATTTATTTGAGACACCAATTATTATCTACACCTTTTTTTTTAAGGAATCTTTAGTAAACGCAATTCAGAGTCGGACACTCCCAACTTCCGCTGGAATCCAGCCTGGTACTAACGAAACGAATCCTAACGGCTCGTAACATGCGATGCCAACAAATCTTTGACCGTTCCGGGAGCTCCTGTTTCATATAAACAATCCAGTGAATCCACCCCTTGTCTATTTCTCACGCTTGCAAAACCCTCGACAAAGAAAAAGAACAGAAGGCCGAGCTAATTAACTCGAGGTTAAAGGAAAACGCTTAGGTTAATTAATTTTATCGTTTATATGCCTTACTTATTCTTGCAAATCTGTTTGCGAAATTGAATTTTTCTTGCGCTTTTATGTTGATAGATTTATTTGGTTTTAGATGAAGCAAGATAAAAATCGCTATGACTGTTGAGGTGAAAGCTGAGACAATGCAAGTGGCGGAGGAGGCTGGGAAGGTAGTGGAACAAGTTTGCTATGCAAAGGATCTTGCTTGCGAATCAAAGGCGGTGGAAAAGACATCTTCATACAGAGAAGAAGAGAGCAATTTTCTGTCTGATTTGAAACAGCATGAGAGGAAGGCGTTGAATGAGTTGAAATCGAAACTGGAAGAAGCAATTCTAGGAAACACGCTCTTTAATAAGGAAGGAGAAAAGAAAGTGATTGGCATGAAGACAATATCCACTGAAGAAGGATTGCAGGAGGATGAGAAACCCGCAGGAGAAAATAAACAAGGTTGTGAAGGAGAGGAGGAAAATGGTGATCAGGGCACTGAAGGAAATCACATTAAATTTGCCAAGACTCCAGAAAGTGATGCAAATGTTGAAGTGGATAAAGAAATTTCCATATGGGGAGTACCCTGTTGCCTAGTAAGGGCGATGATCGTACTGACGTACTTCTTTTGAAATTCTTGAGGGCTAGGGATTTCAAGGTAAATAATGCCTTCCAGATACTCGAGAAAACGCTTCATTGGAGAAAAGAATTTAAGATTGATTCCATCTTGGATGAAGAGTTCGGGTCTGATCTGGCCTCTGCTGCATATCTGAGCGGCACTGATCTCCAGGGTCATCCCATTTGTTACAACATCTTGGGGTTTTGGACAGTGAAAGATCTATCAAAAGACACTTGCCACAGAGGAGAAGCGCGAGCAGTTATTGAGGTGGAGGGTCCAGCTTATGGAGAAAGGCATTCAAAGACTTAATTTTAAGGCGTGAATTCTTTTGTTCAAATCACTGATCTCAAGAATTCTCCTGGACCATCCAGGAAGGAGGTTCGCTCTGTGGTGAGCAAAGCAGTTGCTCTTCTCCAGGACAATTACCCAGAATTTGTCGCCAAAAACGTGATTTTTTACTTCATTTCGTCTAGTTATTTTTTTCAATTCTTAATCTTTATGGTCATTCATAACGAGTGGTTTGTTCTTGCAGATTTTCCTTAATGTTCCGTTCTGGTATTATGCATTCCATTCCGTGATAACTCCTTCCTTGACTCAAAGAACCAAGAGCAAATTGGTCTTTGCTCGACCGTCTAAGGTCACTGGGACCTTGCTCAAGTGCGTTGAACTTTCCATTTCCATGTGTATTATTTCTTCATTTTTGTATGATTATAAGTTGTTGAAAAACTCTGCACCTGTAATGGGACAGGTACATTCCAATTCAAGAGATCTCTATCCAGTATGGTGGAATGAAGAGGGAAGGCAAACTTGATAACGAAGTTTCTAAATTACTGATCAGAGCTGGATCAACCACAAGTTTTGAAATTGCCATACCAGAGGTGCTTAAAATGATTAATGGAATGGATATTCGAATTTCCAAAAGATTGATGCTTAGTGTTTCATGATTACAGGTTGGAACTGGAATCACTTGGGACATCTTAGTTCTAGGTTGGGAGGTGAATTATACAGTAGAGTTTGTGCCTGATAATGAAACCTCTTACAGCATGATTATCCAGAAAGAAAGGAAAATGTGCTCGGAAGAGGCACCAGTTCGCGGGATATTCAAGAATAAAGAACCAGGCAAAATTGCCATCACAATTGGTAATACTTCTGGGAAGAAGAAGAAGGTGTTCTACAGCTACATGTTGAAGAACTCCAGTTCTTGATGTTGCAAAGGTTTCATGTTGCTTGGTTGGCGGCTCGAGATGCTTTTTTTAGATTCTTTGTTTGTTTGAAACTAGTTTAGGCGTTATTATTTATTCTTTTTGCTTTACCAGTTCTTATCAACTAGATGTGTTTGCACATGATTGTTTGAGATTCTTTTGTTTGGATGACATTTTCAGGCAATAAAAATATTCTTTTTGTGTAAAACATAGTCTGTTTCCTTTACATTAGTGGTATTATCTGCCTTAAAGAAAGCTTCCAAAATGGAAGCTGGCCTGCACGCACTACTGCCAGATTATGTGTTCAAAAATCAACTGCACATGAATAAGAAAATGAATGAGATTCGTTATCATGAGATTGCGTTTGGGTTCAGGATTCAATTCAAAAAGAAGATTTGAATGCTGGATTTCAAATGATAACGATATCGAGTGCATTTGAAACTAATTACTGTTATTGATAGAAGAGCTTAATTGAAATCCTTAATCAAAATCATTCTAACACTTAGAATGAATCTGAAAATCGTTTATTTTAAACTCTTGATTTTTTAAACGATTCAATCTATATTGTAAATGTGTATTGGAGCTCAATTCGTTCACATTAATTACTTAAATTAGATAGTAACATCGGTTTTTGGACCGTTGCTAGAATCTCATAACGTAGTAAACAGAACTGAATCTTTAGCTTGAATGCCTTAGCAATGAAAATTCACTAAGATTTATTTCTCAAAAGAGTACAGTCTTATTCAACACAACTTCTACATTAACCAGCTACGATCATTCCAAAACACTCCTCAGTGTAGCCTGCAAAATTGTCAGACAAAATAAAGAAAAAAAATTCACTTTTAGATACATTTACAAAAATCTGATGAAGATTATTAAATAAGAATGAAACAACACAATGTCACTCACTTTTCGCAATCAGTGTTCGTGGAGACAGGGAAACCAACTTTGATGCTGCAGGCCGTAGGAATTTTGCTCAAGAACCTGTCTTGCACGCCTGCAAAGCTCTTGACTGCCGCCTTGAGACACCTGCATATGTCTTTCTTGTCGGCAACCGTCTTCACGCTTTGAGCAAGCGATTGCAGCCCCTCGCAGCATTGTCTCGATGGGTTTGCATCTTTCCCTGTGGCATATCTGATGCATGAGGCAGCCTTCACGTCCACGGTGCCGCACGATATTGCTGCATTGCTTGAATGAGCTAAGCAGTAAACCAGGGCGAGGACAAGGAACAAGGAGAAGAAAACTGTCTTCATTTCTTGAATGTCTTGGCGTTTTTTGAAATTTCCAAGGATGTTCGATGAATAGTGGGATAGCATTGCTGATGAATGAATTGGATATATAGAGAGGAGGGCTTGTGGGATCGCTTTCAATTTGTATTGGAATATGCGAGGTTTGAGTTTCCCAATACGAGATATTTGATCATAGATTTGGATAACGAAGTCGGTGGTTTTATTCGTTGGAGTTGATGAAACATGGTTTCGTGTCTTTTCCAAAGTTAATTTCGATCATTTCACACGATGAAACTTCTGCAAGCTCATGATTTAAATGTAAATCATAGTCAATATTAGGATTTGATAACTTCTCCAAACTTCTGCATTAACTTCTCCAAAGTTAATTCTGTGATTACAATATTATAATGTACACGATAGAAAACAAAGGATTTGATAATATTTTTAAAAATAATATTTATTCTCTCCAAATAAAACAATCATATATCACATTATATTATTTAATATAATATTATCTCCCATTCTTGTGTTTTTTCAAGATAATTATTATTTTTAGTTGCATCAATATATTTTATTCTAAAATATATCGTACATATTAAAATAGGTTAATCAATATTGTTACCTCTCCTTTTGGTTCGCGTTGATAACAAATGAATTTATAGGGGAAGATGTGTTGTTTCGCGAAGTCGCGGTTTAGGCCGGAGTCCGGGAGGATCCTCTCTGGTTTTTTGGATCTCCTCCGATCAATATTGGTCCTTTTTTTTCTTTAGAGGGCTCTCCGGGGATCCCTGTCTTGTTAGCTTACTCTCCCTTTTATAGGGGGAGGGATGCCCATGGTTCCGGTCTGCCGGGGATTCTGGGGACAATGTCTGAAACTGAGGGGGGGGGACCACAGATGGGGGACCATCTGCATCTGCTACCTATTTCGTACGATCCTTTTGCTCTGGTGATTCTCTGCGTCCGGGAATATGCTTTTCTTACTCACAGTGCCTGACCACCCTTTGAAGGTTAGCAGGCCTAGCTTTTGCTTTAATAGGTGTCCGACTCCTGCCACCCTAGTCTCGGTATGCAGGACCACCCTAGGTGGCCCCAGCTCGCCTATCCAGTCCCATGACTGCCCGTCCTGACCTATTGAGGAAACCGCGCCTCAGCCCGGCTATCTTGCTAAATATAGCCCGTCCTGATCTGCTGAGGAGACAGTGCCTCAGCTTGGGTGGCATGTCCCATGGAGGACCTCCCCGACCTCTTGATGTACTTTCCTCGCCGCCCCGGCTCGGGAACTATAGTGGCAGCTAGACAGAGGTGATCGTGCCCGTAATAAACTCGGGTCGGGCGGAGAGCTAGACAGTGGTGATGAGGACAGCCCGGGATCGGCAGTGACGACTTCCCTTAATGACTAAATGGGCCCCTCACTGACCGGGCCCAAATAAAGTTCGGACCCTCAAGACCTACTGGGCCTCCAGAACTAGGGATATCATCAGTATCCCCCTCTAGTCGAGCTAGTGTAGCGCTGCCTCGACTAATGGGCTTGTGGCGAACTTTATTGATTCCTGACCCCCGGTCCTTTGATTGGACAACTCCTGGTCTCGGGGTGACAGCTGTCCCGTACCAAACCCTAGCGGGTTGTCAGGCCACGTGCCCTTATCTGGCGCTCCGACTGTTCAGCTCCCTTCATCTGCGTCGTTGGTTTGGGCCAGGCTTTCCTCGGCCCACGAGCCACATCTTCTATAAATTGAGGCTCTCGAGTCATTTTCCTCCATTTGCGCTCTAGGTCGGATCAATCGCCTCTCCAAAAAACCCTGTAAGTCAGCTCTGCCTCCCTTTCTGTTAATGTCGCACTCCACTTCTTCCACTTCTGGCGCCCTCTTTCGAGGGGGGGACGAGGAGGCCGAGGGGTCTGATCTCCCCAGTCCCTCGGGTCGGAGGTCGGATGCTCCTGAGGGAGACATTCCCGAGGTGGCGCCCCTCCGACAAGTCCCTCCTAGGGTATTTGACCCTTCTCTCCCCACCTTCGAGGTTCTCGACCCGAGGAGCCTGGCCCAGGCTGGACTTCCTTGGTACGAGATCCTCGACTCGTGTGTTTCCCCTGAGGCCGAGCACCTTCTCCGTACTTGGTTTATCCCGCCGGATCACGACGTCCGGGTCCCTAGGGCTGGTGAGCGTCCGCACCTCCCCCCGCCCGAGTACTTTCCCTTCTTCCTCGAGTAGCTTAAAAGCGGACTTCGCTTTCCTATCCCCCTTCCTTTCCAGGAGTTCTCCCACTATCATTGTGTCTCTCTGAGCCAGCTTACCCCCAATTCCTACCAGAGCCTAGTATCTGTCATTGCCCTCTTCCGATCCTTGGGTCTGCCTTTCTCCCCTACCCTTCTTAATTATTTTTTTCAAGTTAAGAAAACCCCCTCTCCCGGGGCGTTTTACTTTGGTGCCCGGACCTTTTATAAATTTCTAAACAACATCCCGAGCTCCCGTAAGGGATGGAAACAAAGCTACTTTTTTGTCAAACCACCTCGACGTTGGGCTTGCCCCATGGCCTGGCGAGATACCATACATACCCCCCGACCTCTGCCCAAAAAGTATAAAGATGACGTGTTCTTCCAAACGGTTATCTCAACCCTTGGGGGTCGGCGTTTTGATTCAGCTGCCCTTATCAGGGAGGACGTACTCAGGCGTTTTGGGCTGAGCTCCTATCCAGACGTCCCTGGTGGTACGTTCTTACTACCCGGCCCCACTTTTGATATTTAAATATATACATTTATATTTTTTTTTTGTCTGAGCTGGATCCTTTGTCTTGTAGATAACATGTCTCTTCAGCAGCTGCTATCTACCATGGCGTCTCAGAAAAAAAGCGGGAAAAGGGGCGGCCGGGGCGGGCCCTTCGAGCCAACATCCCAGTGCGCCCGTCGCTCCCCCAAACCCCCCATTTCCAGTGGCCAGCCCTCCTCGCGCCGAAGAGGTTGGGTTGGAGACAGGCCTGAGGAAAAGAAAAAGGGACGGGGGCGCAGCTAGGATCCCGACTCGGGAAGAGGTGGCTACCTCCCCGGTTATTCATGAGATCGACACCCCACCTGCTTCCCCCCCAAGTCATCTATCCGTCACTCCCGCTGACCCGGGTTCACCAGGGGTACCAGTGGGCTATACCCGAGAAGTCAGCCTTATCAACTCTGCCCCCTCAGGTCTGTCCGCCCGGATTGTCGAGTGTCTGACCTCCTCCGCTGATCAGCAAGTCTTGTCCGAGCTGAGGTGGAAACCCCTAGCAGAGGAAGGCGTATCCCGGACCCTATCAGTAAGTTTTTTTTTTTTTTACTGAGTCCCTCTCCCCCTTTTCTCTGCAGGGCCTAGTGATGATGTGCGAGAGCCTTCGTCGGGGTGCAAATTACGGCCAATCAGCCAGAGACGCGAAGAAAGCAGCGCGGGAGGCCAAGTCAGAAGCTGAGAATGCTACAGCTAAATCCAAGGCGGACGCTGCCGAACTGGAGTCTTACAGGGCCTCGATGACCCAACTTCGAGCGGATGCCGAACAGCTCCGTGTTGCTCTGGCCGGGAAGGAGCGAGAACTTTCCCATGTCGGGGCTGAGCTTGAAAAGGTTAAGTCCGAGTTGGAGTCCTATGTAGCAGGTGAATCAGCCCGACGCGAAGCCTTCATCAAGTCGGAGGAGTTTACGCGCATGCTGGCCTCCAAGGCTTTTAAGTTTCTGGACCTCGGCTTCGAGGGGTACAAGGGCCAGTTCAAAGCCCAGGGCTTCCCGCCCAGTGACCAGGACCCTGACGACTTCCTGGACCTTAACGCCATCATTGCCAGCATCCCTCCCGACTTCATCAAGTAGTCTGACCTGCTCTTAATTTATCCTTTGTAAATTTTTTTTTTTTTTTTTTTTTTTGTGCTGTGCCTCGGAGGCACCCCCCTGTAACGAGGTCATTTTGAATTTTGATTGTCTTATCTGAAGCAATTGATCACTTGTTAGGAATTGGTTTCCCTCGCAACTTTACGAACGTCCTGACCCCTTATACCAGCCGAGCCAACCCGTGATTTTACATTGGATTGATCCAAAAAATACAACTTATAAATAACCCCCCGCGTAGAACTGAATGCCGCATAGGGCCCTCGTGTAATAACGACTAGAATAATTCTAACAAAATTAAATCTTAAAACAGGGCTAACCTGTTAATCTCCACAGAGTCAACCATGCAAAAAAGGCTCTATCCGACCCGATCTTAAGAAATAATTTTTGCAAGCAGATGATGTCCTCTTGACCTGCGCTCCTTCACCCGGGCTTTATGATGCAGAGATGACCTGCACTTTTAATTGTTGCCAGGGCCTCATACACCTGGGCTTTAGCATGCAGGGCGGACCTGTGCTTTTAATTGGTGCCAGAGCCTCATACACCTGGGCTTTAGCATGCAGGGCGGACCTGTGCTTTTAATTGGTGCCAGGGCCTCATACACCTGGGCTTTAGTGACAGGGATGACCTGCACTTTTAATTGTTGTCAGGGCCTCATACACCTGGGCTTTAGCATGCAGGGCGGACCTGTGCTTTTAATTGGTGCCAGGGCCTCATACACCTGGGTACTCCAAAACGGCAAACTATATTCTTCCACAGAAAGTCCAGCACATTCTCCTCGGCGATCTTGGCTAAAGGCTCGGCCTCGACCCACTTCGAGAAATAATCTACAGCCACCAACAGAAATTTCTTTTGCTTCGGGGCCACCGGGAAAGGTCCCACGATATCCAAGCCCCATTTATCGAAAGGGCAGGCCGATGTTACTGCTTTCATTAGACTTGCTGGCCTTGACTGGAACTTACTGTTCCTCTGACAACCCTCACAAGTGACTACAGTCCTGATCGCGTCATTCCTCAGGGTCGGCCAGAAATATCCAGCAAGGAGAGTCTTTCTGGCCAGAGCCAACCCCCCGAGATGGTCTCCACAGCATCCCTCGTGAATTTCTCTGAGCACATATTCTGCCTCTTCCGCGTTGAGACATCGGAGGAGGGGTCCGGCAAATGACCTCTTATATAACACATCCTCTATCAGAACAAAACGGAATGCATGCCTCTTCAACCGTCGGGCTTGGTTCTTATCAGCGGGTACTTCAAGCTTTCTCAAGTAGTTCAAAATCGGGGCCATCCAACCCAACACCTCGGGGGCCTCGGTGACGGGCCGAGCTGCCGGAATCAACTCTGTCTGAAATATGTACTCCCTCTGTGACAAAGGAACCAGGGATGTTGACCACTTGGAGAGCTCATCGGCCTCCTGATTATCCTCCCTAGGGATCTGCACTATGCTCCACTCCACGAAACTTTCTGACATCTCCTGTATAGCCTTCAAGTATTCTATCATCTTCTCGCTTTTGGCTTCGTAATTCCCTTTCACCTGCTGAGTGCCAGCTGGGAGTCCGAGTGAAGGATCACTCGGCTGGCACCGACCTCTTTTGCCAACCTCAGCCCGATCAGTATAGCCTCGTACTCTGCTTCATTATTAGAAGCCCGGAAATCTAATCTGATAATGACCTTCATCTTCTCACCCGCGGGGGATATCAGAACAATCCCCACTCCACTGCCTTCACTGTTAGCTGCTCCATCCACGTATACCTTCCAGGGCTCCTCAGCTTCAACCTCTATCATCTCCGCGAGGAAATCTGATAAAGCCTGGGCTTTGATGGATGACCGAGGTTGGTAGGTTACGTCGTACTCGCCGAGCTCGATTGTCCATTTCACCAATCTCCCCGATACATCAGGCTGGGTCATTATCCTCCCCATGGGGCTGTTGGTTAGCACTGAGATGGGGTGTGACAAAAAGTAGGGTCTCAGCCTCCTTGCGGTTAGGACCAAAGCTAATGCCAATTTTTCGACCTCTGGGTACCTGAGTCCCGCCCCTCTCAGTGCATGGCTGACATAGTACACCGGCCTCTGGTCCGTACCGTCCTGTTTTATCAGTACCGAGCTAACAGCGCTTTCTGTAGCAGACAAGTAGATCCATAATCGCTCGCCGGGCTCTGGCTTTACCAGGACTGGTAGCTCGGCCAAGTGCTTCTTCAGGTCAGAGAAAGCTTCCTCACACTCGTCGTCCCAAGCGAACTTTTTCGCCTTTCTTAGCACTCGGAAGAAAGGGTAACTCCTATGAGCTGACCTGGAAATAAAACGAGCTAAGGACGCAATCCGCCCTGTCAGTTTTTGCACCTCTTTTATGCTGCGAGGTGAGGTCATCTCTTGAATTGCTCTAACTTTTTCCGGGTTGACCTCGATCCCCCTCTCTGTTACCATGAAACCCAAGAATTTACCGCTCTTCACACCAAATACGCACTTAGCCGGATTTAATTTCAGACCAAACCTGCTTAGTGTGGCAAAAGTTTCCTCTAAGTCGGGCAATAGGTCTGCCTGGCCTTTAGATTTTACCAAGATGTCATCCACATAAACCTCAATGTTCCTTCCCGCCTGGTTTTCAAACACTTTGTCCATCAACCTCTGGTATGTGGCCCCGGCGTTCTTGAGGCCAAAGGGCATGACCACATAGCAGAACGTTCCATCCGACGTGATAAAACTGACCTTATCTTGGTCCTCTTTCGCCAAGGGTATTTGGTGATATCCCTGGTACGCGTCCATGAAACTTAACAGCTCGTACCTCGAGGTGGAGTCTACCAGCTGATCGATCCGAGGTAGGGGATAACAGTCCTTGGGACAGGCTTTGTTCAAATTACGAAAGTCGATGCACATCCTCCATTTTCCCGCCGACTTTGGAACCAAAACCACGTTTGACAACCAGGTGGGGAATTGTACCTCCCTTATCTGTCCGGCCCTCATCAAGGTCCTGAACCTCGGCTCGGATAATTCTGTCTTTATCTGGTCCAAAATGCCTCTTCTTTTGCCGGGTTACTTTGACTTCTGGATTGACATTTAACCTGTGCTGGGCTACAGAGGGCAACACCCCTGTCAGCTCGGTCGGGGACCAGGCGAATATTCCGGCATGCTTGGACAGGCATTTCGATAAGTCGTGCTTCAGGACGCTGTCTAGGTCAGCCGCTACTCTTGTGGTTTTATCGGGCTGTCCCGGGACTAATATAATTTCCTCTTCCCCGTCCCGCATCGCCTGCACCTCCTGCACCATCTGTACCCCCCTATCCTCCCGTCCTTCATCACCGCCCCTTCGGGATCTTTTCACCTCTAACTTCACAGTTTCCGCGTAGCATTTCTTGGATGAGGGCTGGTCTCCCCTAACTTCCCCTACTCTTTTTCCTACAGGGAACTTTATCTTTTGGTGGAAGGTGGAGGCCACAGCCCTGAACTCGTTCATAGCTGGTCTTCCCAGAATGATGTTGTACGAAGACGAGGCCGCCACAATGGTGAATGTGACCAGCCTTGTTTTCCGATCTTCGTTACCTCCCAGGGAAAGGGGCAGGGAAATCTGACCGAGGGGGTACACGGTGTGCCCAGCGAAGCCAAATAGTGGGGTGTTGATTGGTTCGAGGTGATACCCTCCTAAGTCCATCTGCCGAAAAGCTTCATCAAACAACACGTTCACGGAACTACCTGTGTCTACAAACACCCTCCCGACTTCATAATTGGCAACAGTGGCTCGTATGACCAAGGCATCATTATGGGGTGTGCAAATGTTTTCCAGATCTCGCGGCCCAAAACTGACAACCACCTCCTCCTCGGCACCACAAATCCCTCCTACACTCAGGGTCTCTCTCCTGCTGACAGCCTTCCTAGCCCTGTTGGAATCCCCATCCGTTGTCCCGCCCGAGATCATGTTTATGACTCCCCGCTTTGGGGAGTCAGCACGGGTAGGGTTGACGTCATTTAAACTCCTTGGGGGTCCTCGAACACGTCCTCTACCACGGAACGGAGGACGGAAGTTGGTCCGTCCCCCTCTCCCTCTTGTCCACGACGGTCCTCGACCCCTTCCCCGAGGAAGATTATCCCCTGGTGGGACGGGTCGGGACAACAACTGCTTGAACTGGGAACTGTTCTGTATTGCCTTCTCAAGCTCCTCATCCAAACGATGGCAATCTTGTGTGGTGTGCCCAGTCGCTTGGTGGAAGATGCAGTATTTCTCCGGGGCCTCCTTGCTCGGCTCCACACTAGCTGGTGCCGGCTTTTGCAACACCTGTTTGTCTTCACATATGCGGACGGCCTCCTCCTTGGAGACCTTCAACGGCGTATACTGGGAAAATCGACCAAGTTGGGCCCCTTCCACTGGTCTCTTCTCGCCCTGGCTGATCCGTTTTTCCCCAGTCCTCCGCACTTCCTTCCTCCTCAGTTGCTGGGCCTCCTCCACGTTGATGTACTTCTCCGCTCGGGTGAGCAGATCATCATAGGTAACAGGAGGCTTCTTTACCAAGGATCGGAAGAAGTCTCCTCCTCTCAGGCCTTGGGTGAAGGCGCTGATCAGAATTTCCGCCGGGCAGGCAGGTATTTCGAGTATCACAGTGTTGAAGTTTTTGATATACTCCCGCAACGACTCATCCTCGGCCTGCCTCATCTCGAACAAGCTCAGAGAGGTCTTCTTATACCGCTTGCTGCTGGCATACTGGTGCAAGAACGCGGAGCTAAATCCGGCGAAGGAAGTAATGGAACCCGGCTCCAACTGATTGAACAACTTCTGGGCCGACCTCACCAAAATGGTTAGGAACACTTTGCACTTAAGGCGATCCGAGTAACAATGTAGCATGGCATCATTTTCGAACCTGCCCAGGTGTTCTTCCGGGTCCGTGCTCCCGTCGTATTCCCCAGCATTGGGGGGTCGGAAGTTATTTGGGAGTTCCTCGTTTACTATTTCACCCGAGAAAGGGGTTCCCCTCCTGACAGAGGTACCCCCCATCCCTCTCTTCATCCTCTGGACCTCGTCCTTCAGCTCCTCCACTTGGCCCTCCAGATCCGGAACAGCAGTCACTTTAGGACGGGAAGTTGCTCCTTGTTCGGGATCCTTCATCTGCTGGGAGCTTTCCCCGTGCACGCCCTCGGACGGACCTTCCTTTTTCCTCATGGTCTGCTCCACCGTAACTGCAATCAGTCTTGTGAGCTGCTCCAGTGTTAAAGCGCCCACTGTCATGTTTACCCCGGGCAGTGGCTGCTCCTCGCCATTGGTGGAGGCGTGGTGCTCTCGATTTTCCTCTGCTTCCGTTCTCCTTGTCCTTACCATCGTATCAACGTCTTTTGCTCAAATCTTCCCACAGACGGCGCCAATTTGTTACCTCTCCTTTTGGTTCGCGTTGATAACAAATGAATTTATAGGGGAAGATGTGTTGTTTCGCGAAGTCGCGGTGTAGGCCGGAGTCCGGGAGGATCCTCTCTGGTTTTTTGGATCTCCTCCGATCAATATTGGTCCTTTTTTTTCTTTAGAGGGCTCTCCGGGGATCCCTGTCTTGTTAGCTTACTCTCCCTTTTATAGGGGGAGGGATGCCCATGGTTCCGGTCTGCCGGGGATTCTGGGGACAATGTCTGAAACTGAGGGGGGGGCCACAGATGGGGGACCATCTGCATCTGCTACCTACTTCGTACGATCCTTTTGCTCTGGTGATTCTCTGCGTCCGGGAATATGCTTTTCTTACTCACAGTGCCTGACCACCCTTTGAAGGTTAGCAGGCCTAGCTTTTGCTTTAATAGGTGTCCGACTCCTGCCACCCTAGTCTCGGTATGCAGGACCACCCTAGGTGGCCCCAGCTCGCCTATCCTGTCCCATGACTGCCCGTCCTGACCTATTGAGGAAACCGCGCCTCAGCCCGGCTATCTTGCTAAATATAGCCCGTCCTGATCTGCTGAGGAGACAGTGCCTCAGCTTGGGTGGCATGTCCCATGGAGGACCTCCCCGACCTCTTGATGTACTTCCTCGCCGCCCCGGCTCGGGAACTATAGTGGCAGCTAGACAGAGGTGATCGTGCCCGTAATAAACTCGGGTCGGGCGGAGAGCTAGATAGTGGTGATGAGGACAGCCCGGGATCGGCAGTGACGACTTCCCTTGTTGACTAAATGGGCCCCTCACTGACCGGGCCCAAATAAAGTTCGGACCCTCAAGACCTACTGGACCTCCAGAACTAGGGATATCAAATATAATTATCTGCACAATTGCCTAACATATATTTCCAAAAAATACTTTTAAAAACAATAAAAATTACTGCCAAAATATTTAATTAACTTTTCAATATGATAATCAAATTTATAGATCTGACAAGCTACAACTCTTAATCATAAGTGTTAAAATAGGCCAACCCAATCCATCAAATAAGCAGGTTGTGCCAGCATTTTTCCGACAGGCCTATACGGTTGGCGGGTTGGCTTATGGTTTGGCGGGCTGGCCCACTTGTTGTCCCCTTTTAAAAAAATAAATAAATTATTATCTTTTTTAGCCTCAATTCATAAATAGAAACTCAATATCACAGTGAAGAATCTGAGCTATTATATATTTTTCAATTGGTCGTGCTTGAAAGTTGCAATATATATTTTAAAATTGTGTAAAATACCGATTCTGATATGAGCATGCAACGAAGGTCGCAGCGCTTGAAGAGTGCTCCAAGGTCATTAGTAGATTTTAGTTCGTCATTCATAAGTTGTAATTCTATAATGTGCATATTACAGCAAATAGAGGATTTTAATAAATAATGAATTGAGAAGTAGAAGTGAAGAAAAGGTGGTTTAAGTGATAGTCAATTGTATAAGCATATAAATAGACATTTGAAAAAAGAGGGAAACAAGCTCTTTCACAAATATCTTCTTCTTTTCTCTTAATTCTCTTCTGTTCTTTCTGTGAATGTTTCTCTCCTGTTCTTCGTGAATCTTGCTCAACAATTCATCCTAGTGAATTGAATAACCTAGGTCATAACAGATTCCCTAGTCAAATATTTTTAATAGCAGAGTTAATGCCTAGATAAAACCTGAAGCAAGTTCCAATATTCTTCTAGCATCAGTTCCAAGCTTGGCAAGTTCAGTTATAATTCTTTTTTGGAGTTTTTTTTTTTTAAAAATTTTCGGTGGGCTGACCCGCATCGAGTTGGTTTGGGGTTTGCCCAACCCGCCTGGAGGCGGGGCCAAACGGGCCACGGGTTGGAGGGGTCAGTCCGTTTAGGTCGGGCTGACCCGTTTTGACAGTTTTACTCTCAATGAGCTTATCTATATCTAGGATTGTTTGTTGTTGTCCTTGAGGGACAATATTTTGAAAAGAGCATCAAACAATATATGTGATTTTGGAAAAAAATTGACATGATATATATGGATGATGTTTTAGGATCTTATTTTTAAGGACAACATCAAACACGATTTTGATCTTTTATCTCAACGTGGTTCCTTATTTTTGCTTTTTGGGAATTGATACATCGTGGGCTCGTGGGACTATCGAGTTGTCATATTGGTAAAAGGGAAAAACAATAATAGTAGATCTTTAAATCATCAGTCAAAGGGTACTATAAAAAAATTTCATCTCTCAGGTTTCGTTTTTTGGGTATGAAAAATCAACATTATAATATTTTCACAATCAAAGTTTATATACTGATCTTTATAAATTAAAAGAGCTTTCCCTGATTTTCTGAAGATTAATTCTCAAAACGTGTGAGATTTTCATTTAACTTATTAACCTACTAGAAATTGAGCAGTTTTGACTCACAAAAGTTTGAGATTTTGTTTTTTTAAAAGTATTTTCACCTTCAAACGCGCATTCAAGTACTTCTGGAAAACTTTAGCTACAACATTTAACCCTTTCACTGTTTTAAAATAAGATAAATTATGTTTCAAATCCGAGAACATAGCTATATGGTTTGCTTTTTTTTTTGAACGAAATATGGTATATATTAAACTAAATTTGTCAAGTTAGTGTTTACAACATAACTCAAAAATAATGGGCAATAATCCAAAGTAGCTGAAAAGCTGCTCTCGCAGTTAAAATATGAGTTATAACATTCGCCGAACGTCGACAATGATTAATCGCAAAACTACTGTAAAGTGCACTAAACTGCCGAATAGAATCAATAATGGAAGCTTAAGACTGACATGAAGATGGGTTGTTGATAGCCTTAACTACCCATTTCCACATCCAACTCCACAATGCCATGCTCCTAGTTATGTTTTCTAGCCATCAAAATGCACTACGAATAGCAAGAAGTTCGATAATGTTAAGTGTTGATTAAATTGGCTAGCACGGCCAACAATGTGCGACACCAAATCCGATTTTGCATTAAACAAAGTTATTCGATCAAGCCATATGCTCCAAGAAACAAGTGCTAGAATTTCAAGATCCTGTTGCATACCGTTGGTAAAGACCCAAAACCACAAATCCAGTAAATTTGACCCACTAAAAGATTGAATCAATGGCCAAATTGCAGTCATTTTCCATACTTGTTGAGCACGTTTACAATGACAAAATATATGAATACCATTCTACGGGAAAGAGGAACACCTAGGACACCTAACATCGATCAAGATGCCACGTTTTGCCAAATTGAAACGTGTTGGCAGTGCATCATGTATAGCTCGCCAATTATGAATCTTAATCTTACTAGGTATTCTAACTTTCCATAAGTGACAAACTGACAATAAAATATTTAGTAGTAACAAGATTATCAACGAAAGACTAGTTTCTGAATTCTCTATGTTTACGAAGGAACCCCCTTTCCGTGTTCTGTTGTTGATTATACATATGGACTTGACAGAGAAGAAACATCAAACTTACCAACATTTTTTTTTTTCATTTTTCATTAAATAGAAGCACAAGTTACAATTTTGTTTTGGTCATATAAGACCCGCCAAATGTGAAGAAGTGTCAATGGCTATTATTGATGTCAAACCAATTTCCATGTCATAACACTTAAATAAATATGTATCGATCCCACTCTGAAAGATGGGAGGACCCCATGAACATCAATCTCTTCATTGAGCTTTCCAGTCATGTCTGTACTTGTACTTTTAACTGTTCAAGGTCACTTCTATGCTACACATGGGTAGTGCCCCGTGGATAAATCTATGGCAGAGGTTTTTTGGCCCAAGATTCGGGGTATGTGTTGAATCATTTGGGTCATGTATTTAGGGCACTCCCATGAGATAGCTTAGAAGAATTCTTGTTCAATCCTTCTGTTCCTCAACTTTGTGTCCCATCCGCATTATTCCCAATTACAAATGCATTTCATGCTGGGATGCATTCAATTTCAACCATGGCCCAATCCTTTATTGAACCAGCGGGGTAAATATTAAGTGTATTTACGGAGTATATACAGGTTTTTGCATGGGCAAACTGTGATTGCAGCTAAATTAAGAACATGCATGCTTCTATACAATACAATTTGTGGGATTCTGCATGAGTTTGTGCTGAGTGAGTTTGCATTGGCCAACTGTGATTGCAGCTAAATAGCGTTGTTTGACCTCTCTTAGTGAAATAATTACACCAAATATCAGTCAATTAAATTAGGAAAGTATGTAGCTATACCTTATTTTTCAGTCCACTTTGAAGAACGATAATTGAGAGCGATTTAGGTCTTCTACGTTTGGGTGTTTTCAGACTTGGCGCTTGTGGATTGAATAATTCATGGGCTTAAACTTAGTGAACGCACCACCCAAAGTTGTGGCACATCAACATAGCCACACCAAACATTTTTTTCTTTTCTTTTTTTATCTTTTTATCTTCTATTTTTTTCGACAACCAATCAATCAATCAACCAATGATTGTAATGAATAGATTACTATTAGGCCAAGATATATATTTTATAATAAAATAGAAATTGGCGCTTGATCCTACAATTGGTATAAGAGCCAAGATCACATGTTAATGCAATTATCGTGAGATAGATTATTGGAGTGCAATAATTGTCAAGCATGCTAGGAGAGCAATCGAATAATGTCATTTGGATACTCTATGGTTTAAAGATTAGAATTACAGTGTTACTACCCGCTATAATAAAGGACGAGCGCTTAATCCTACATAACTCAATATCACAAGAACGTGGGATAACGAATTGTTTTGACGACAAAATAAATCGAAACCAAAAAAGCAAAATAATATTTCGGAAAACCAATTGATGATTTTAAATGGGAAGCCTAATTCAGAAAACGAAAAACAAAGATGGGGAGAACTTCTTGAGAAAAAAAAAAAAAAAAAAAAATTTCCTAAATCATGGCCTTCTTAACTGGCACAAAGCAAACATATATACGAATCTACAAATGGTAGATGGACAAATTATATATATATGGCATGCTTGGCTCCTGGTACGCCACCCGCCTCACCCAATCCTACAGCCGGAATCGGTGTCACCGTGTGGCATACAGGGAGCCAGGCATATCCCATCCCATGCATATATATCACGATGATGCTGCTAACAACTGATTAGTGATGAGGATCCACAACATGACACATTGATCAATGAACGAGCTCAGCGAGCAAGTAAAAGAAAGAAAACAGAAACAGGATAATATAAAAGGCGCGATTCATTTCTGAAACATTCCAGGGGAATACATAAGTGTGGGTGTGCGGGAGATGGTGAATATGGGGTGCGATATATATAGGATCAGAGAATTGAGAAGTGATTCACCTGCCATGTATAAAAGACAGCGACTCTAATCACTTTAATTACAATGTCACAAATTTCGGGAATCAAATTTTATACATATAAAGGTGGCCCGTAATTCAATGCGCTCCACCGTCAACGCAAATCTTCTGCCCAATAATTTTGGATACAATCACAATCCTCGGTATGCCGACAATAATAACAATAGCCATCATTGTACTAAGGCAAAATGGGTTACTTCTTTTGTTTTTGATCTACAAGGTATCCAGGCTTTCTTCTGACTAATCATTGGGTGACGGAACCGGCCCCTCAATGCCGCCACCAGGTAAATCGAGGGATGTGCCCGAGCTTACAGACATCTGTGGGAGAGGACCTACATGCCACGACCCCAAAGCATACCCCCACAATATTCAAGCAGGGAATGCACTCCACACGGGAATCGAACCTGGCGTCGAGGGGTTAAAATGGGTTACTTCTTGGCTATCCATGTGATGAATCAATGACTCAAATTTATCATTGCAATTAGTTCTACATAAAAAAAAATACAACATCGATAAATTTGAGTCATTGATTCAATAGTTAGGGTAGTACCACATATGGTAGCCAATAATAATTCGGTAAAATGAATGTAAAATCTTGAATACAATAAGTATACTGATTTTAGATGCAATATTCATTTGTGTGATGTAATATAAATATGTAATACTGATTTATATGAATAACTACATAGATTTTAGTGCACATGTAAATAGATGAGACAATTTAAGAGAAAAAAGTAGATTCGTTACTCTATGTTTCTCATTGAAATTTTGGGCATCTTTTATTGCCAAATTAGATTTTAGTTTTTTATTTTTCATAAGTTTAGTCATTGATATAGTAATTTTAGCCTTTTTCGTCGGAGTGTCGATGCACCACTGCAAATACCAACATCATCGACGCCACGCATAAAATTGGTAATAGAGTTGTGAAAAAGTAAAAATAACCGAGTAAGACTGAAATTTGGAACATATGTGACATCCAAAAGAGTTAATATTTAGTATCAAAATTATAATTTTTCCTAACTTTAATTTATGTGCGAGACCCACTGCCCAGCTGTACTCTTATTTTCTCCAACAAATAGTCTCACGCTATCTTTCAAATGCAACTTTATTCCCTTTCTCTTGCACTCCATATATAAAATAAGTAAAGTGGATTCTTTTAACAGTTCTGAGTGAAATTTTGTCGGGTGTGATTGGAGGAAATTGCGATGTTCCCTTCGCCAACCATAGCCTTTAATAAACTTTGTCACCTCCCTTTATCAACCTTTTTTGGCCCATCTTCATGTTGTCCTCTACTTTTTTATTGTGTCATTCGTAACATGATCATACAACGGATGGAGGTGATCGTCCGGCTCAATTAAAAAAAAAATTCAAATCATATCACGTCATATTATGTGGCTAATGCCTAACAAATGTGCATGTACCTAAATCTAATCAAAATTCTCTTCCTCGTATTAGAGAATAAATAATAAATTATTCAATCTCTCTATAAGCTCGAGTTTTTTAGATGAAATAATGATTCTTTATGGTGTCAGATCATCTGGCTAACGCCAAGATCCTGAGTTGAAAACTCACAAACAACAATTACCCACACATTAAATATTCACTTGATGAGCCTTACAAAAAAGAGAAGTAAATCGACCCACAAGTTAGGGAGAATAATAGATAATAAATAATAAATTATTCAATCTCTTTATAAGCTTGGGCTTTTTAAATGAGGCAGTAATTCTGTAGCTCCGAGTTCTGTGTTGGAATGGTTGGTAACCCCAAAAACAATGCTGATGAAGCAACAATCGTTAGATGATAATATTCTAGTTCAATAGTTTGACGTGTGATTGAGTGTTATTTAAAGCCTCGTCAAACCAACAAAATTCTGCTATGCGCCTATGCCAGACACACTACATGTCTACATGGTCTTGTCAACTTCGTGCATGCCAGCAAGAATTTTCCGGTATCTGTATAATTGAATTGAAAGTCTACTTATTTTAGTTCGAACTTTTCACTTTCAAGTTTCAAGTTAGGGTACCTTTAAAGGGTTTGTATATTGCCACATTTGATTATAATTATAATTATAATATAACTATTATATTATACGAAAATAATATTTATATAATAATAATATTTATAATTAAATAATATATTAATATATATATAATAATATTAAATTTATTATATATATTGTTATAAATATTATTGTTATATAACTATTATATATAATATAGTATTTATAATTAAAGTATAAATAATATAAAGTATATTATTAAATTATATATATTTTATATAAATAAAAGAAATATTATTGTTATGTAAATATTATATATAAATATAAATATAAAATATATAAATAATGCACATGGATTTATAAAATTCCATTGAATAATTTTTAAAGTACGAAATCGAAGTCATGCAAGGTTTCATAATAGATCAATGAATCATCAACTACAAGTGGATTTAGTTGAAGAGATTTGGAACCGATTTGGAGGAGAGGAAAATGACGATTAATGTAGGATTGTATACCAGTTTTCTATTTTTTTTGTTTTAGATATCTATCTTCTTATTTTATATTATTTGTCGGTTAACAATTTTAATTATTATCTTTCATTTTTGTTATTAATACTGAGAAATTAAATATAATTTAAAACAACATCATAAAAAAATGATTGGCAGTATATTAAATAATAATATGAAAATATAATTTTTAAATTTTATAATAGTTTTTGATTTTTTGATAACTTGAATTAAATTTACAAATAAAAAATCAAGTTAAGAAAGTTATATTATAAATAAATCTAAGTATTTAAATGTTTATTTTAAATATGAGTAGAATATATTAAAATATGAATAAAATATAATAAAATATTGAGCGGGTCTCATTAATTGAAATTGAAGTGAATTGCAAGTATAAATATGATTTGAAATTATTAAATGTAGTAATTGTAAAAGTTATGGATGTGGCAGTGGAGCCTACTTTTGAAATTGATTTGTAATTGCAGGGATGAAGATTACTTTATTACCTATTAATAAATTGTCCCTATAAATTCGAAAAGATTTCAAGAAATTTACGATAATCGATCCATATCGAAAGATAATATTATAGTTGAAAATAACCTTCTAAATTCTAATTATTCTAATAACTATTCCTACCACAAACGAGCAATTCATTATTATTGCTTATAATCATGAATATGTCAAAGACATTGCGAAACACACACAACACAAAGTCAGTGATGTTAAGTGGTGTGTAATACAAAGACAATATGAAATTATTTAAAATAAAATAAATACGACTACTGTTGGCTAATTTAATTTAATATTATAAAAAGGAAAAAAAATCACGAAATAACATGAATTGAAAAGATTTATAATCCCATTGTAATTTACAATCTAGGATTATGATTTTATGACTTTTTTAACGTTGCAGTCGAAGATTGTAAATTTTAAAATCTTTTTTTATAAAGTTGCAATTCAAAATTACAAATTTAAAAAAATAATCTTTTAATCCAAGATTGTAAATTTAAAATGCTATTTTTTTAGAAATATACGAAAAACGAAACTTTCAATTCTTGGTTGCAAATTTTAAAAAATAATTCTTATTTTTACCTAATTGAGATATTAGGTTTTGGTACAAAAATTTTAAACCATATATAAATAGTTAAAATATGGTTAAATGATCTGAAATAGCACGCAGAAAAATAAATACAATATTCTTTAAGTTGGACTCTAAATATTTCCTCCGGTCTCACAAGCACGCAATGTATTTCTCGTTGTGGTCTTCTAGATGACTCAACTTCTCCTACATTCTGTGTTAGTGATTGAGGAGGTCTAATACTAGCGATGAACTCACAAATATCATGATATTATTCGTAAATGAGAATCCATTGTATGCTTGGGTTGGATCTGATATATATGGAGTGTATGGTGATGGCTCCTCTTGGTGGACAGGTTGGGTCACGTAGTAGTCAGAAGAGGTGTTATCATAATGGAATGAAGAACGATGTGATGTTGATGTACCCCATGCATCATATGTACTAGTCGTAAATGGAGGGATGCCATCGTGAGCATCTACCGGAGTATCATAGCTACTTGATCGTCTTCTCCACTGGTTGCCCCCTCTACTGGTAGCTCGCTGTCGTGCAGGTATATCATATTTACTTTGTTGCGTCCGAGCAAGTTGACACCTTCATCCACAGTAGCTAAGTTATGATCTAATAAACGTCTGACCCCAGGGGAAATCCCTACATCCTCACTCAAACTTGAGCAACTAAGTTTGAGTTGCTCTATATGCTCATCCTTAAAAAAATAGATGATTAATAGCTAGCATAATCCATAAGATAAATAAAATGATTATAAATAAAATAGAGAAAATATATACATACCACTTGCTGTCATGCAGTAGCATCTGCTGCACAGTATCCTGTCTCAGTATTGTTGTTTGGTGGAGATATAATATGACGTATAATTTACCCTACCACGTCATGTAATCGTCACTGAAAGTATATGAGACGGTGGTCTGAGGGGCATACATAATATTATATCGTCTGACCATCCACAAATCTAAGTATTCACTATGGAACCATGTTCAATTTGTTGCAACACGACTTCTCGATCGAGCTTATGCAACGCCACCTATCTAGCATCTATTGGTGGTGGAATAGTTTGGAACAAACCAAACTGTCGCAAAACTCGTTCTGCACGATTCATCTCCACAGTGGCATAAATTATCAGTGGACATTGTGCCATCCAATCATCTGGACCACATTCTGGAGGTAGTGATATGATCTCCTCCGACTTCATGACATATGGAGTCCAAATAAATTACAATATAAAAACATGCTAAAATTAGTTAAGACAAAGTGACCACATCTTATACTCCATATAAACCCATTTCATTTAAGTAGGATAAGGTAAAAACTGAATAATATCAACTTCAGCTTTATCTACCTCAATACCATTAGCAGAGACGCCAACTTTATCTTGTTCAATAATGAAGTGATATTTTTTTAATTCAACACAATGTTAGTTTCTATGCACTTTTTGGGTACAAGTGTATGGCTAGACAAGCAATCATTGAATGAATTGTCCTAGACAGTAAAATCATCCATAAAAACATCTAATATATGCTCAATATATTCTGAAAATATATTAATCATACACCACTGAAATGTGTGGTGTGTTGCAAAGCCTAAAGGCATGCACCGATATGAAAAGTTCCAAAGAGGCAATTGAACGTCGTCTTTTCTTGGTCCTCTTGGGCAATATCAATCTAATAATAACCCAATAGCCATCAAGAAAACAGTAGTAAGAATGACATACTAACCTCTCAAGCATTTTGATCAATAAAAGGTAGAGGAAAGTGGTCATTCCAGGTCATAGTATACAACTTCCACCTATTCTGAATCCGGGTGGAAAGTGGGAAAACTCATCATTCTTGTTTTTCACCACTCTGATGCCTGTCTTCTTAGGGACTACTTGAACTGGTCTGATCCACTGGATGTCTGAAATAAGATAAATCACTCCAACTGCAAGAAGTTTGAGGATTTCATCCTTCACTACATCCATCATCGGTAGGTTAAGCTTCATTTGAGGTTGGCATGTAAGGCTCTCTCATTTTTCAAGTAAAATTATGTGCATGCATGTGGAAGGGCTAACTCCATTGATGTTGGTGATAGTCCATCCAATTGCAGTCTTGTGCTCTTTTAGGAGGCATATGAGTTCATTTTCTTGGTCGTTCCAACTTGTTGAAAATGAGCAAATAGATAAGTTTGAAATTTTTAAGTTATCATGAGGCTCGAGGCTTACACATGACGTAACAAATTGCCAGGGGCAATTCACAAATCAAATTTTATAGTTTGGTTCTAAGTAATATCGCACCATATGATGCACGGATACTCTTGAAAATTACTCGATGCAGTGTCGGACACTTCTAGGACACCGACACCTCTTGGACACTCTTCGGATACTTATAGGATACGCCACGTGGCGTGTCATTAATTTTAAAATAAAAATAAAATCGGACACCCGTGTTGGACACCTCAGAGGGGTGTACCGACACAGAAATGACATTTTTGGGGGTAATTGTAGAATTTAATTTTTTTGATTAAAATGAAATTTGAAGTGTTTGTTACACTTTATGTTAATTCAAGTAATATACATTTGGTGCTAGTGTGGATGATACTATGATGATTTTAGTGATATGCAATTTATTTATACGCTTCTTGGATTTGGTAAGAATATATTTGGTATTATCTTTTATTTAGAGTGCATGTTAAACTTTATGTTAGTTGAAGTAATATGCATCTGGTGATGATATGTGTGATATTATAATGACTCCAGTGACATGCATTTATTTATACGCTTTTTGCATTTGGTAAGAATATTTTTATTGTTTTTATATGGTTTTAGCATTTACAATGCACCTCAGCTGTGTCGTATCCAAAAAATTTTGAAAATCTGTTGGATTCGTTTTTGTCAGCAATTTTCGCCCTCTAACCATTTCATTCCGAGTTCAAGCTAGCTGAATTCTCAAATTCTATACCATGGAAAACAACTCGATCCCCTGAGATTAATCTATGGAATCCACGGACGAATCAACCAATTGTGAAACAAAAGAGAATCGGATTCCGGATGAGGCGATGATGATATTGAAATCAGTGGCGGCCCAGTGGGACGACACAACCGACGTGAACGAGCTGCAAGCTATTCGCTCAAGGGTGCCATGACTAACGAGGTTTACCAGATCAAATGGCTTACCAATTCAACGCATGAATTGCATCCGAGATCCCGGAAAATGCTGGTCAGAATTTATGGTGAAGGTGTCGATATATTTTTCGATCGCGAGAATGAGATCCGTACGTTTGAATTCATGTCTAGGAAAGGACAGGGCCCTCGTTTGCTTGGACGCTTCTCTATTGGACGCATCGAAGAGTTCATTCGGGTAAGGTTCCGGTTGGCTGTATTTCTAAATCTAATGCTCCTGTTATTAATTTTATCTTTTCATACATCTGTTTGATCATTGCAAGTTTAGCATTTTCACACGTTAAGCTATAAACCCGGGAGTACATACTCAAAAGAAATATGTAAGGTGTACATGTACAAATTAGGCAAACCACTCTAAATCAATTTATTAGAGTATATGGAGTGTTCTTGTTTTTAAAGCCTTGATAAAATTTATGTATCGATAAAAAAGAGTAAATTATAGATAAAAAAGGGAGTATATGGGGTCTCATGCTCCAGTGATTTTGAATATTTTACCTCATGGCGATATTTCCAAAAGCTCAGTCGCATAGGGGCGCCACAATTTCATCATGTCATAATGTATTTCAAGGAGGTCCGACAAATAACTCTAGAATTAAAGATGGCTTTAATATCTTTGTCTTTTCAAGTTAGTTGTTTGGCTTATTAAGATTCAAGAAATGTTTGGAGTCTTTTGTAGTTGGGACTTGGGGGAAAGCTGCCTTCATCAATGTATTTGTCCGGATAGTGGGCTCTCAAGAACTGAATAAAACAAGAACATAATAAGAGGTCGGTTATGGCAGCTCAAGAATCTTGTCTATGCTGTTAATTCATAGGCCAAACTCCAAAGCCTAGGTCGTAGGTGATTTTTTCATGGATGTTCATGCTAGTAGCTCATGAAACTTTCTAATTCTGCATTAGTTTATATAATCATTTTTATTTACTGACAGCTGTTCGTGCCTAAACCCTCTTTTTAGCATGGGCGGTGGGCTTTGTTAAGAGAATTACTGAACTATTCTATGTTACCTTCCCTTATTTGCCTCATTGTAGACACTTACAGCATCTGATCTGTGTGATCCTGAGATCGTGAGATAGATTGATGTATGCTTATTTCTTCTTCAGCAGTTGATTCATGTTATGTAACTCGACTCCGATCACACCAATATATATGATATATCTATCTGCTTAGCAACTAAAATCCAGTGATTTAATGCCTTGATTGTTTTCTGGTTGATCAAAACAGCAACAAGATTGCAAGCAACTCTATTCCTTTCAATCAATATTAAAAAACTGTATTGACCACATGCAAAATACCGATTTACGTAAAATCAAGAATTCCTCAATTCATCCCAAGTTTATTTAATCTGTACGGAGACATTCATTTACGCACACACTTAGCACAATTCAACCTCTATATCAGTGATGCTACAGAGCATGATTAGGCAATTCACATTGACTCAATAACAGAATTCAATACCAGCATTCAAGAACCCATTCACGCATAAGAAACAGAAAAGTGCAGTCATGAATCGGAAATAGCAAGGAAAGAAAATACGACACCAGGATTTATGTGGTTCGGCCTTCAACCCGGCCTACAATCCACGGGAGGGGGAGAATTTCCATTAAGCATCAAATCCAAAGTGTTCAACTCACAAATCTCCCTTATTTCGTACAAGAAACTTTATCATGATTAGTGTTTGTGTGAGATTTCCAAATCTGATTTCCAACACTTTGATTCCCTCAATGCTCTCTTGCATTTCAGAGAAGAAGATCTTCGAGGCACTTCCTTCTCTTCTCCTATTTTTGCTCAAAACCGCTCGATCGATTCTGTTTTCATCTCATCCTTTAAAGGACAGCAGGTTGCCATCTTCTCACCACCTCATCCGTTGGATTTAACTCATTATTCAATGGCCAGATGCATCCTGGCACTTTTAAAACAAAGCAAGGCAAAAAACATAACAGGGGCAAAACAGTGAAAAAACACATAGTCAATTATACAAGTCAAAAATAACAAATCTCCACCTTGACTTATAATTGTTATCCTATGATATCACCCCCCTCCAACCAGCCCTAAGGGCATCAGTTCCTTCGGATATTCACCAAGTCTAGACAATGTCTGAACTTAATTGCGGGTAATGTTATAGTAAGCATATATGCTGGATTGTCCTCTGTAGGAATCTTCATCATAGTAACCAATCCATTTTTGATAGCATCTCGATGCCAACCCAACTCTTCAATAATCTTACTTAGCCACATGGCTTCCTTTATTGCTTCGGTGACAACAATATACTCAGCTGTTGTGGAAAACGCTATCACAGATTGAAGATTGGTCTTCCAGCTTATGTAAATGTTAGGGACTTCCTGGTGTCTATCCTCCCTGCAAAATCCGAGTCCACATATCCTATTATATGGCCACTTCCGTTTTCTTCCTCTTGGGCAGTAACTCAAGTCCAACGGAATCTCTCACATATCTCGGAACCCATTTCAGTGCCTCCCAATGGCTTCATCCTAGATTTGGCATGAACCTGCTGATGGCACTCACAACATAAGCCAAACCAGGTCGATTGCACACTGCATACTTTATACTTTCTACATTACTCGCATATGGCACGGTCTCCTCCAACTCTCCATGTAAAAACGAGGTTTTTACATCCAGTTGATCCAGCTCCAAGTTTAAATGGGCAACCAAGGCAATTAACGACCTTATCCGGCAATGCTTGACCATGGGTGAAAGATCTCATTGAAGCCTATCCCTTCAATTCGAGCAGATCCTTTGGCCACCAACCTGGCCATGTATCTCTTCTTCTTCCCTGGGATCCCTTCCTTTTCCTTGTGGATCCATTTACACCCCACAACTCTCTGGTTCTTGGGCCGATCCACAAGCTTCCATGTCTGATCCTTGTATGAGGAGGTCATCTTATCTCGCATTGCTCCAGTCCACTGGTCTCTGTCCTTATCACTCATTCCTTCCTTGTATGTCTCTGGCTCCACATAAGCTATATCCTCGACCACGTGAAATGCATAAGAGATATGATCAGGTGTCCATACTTCAACGGTGGTCTTACTGATCTTCTTTTCCTATCCCTAACAAGAACATAGGAATCTAATTCATTCGTCTGGTTAACATCTTCTTAACCCTGTTGTTCATCTCTTTGAGATCTTCTTGAGTTTCATCATCAACTTCCTTAGAAGTTTTAGTTCCTTGAAACTCCACCTCAACCTAAGATTCACCCCGACACTTCTGGCCATTAGATTCATCCAGTGTTTTAGTAGTTGGATATCCCATCTTTGATTCATCAAAGACCACATCCCTACTAATCAAATACTTTTGTTCTCCTGGTTCAAGGCACCACAACTTGTACCTCTTCGCACCAGGTGGATAGCCTATGAAGATGCACTTTAAGAAGTGGCTCGAGCTTGTCCTGCCTTACGTGAGTGTATGCCACAAACAAAGACTTTCAAAGTGTTGTAGTCTGCTGGTTTCCCATACCAAAGCTCCACCGATGTCTTAAAGTTATTGGCAGCAGACGGACACCGGTTGATCAAATAACAAGCTGTAGACACAACTTCACTAGGGATGGCAATGGGACGGGTCTGAACCCGGATCCGTATTGAACCCGTCCCGTTTGGGACGGGTCTAAACCCGGTCAAACGGGTCCCGGGGCGGGTCTGGACCCGGTCAACGGGTTTATGATGCGGGGCGGGGCGGGTCCTGGTATTGGTCGGACCCGCCCCGGACCCGCCCCGGATAAATATAAATTATAAAAAAAAAATTAAAATTAAAATTGTAATCTGTAAATCGTTCATTCATTTCTGCACAGCGAAAATTCCCCCCCCCATTTTGGTCTTATGCCACACCACATAAAATAAGGAAGGAAACGCTCGAAGAATTTGTCCCTCATCTCTTCTTGATCTGCTGACCCATACACATGGAGATAAATTTGGGTAATCTATCCATGTTTATCATCATAGTCAATAAGTGTGCCGTATACTTCTAAATATAAGAAGGTTTTTCTAAAACAGAACATTAAAATAATCGTCAGGCTATCGACATAAAAATGTTGAATTCAGCTATCTTATAAGTTCTGGTCCCGTTAATGATTCTTTTATTCAAATCAATTAATAGAAAAATAATCTTTTATAAGGAAAGCAATTAATAGAAAAATAACATGCTAACAGTGAAATGAAGTTGGTAAGATTGATAATCATGTTTATTCAAATCAATTAATAGAAAAATAATCTTTAATAACAAATTTTAAAAAAAAAACGAAACGGGTTCGCGGGTTGAACCCGCGACCCGGCGGGTCCTAGCGGGGAGGGGCGGGGCGGGTCCTGGTTTTTTTTTCTTGAGCCGGGGCGGGTCCTGGTATTGGCCAAACCCGACCCGTTGCCATCCCTAAACTTCACCCCAGAAAGTCCTTGGAAGACCAGCGTTCAGTAACATGCATCTAACCCACTCCAACAGAGTTCTATTCATCCTTTCAGCTAGGCCGTTCTGTTGAGGGGTATTGACCACAGTCTTGTGCCTAGTAATGCCAGATTTTCTACATAACTCATTAAACTCCTCGGAAACAAATTCCAGTTCATTGCCTGTCCTAAGATGCTTAAGCTTTGTTCCCATCTTAGTCTCGGTAATTGTATTCCATTCCCTAAATCTTCCAAATGCTTCAGATTTATTTTTAAATACAAAGACCCAGACTCTTCTCGAGTAGTCATCCACAATGGACATGAAATACCTCCCACCACCATGAGTTTGAGTTCTAGTAGGTCCTCCCCAAACATCTGCAAGCACATAATCAAAAGGTCTAGTTGTCTTATGAATTGCAGTGTTAAACTTAACCCTAATCTCTTGTGCCACAAATTGGCTTTGCTAAGATTAGTCTTACTTACGGTGGCTGAGTGACCTGTTACCATGTTTCCTGTCAGTGAATACAATCCATTTTTCCTAACTCATTTCATGACAACTAGGGATCCCTTTAACAATTTTAGTGATCCATTCTCAGCCTTAAATGTGTATCCGTTCATCTCTAGTGTGCCTAAGGAAATTAGATTTCTTTTGAGTTCTGGAATGTATCTCACTTCTTGCAAGAGCTTTTCTGTACCATCATGCATTCTCAGTCTAATGGAACCAATCCCAATAACCTTGCAGCCTTTGTTGTCCCCAAGCAACACTAGCCCACTCTCGACTCGGTCGAGAGTCTCAAACCAGTTCTTGTTGGGACACATATGGAAGCTGCAACCTGAATATAGTATCCATTCTTTATTGGTCTCTGTTTGGTTCACTACTAATGCATCTGCTGAATCATATTCATTTGATACCACCGATGCATTATCCCCGTTACATGGTTTTTCCTGGTCTTTTTACCTTTCCGGACAGTATCTCTTGAAGTGACATTCCTTGTGGCAATTATAGCACTTATATGCAGTCCTTGATGCTTTTCCATTGCCACCTTTAGCAAGACTAGATTTCGATTTCGATATAGCCTTCTTGGTCCACTTCTGACCGTGATGGTCACGTTTTTCCGGTCTGCCCCTCTTGAACAGACCGTCCCCGGTACTTTCTTCCTTCCTATCGATTTTTCTTTGCAATTCCTTGGAATCGAGTTCAATAACAGCATAGTTTTGTCCTCATCCTCGAGTTTCACATCTATGATCTCAAGATCATCAATGATCTTATTGAAATCATCAATCTGTACCGAGACTGATTTTTCCTCTGCCATCTTGAATGAATAAAGCATTTGCTTCATGTAGAGTCGATTTGCCAAAGATTTCGTCATATACAGCTGCTCTAACTTTGTTCATACTGCGCTTGTCGATTTTTCCCTCGCCACTTTTCGGAGCGCCTTATCACCAAGGCTCAATATTATTGAACTATGAGCTTGTCTAGGATATCCGACTTCTCATTTTCAGATAGGGTAGCATGAAGTGCGTCGATCCCCTTCAGTGTGTCTACCGTTCTTTGTTGTACTAAGATTGCTCACATCTTGATTATCCATAATCCAAAATCGTTCTGCTCAGAAAATTTATCTATATCGAACCTGGTGGATCCCATCGTCGTGGATTCGCTTCCCACAGACGGCGCCAATTGCTATGTAACTCGACCCCGATCACACCAATCTATACGATATATCTATCTGCTTAGCAACTAAAATCCAGTGTTTTAATGCCAAGATTGTTTTCTGGTTTATCAAAACAGCAGCAAGATTGCAAGCAACTCTATTCCTTTCAATCAATATTAAAAAACTGTATTGACCACATGCAAATACCGATTTACGTAAAATCAAGAATTCCTCAATTCATCCCCAAGTTATTTATTCTGTACGAAGACATTCATTTACACAAACACGCAGCACAATTCAACCTCTATATCAGTGATGCTACAGAGCATGATTAGGCAATTCACATTGACTCAATAACAGAATTCAATACCAGCATTCAAGAACCCATTCACGCATAAGAAACAGAAAATTGTAGTAAAATCGGAAATAGCAAGGAAAGAAAATACGACACCAGGATTTACGTAGTTCGGCCTTCAACCTGGCCTACATCCACACGGGAGGGGGAGAATTTCCATTAAGCATCAAATCCAAAGTGTTTACAGATTTTCTCAACTAACAAATCTCCCTTATTTCGTACAAGAAACTTTATCAAGATTAGTGTGTGTGTGAGATTTCCAAATCTGAATTCCTACCCTTTGATTCCCTCAATGCTCTCTTGAATTTCAGAGAAGAAGATCTTCATTCCTTCTCTTCTCCTATTTTGCTCAAAACCGCTCGATCGATTCTGTTTTCATCTCATGCTTTATAGGGCAGCAGGTTGCCATCTTCTCACCACCTCATCCGTTGGATTTAACTCATTATTCAATGGCCCAGATGCATCCTGGCACTTTTAAAACAAAGCAAGGCAAAAAACATAACAGGGGAAAACAGTAAAAATGCACATAGTCAATTATACAAGTCAAAAATAACAATTCAAAAGATTGGTGTCACTGGATTATAGATTATTTGATATATAAATTTAAAGTTCTTACATTATAGTTCATATGATGGTTCAGAACTGGCTTAAAGATGCTAAACGATTGTCTTCGCCTCAAGAAGCTGAGGCTTTTCGCTCGAGTGTCATGGAAGATGAAATATCTGAATTGGAAAAGAGTTTAACTACTGATCATCGGCTTGTAGGATTCTGCCACAACGACTTGCAATATGGTAACATAATGATGGATGAATAAACCAAATTAATCACCATAATTGATAGTATCACTTTGCCGTCCTTAAACTTTATCTATGAGTGCAAAACACAAAAATCATCACGTTAAATGTTAATTAAAGAACTTAAAATATCTTGTATAATCTTCTAAATCCTTCAGCTTAAATTATTTTATACACACAGAATCTCAATTCTAATTTTGCAAATTTCCTTGGACTTAGGATACCAAGTACTAACTTCGTAAAACAAAATATTGATGCAAAATAAAAGCCAACTTAGTTCTTTTCTGATAGTAATGCATTGATCTTGTCTCATATGTCTATTGTCTTTTGATATGTTGCCAATCATGAACCATAGGATTTTGAATATGCAAGTTACAACCCCGTAGCCTTCGATCTGGTGAATCATTTATGTTGGCTGCTGATTATCATACAGAACCCCTCATATTTTGGACTACAGTAAATATCCAGGTAATTGTTTGCTTTCATTCCTCTAATAATGGTATAATAAAGCTCCGATTGAGTTAGTGGATAGGAAAAAATAATCCATTGGAAAATTAATTTCTTGACTGTGTAAACAGGTTTAAAGGAGCCTGAAACTTTTTCGTATATATATATATGAGTTGCTCAGGTACCCTTTTGACTGATAACTTTATTAGCATGATTTTTATTTTTGACCTCGGTAGTAGATAAACAAGGTATAAGATGCACTATAGATTTCCTCTGAACCATTAGAGTGTGTGCAGGCGGTCGACCTAGTGGCTTAGAGGTTGAGCAATTAGTAGAGCAAGTGGAGAAGTATACTCTTGCAAGCCATCTGCTTTGGCCTTTGGGGCTTATGGGCGTATAATCTCGGTGACCTCTCTGGTCTTCCGGGATTTGAATATTCCAGTGTATCAATATCTATGAATACACAATATGCTTTCAAATTTGATTGTTTTATATATTTCATTTCTCTTATCAAAATTCCTTTTAACTAGAACGAGGTGAAGTTTAAGTCGGCCGCACGATTTTTGAGATGAAGTAATCAATCATACATATGGCAACATTTTTTGCTGGTTTTGTAATAGTCTGAAATAGTTTTCCTCAAGTTTCACATAATCTTTTAAACTTGTATCAGGAACATGTTAACAAAATAGATTTCGACTATATGGAGCATGCAAGACAAAGGTTTCAACGGCACCGGGTAGAGCTGCTTAACGGGACCGGTCAATCCGCCCCGGCCCAGAACCGAACCGGTTAGCCCGGTCGGGAACCGGAACCGGGCTAACCGGTTCCGAACCGGTAAGATACCGATCCAGACTGGTTCTAAGATTCCGGACTAAATGGATCCGGTTCCAGGGCTGAACAAGAACCGGATCCGTTATTTTTAAAAAATTAAAAATATTTTGGTTTAGATAAATATATTCGAGGTTAGTATACATACGCAAAGATCCGTTAGCTCAGTTGTTTATAGCTGCAGATTAACAGGCGGTGACTGCTTGTTCGAATCCTCCAAGCAACAATTTACCGGATCGGATTTGTTCCGTGCTTTTCGGACCCAAAAAATTATATGCCACGCTCAAATTATCAATTAAATTTTGCCCATTTATTTGAAAGAATGTTCAGTTTTTGGTTTCGGTCTTCATTTATAATGTTTTTGGTTCCTCGGTCCCAAAAAATTAAGATATGTTTGAATTTAGATAGAAAGATTATGTTGGTTATTGATTTGAAGAAAGGATTAGAAATTTGGACTTTTAATAAAATCATTTAAAAGCATTATAATTATCTATACATATTATGTATTATGCCAATGCAAAATGCATATTACATAGATCAAAAGTTGTATTTACTTGTTTATTCTACAATAAAATACTTATAATAATATCTCGTATTTGAATTCTCATGATTAACATTAAAATATGACTGATCAAATATTAAAATAATACCTGATTATTAAAATATATTAATCTTTTAATATTGTCACTAACTGATATGAACAGTGTTTTCAAACCGGACCGAACATGAAATCGATGTCCTTACTGGTTACAGGTTCGATCGGTTGAACCATTGATTCAACCGGTGATGACGTCAGCATTATGTAATATCTATTTTAAGTTTTGTAAAATATATATACAATATATTTTACTATAGTTTCAAGTTGTTCACAATAAAAAAATATCGTTACACCAACATAACATGTCAAACTTCAAAAATTAGATAAAATGAAATGTCTAACATAAAATAATAATAAAACATCTAAAAAACAACAAATAATGCCAAAAAAGATCGATATCCCAAAATTATAATAAAATATTATGAAATTATTCACATATATTATAATTTACGAGAAACTAAGCATGTTTATATATAATATACAAGACACATTTATTGAATATTTGAAATTTTTGATAAAAACACGCACAAAATATTATTTTGTAATCATTTAAATAACAATAAATTATATATAATATATTTTGTTCTACAAATTTGATTTATAATTTTAAAAAAATAAAAAGAATTAAAATTTTAAAAAGGATAGAAAAATGAAGGAACATACTGGTTCAACCAGGCGATTTTTTACCGGTTTAATCCGATTCCCACTGGTTTTTTATCAAGGTGGTTTTGATGGATCAACCGGACCGAATCAAGCACTGGTTACTAGAGCTGTCAGAACGGGCCAGCCCGACCCAAACGGGTTGGCCCGCCCGACCCGCGGCCCAAACGGGCCCAACCCGTTTGGGCCCGCCTCCAGGCGGGTTGGGAAAATCCCAACCCAACCCGACCCGAAGCGGGCCGCGGGTTGGGACGCGCTGGCCCGCCGAAATATATTTTTTTAAATTAAAATTTTTTTTTAAAAAAAATAAATTTTTAATTTTTTTTTTCAAGAAAAAATTTACATCTAAACTTGTCGAACCTGGAACTGATGCTAGAAGAATACTAAAACGTGTTTCAGGTTTTATCTAGATATTAACACTGCTACTATATTTTACTCAATTTTGAAATACTCGTTGCAACTTTCAAGCAAGACCAAGTGAAAAATATATAGTAGATCGAATGCTTCAATGTGATATTGAGTTTTTATCTATGAATTGAGCCTAAAAAAAGAAATAACAAATTTTTTTTTTAAAAAAAATGGGGCCAACCCGCGGGTTGGCCCGCCAAAACCCGCGGCCCGTTTGGGCCAGCCCGTATAGACCCGCCTGCTGGCGGGCCTTAAAAATGCTGGCCCAACGCGCCTATTTGGCGGGTTGGGTTGGGTCTGACCCATTTTGACAGTTCTACTGGTTACAGGTTAAACCGGTTGAACCGGCCGATTCGGATCGGTTTTCAAAACACTTGATATGAAATTGAAAGCCAAAATAACCTTTGTGCTTTCAAAATTTGGTTAATTCATTCCCATGTTTATGAAAATAATGAATTATAAAGTATTATAATTCATTCCCATCATATTCGTCCCTTAATACATTTAAATTTAAATTTTGCACTGTGTGAAATCAACTATATATAAAAACAACTAATAAATTGTGGTGGATAGGTAATTATATAATTGATTTAAAGAGATTCACATTAAGGACTTTTTTAGTGGACTTTGTGGTTAAACTAGGTACTTTGGTCAAAGAAAGAAAATACTTATATGGATCCGGTTTTGGCCATTATTAGAATAACTTAATATGATTGGTCTAGAAAGATTGATGTATTAATATATATATATATATATATATATATATATATAAGATGATGTGTTTTAATATTAAATTGGTATATAAGTGGGGTTCGAACCAGGTACATATAAGGGTGCTTATCGGATCCGTCGGACCGGTTTTGAGTTTGATTTTACCGGAAAAGATCTGGTACGGTAAGAAACTGGATCGGATCTGGTTCTGGGTCCACCGGTTACGGGTTCCAACCTGGAATTGGTTTTACTGGTTCTGGGTCCACCGGTTCCGGGTTCCAACCTGGAATTGGTTTTAATTTGTTTTTTTTTAAAAAAAATTGATATAAAATTTGGTCACTGCAGGGTTCGAACACGCGACCTCACGTGTTCGAGTGAGAAGTTCTAACCAACTAAGCTAATTGGCCTATATGTTTATAAGCTGAACTCAATTATATTTATAGAAAACATTTTGTTTAAATAACGGATCCGGTTCCGGGCACCTGTTCTGGAACTATAGAACCGATCCGCACCGGTATCTTACCGATTCTGGATCAGTTTGGGATCGTTTTCTGTTCCAAACCGAGCTAAACAGGTCTGGTTGCGGGACGGGTCTGGATTGACCCGGCCCATTAAATAGCCCTAGGTGCATACAACTATTTCCCGATTAAAGCATTGGGAATGTGATATGTCTGAGCCCACGTAAACAAATATATGTATCCCCTTTTCAGATATTGGATTGACCCTTCGCAGCATCAAAGTGAGTTTGCTAAAGTATTGGAGTCGTCGTTGACCAAGTCAATTAAGCGACTATGTTTTCCTGAAATTAGATGACTACAGGTTGTTGACTTCGTGACCATTGTTATTAAAAGTTGTGGGAAATTAAGGCAAAAAGATGCATAAGAGAGTCCTATTGTGTGAACAATTTTGGGTGTTGACTTAGTTTAGTTTCTTGAATAAGTCTAAAAGATATGGTTTACACAACCAAAATCCACAACTAAATTGGCAGTAAAGTGGTATGTTACATGGACAATCATATGTTCAAAGAACATTGAGTTTTTAGCAAGTTTTGTGTAGTTTATACATATGATAAATGAAGTAATATTCAAACTCGACCTAGTTATATTGAACATCCAACTATTTCGAACTTGGGGTTTGGTGGCCTAAGGTGTTGAAGGTGTGATACCCTTGTCCCACATAGGTAAAAATTGGAAGTTTAAAATGGTATATAAGGGATTATGAATTACAATGTACTCATATAGCAACATGAGTTAAACTGTTTTCGTAAAGCGATGACAGATATAAAGTAGTTATTATATGAGCTCATTGTGCATTATTTTCTGCGGGGGACTGGGTCCTGGGCGTAACAGAATGATATCAGAGCCGGTCACCAGCAAGGAAAACACGAAGAGATAAGTGTTATGTGGGGCAAAGTGCTAAGCACTTGAGAGCCACCTCTTGAGCCTAAGGGACAAGGTACTACATGACGGGGCCACCTCTTGAACATGTTGGGCAAAGTACCACGTGCGAGGGAGCCACCTCTTGTACATGCGGGGCAAACTGCTACATGTACGGGAGCCACCTCTAGATTCCCGGTGTTATTGGTCGATAAATTAGGTTGCAACGAGGACGTCGCGTTATGAAGAATAGGAGATTGTGATGCCCTTGTCCCACATAAAAAAAAAAAGGAAGTTTAACATGGCTTATAAAGGGATACAATGGATTCCTATAGCAATGTGGGTTAACAATTTTCTATAGCGATGACGGATATAAAGTAGTTGCTATATGATCATATTATACATTTGTGTTGCGCAGGCCTGGGCCCGAGATGTGACAGAAGGTTATTAGGAATTATCAATTCCCTACAATTTGAATTTGATAAATTAGAATATTTCACAATTAAGTGAATATTATGTTTTATCTTTTACATTCGCTTGCAAGATGGAGCTCAGAGCAACAGTGAAAAATGTAATTTGTAGAAAGATGAGTTGCACCAGTATGCGTAATATGTGCTATTGTGTTTCGAAGGAAAAAAATTGTCAAAATTGTATCCAACAAGAGGTTAGAATTGTATTTTCCAGTACGTTAACATGTGGAACACATGTGCATGGGGACATTAGCTTTTCCATATTGGAGTATGAACTTTGGAAGTCGCCTCAACTTTTGATTGAAATCCATTATTTTATGTGCATACAATGAAAAGGAGAACAACGTATAATGGATGTTTCCTTCGTGCCAAATTTCGAGGTTGGTAACAAGTAGTTTGTTTGATGCTTGTGCGCATCTTCCACCACGCGGTGAATAACAACTAAGTATTTATTTTCAATGAATTCTGGCAGATTACATGAATTATAGACGAAATCGAGTTAGGTAGCCCAATTGTGTCACTTTATCCAATAACTTCTTTCGGTCAGAATAGCATCGTTGATCTATTGAACTCCAACTCTTTATATATAACATCAAGACATATCTTCTTTGGTTGTTTCTTTACTTTCGTGAAATGGTCGAAATCCATATACTCTACTCGACGAACATGTGCATTGCTGGACCTATGTTGTCCATGAGCAAACCTCTATAAACAACTTTCTTGCATCCTCGTAACATGTATATAAAGTTTATTTCGTTGGAAACAAATCAAGCATTTCAATATATTTTAGGGTAAAAAGCAGACACCCCAAATGTTCACTCCTTTCAGCACTTCACCCCCAATCTTTCAAAAAGTGCACTTAACCTCCTGAACAATTTTAGGTAGTGCACTGAACCCCCTAAACAATAATTGAGAACAATTTTAACGAATATTATGGCCATTCGTCTCACATACTACAATCGAGTGTATGTATGACTTTTCATGTATTTTCTGCAGGAATTTTACGATTCTACACATCATAAAATACATGAAAAGTAATTTTAAGAGTATACCCACGGTCGGGAAAATTGTCCCCGAATATTGTTTAGGGGGTTAAGTACACTACTTAAATTGTTCAGGGTGTAAGTGCACGTTTTGAAAGGTTGGAGTGTGAAGTACTAAAAGTGATGAATGTTGGGGTGTCCGCTGTTTACCCTATATTTTATTGCAAAAATTTAATGTTTGGATTATAATTTATGACAAAGTGCTCCAAGCAGCCAATCACTGTTAATAAGGAAAAAAAACAGGAGTTTGTTCAACGCAAGAAATAATTTATGAAAACAGAGAAACTAATTGGAACTTTCCTTTGGGAAACTAACTTTATTTTTAACTTTCAACTTGTAGTTATTGATTTAACTAAACATTAAATAATTTGGGCCCCTTTAGATATGAATTTTTTATTTAAATTTGTTCCCTTTATACTTCTCTGATTATATGATATTGGATCGAATCAATCTAATCTAGCTAACCCTAATTTTGTTAATTCTTGCAAAAAATTAGCTTCAATTGAATTTACTATAATACGTTCGGTGGATATATTGAATTTGCTTCCTAAAAATGAAGCCCAGATTTCTCAGCATGCAAATTTGTCGTGTAATACTAGTGAATACATGTGCAGGTACATTTTTTATAATATATATGTATATTATTAAAAAATAAATAAAGTTGATATAAAGATATAATTATATAAATGATATTAGAATATAGCTAACATGATATAACAATCTTAGTATGCTTAGCATAAATCAATTAAATCTGAATAGTAAGTAAATAATTCGATTAAAGAAGAGGTTGAAATTCAACAATAATCTTGTTTGTGGTTCCAATATCACTAGTTCTTACAGCAAGAATCGAGAAATTTTTGCATGGATCGGGTCACCAACTCACATAAATTATTGTCAATTATGATAAACCATTATTGAATACTTTTATGTGTATCGGGCCACGGACCTAAGCCAACATTCAATCCATGCAAGAACATCCAGCAAGATTCGAGTGAAAGTTATAATACTTACGTGAACAGATCACAAATTATGGAATTTTATTAATATATGGTCATATATTTAAGATGAAACCTCATTTATTTATAATAAACAATGTAGGATACAGTAATGATAATACTTTACCTTAACTCGGTAAATTCAAATCCTAAACTCCTATATAAAGCTACACTTTTCTTGCCTTTGGCGAAAAACAAACTTCCAAGTTCCAAATCCTAAACTAATAATCCGTACGTAAGCCATGGAAGTTTTGGCCGTCGCTTTCTCCCTCGCTCTCATTGCTTTTACATTCGCTCTAACCAGTATAAGAAGCCGCTTGCAAGGCGGTACACAAAGCCCGCTTCCACCGGGCAGCTTTGGATGGCCGATCATGGGAGAAACAATCGAGTTCTTGTTTGGAAAGCCGGAAAAATTCGTCGCGGACAGGATGAAGAAATACTCGCCTGACATTTTCAAGACCAATATCCTCGGAGAGAACACCGCTGTCATTTGTGGCCCAAACGGCAACAAATTCATCTTCTCCAACGAGCAGAAGTACTTCACCTTATTCCGGACCCATCCCACGCAGCACCTTTTCCGCTCATACCAGAACAAGGTAGCCGCCACCCCACCACCAATCCAACAAGCTGAAGAAATGAGAAAAGTGCGCCAACAAGGATTCTTGAAACCGGAAACCCTGATGCAATACTTACCGAAAATGGATTCCATCACACGTCAGCATTTGCAAGCCCACTGGGTAGGGAAAAATGTAGTGCAAGTACATCCTGCAGCGAAGACCATTACTTTGACTCTTGCTTCTCAATTTTTTCTTGGCATTAATAATCCAGCTCGTATATCGAGGCTCGTGAACAACTTTGATAAGGTCACCGCGGGCATGCACTCCATCACGCTTAATTTCCCTGGCACCACTTTTTATCGCGCACAAAAGGCTGCAGCTGCAATTAGGAAGGAGCTGCAAAGCGTTATTAAGGAGAAGAAACAGGCCATGCTGTCTGGATCGCCTATGCAGGATATTTTGTCACACTTGATCCTTACCACAGACCCGAGTGGCAAATTCATGGCGGAGGCGGAGATTGCTGACAGAATCATGGGGTTGTTAACTGCCGGATATAGTACAGTTGCCACGACTATTACTTTCTTGATGAAGTATGTAGGCCTAAGTTCAGAAATCTATGAGAAAATCCGAGCAGGTAACTAACAAACCCTCTAGTACTATCTTTTAGTTTTCTATTCTTTTCTGCATGATTACTAAGGTATGTATTGTGCAGAACAAATGGAGATTGCTGCAACCAAAAGGCCCGGTGAACTACTAGAATGGGAAGACATGAGAAAAATGAAGTATACCTGGAACGTCGTATGTGAAACCATGAGACTAGTTCCCCCTCTACAGGGGACTTTCAGAGAAGTTTTGACACAATTCACTTATGCTGGATACACAGTTCCAAAGGGTTGGAAGGTATGATAAGTATTCTATTAATGAGAGTTCAAAAAAGAACTTCAGTTCGGGGGAGAATATATATGTGGGTTTTAACTGTGAAGTATGCATACATATAGGTTTATTGGACAGGGTCTACGACCAACATGAACCCTAAATATTTTCGGGATCCGGAAACATTTGACCCATCAAGATATGATGGAGGTGAAGCGCCTCTGCCGTATAGTTACGTGCCATTTGGAGGCGGGCCAAGAATGTGCCCTGGAAAAGAGTATGCTCGGCTAGCAATATTGGCGTTTGTTCACAATGTTGTGAAGAAATATAAATGGGAAGTGGTTGATCCGAACGAGAAGGTTGAAGGTGATATGATCCCGGAGCCCGAAAATGGCCTTCCAATCCGCCTGTATCAGCTTTATTAATGGTGGCCATGGAAATATATAGGAAAATCTTGATGTTGCGGATGAACTGAAAATTTTAATTAAATGTGCTTTTGTCATCAGTTTATTAATATATTTTGTTATCTGTACTAGAAAAGCATTATAGATTATGTACCATACATAGGTAAATTGGATTTCTGGTTAGGTTATTTGATTTGAAGCCCTGATACTAATTTATTATGAATGAATGAATACTAATATACTATACATATTTTGATTTTGTGGGTCGTTGATATCATAATTTGCTCGAGTTTCACAAAGCACATTGGAAGATTTTTCCCTAGAAAACATCAAATATTACTGGGGAATTCGAGTTATGATATTTGACTTTCACAGGTAAACAAAATATTATTACCAACCATCAGTAATAACTCTAAAATAAAAGGAATTTTATAATTAAAAATAATAGTTCAATTAAGTTATGAAAAAAATATTATAAAGAATTATGCCAACCATTGTTAATTTTAATTTCAACATACAATTTTTTATACAAGAATTTATTCAACATCAAAATAATATTATCCATAAACAACCTGTATATAACTCCACTAACATTGTGTTTTTTTTTTTTTTTGTCGCTGAAACATGTGGTCTTATGAGAGTTGTTACTCCAAGATGATGATCATGACTGATAAGTCATTCCATGATTTCAGGACATGGCTATCTCGAGTCTCCATGAGTGGATAGGATGTTAGGAGAAAAAGTTAGAATCCTGCTAGTATTAAAGGCCCAAGAACTGACACGTGAACAATGGTGGAACAATTAGTTTGTTAGGATTATTAAAGAGGGAACAGATCAATAAACAGAGGAGGGAAAGGGATAACAGGATACCAGATTTTAGTAGAAACTGAGTGAGGCAAGCATTTTGTGCTTGGGCAGGGAGAAGAAATCCTCTTCCGAGTAATAGCGAGCATTAGCTTGGGCCGGGGAGGTGTTCTTCCGGAGTAAGAGTAGCTGAGCGTTTGGGCAGAGTGCATTTCCTATTTTCAATTGTAATTTTCTTGGATTTTCAGTACATCATATTTCCAGAATTATCGTTGTGTTCTTTGTTCTTGTTTCATTCAGCTGTGTGTGAGCTATTTTGTTCCTAACTGGATCGGCTATTGGAAACAACCCTATCTTATGCCTTGTTGCAGGTATTATATGCATGTACAAACAGGATTATAATGATACAAATGCTGGCGGAACCATGGAGCTGTGAGTATTGTCTGAATTTGCAGTTGCGTATTACTCTTTTAATTCTTTAAATCTGTGTTGTCCTGCTAGTCGTTCTGGACTCCTTAATTACTTCAGTATGTGCTTTGAGAGGTACGGTCATAACTATTTTCATATGCATTGATAGCGTCTAACCAGAAAATGTAAACGACTAGCTTGATCCTGGATGGGAAAGCCCTTTGCTGCATGCACAAGGGGAATTTGATGAGGGTGAGACTCTTCTTCTTGATGCCCTGAAGTCTGTTGCCTCATTTAAAACGCTTAGTGCTGTTTTATGAAACCACTTAAAATGTTCTTTTAGTGCTTGTCACCTAAGTGAAATGCATGGTCTTTGCTTCATATGCTCTCTGGGGATTACATTCTCAAGTACATAGTGAAACTACTTGGCCTGCTTCAGTAAAAAAAGTCTGCTTTTGTACCACTGGATTATTTTTCATGTTCTGCTATTTGTTTACTTGGAGCTTTATATACTTGTCAAACGTGCTGCCACTGCAGATGAGAGTTTTGACAGAGCAAAACTATTGTTTGAAGAGCCACTAGCCCTTGGCTCAAGTGGCACCAAGTTACTCTCTAGAGCACAGGGGTCTTAGATTCAAGACCCCGTTCCCCTCCTCCAGATATAAAAAAGAAAAGAAAAAGAAAAAAACTATTGCTTGAAGAGTAGTTGTAGCTCGAGATTCCATTGATCCATGCCGTCTGATTTTGTCAGTTATTGTTTCTTTATTGCAAATCAAACTTTGATACAAAAAACGTGGAAAATATGCTGAAAACGGTCATTTTAGTCATATTCTTTAAATGAAGATAGTTGTAATACTGTAAAGTTTGTAGATCTCTCAATAAACAGATAATGCAAAAATCTTGGTTGGCATCTCCGGATAAGAGATCATGGGTTTTTTTTTTTTTCTTTTCAGAGGCTAGGATATAAAGCTACGCATCATCAGAAACTGTTATTAAACAAAAGCTACAAAATTTTATGTAAATGACTAAAAATCATGTTCAAGGAATACCATAGAATCCTCGTCTGAATCCCCAGTCCTAAACACCACCAAAAACTGGGAAAAAATGGTATAACTTATGAATGTGAACAGAGAGCTTAATATGTACGCAGACTGGCAGACATAAACTGAGGAGCTCCATATCCATAAGGGTGTGCCTTCTGCCAACTCCAAGCAATCTGCAAACTCTTTTGAAGATTGGTATATTTTGCAGTCCAGTTCAATTCATTCTTGATTTTGGTTGGATCACTGTATACTTCAGCATAATCACCAGGTCGCCGTGGAAGAAAATTGACTTTTATGGGAACCCCGGTCGCATTCTTACAGGCTTCCACAAATTCCTTCACTGATCTTCCTGATATAGACAAAAAGGAGACTTGAGAAACAAGTACATATCCAATTAAAACTAATTCTCGTGTTAACAAGATGGGGGTGTCGTGTCTACCTCTTCCAGTACCAATGTTATAGATGCCAACGTGATTAGGTTTTGCCTTCTCTAGAGCTTTTATATGAGCATCCACAAGATCAGTAACGTCAATATAATCCCGAATGCACGTGCCATCTGGAGTAGCATAATCTGTTCCTTTAACCTGGCATAAAACAACCAGAAACTGGTAAATTCCAAATCCTTTTTTGAACAAAATGAGATATGTATTGGGTTAACCATTCATTTTGAATCAGTCATATTTCGCTGAACAAAAATTCAAAAGCTCAAATTCTGAGGAATTATAAGAAAATGTGATGATCCTAAGTAGAGAAAATATGGACAAACATTGAGCCCAGGAATTATGCCACGAGCAGCGTCAAAACAAGCGCCTGATATCCGTCCATGCTCACGCAGCTCTGGCAGAGGGGCTTCTCCAAGCCTTCCCTCGGGATCGGAACCAATGACATTGAAGTATCTGAAAATTTCGACGAAAATATAAGAAAATTATGCAGCCAAAGCCTGACTTAATTTTATCAACTCTACGAATCACAGAATGAAATCCAACTGTTTTCGAAATTGAAGTTCCATAAACCACATTAGTGCCAACCTTAAAATCATGACAGCCATATCCGAGTTTCTCTGAAAATCCAGTATCATATCCTCCGCCATTTTCTTGGCCTTTCCATATGGATTTATTGGAAGCTGCACAAAGCAAGAGAAAATAAGTCAATCTGAATCCACTCTGAAGACAATAATTTGTTTTAAAAAAAAAGGATCCCAAAAATGAAGGCAACACATTGCCACATCTGAATATATGCGTCTCGAACTTGAGAAAGCCTCACCTGGGGAATAAATTCTGTAATGGGCATTTTTTCAGGCTCCCCATAGGTTGCACAAGTACTAGAGTAGATCAGGGTCTTGACTCCACGAGTTGCCATAGCTTCTAGTAGGACAAGAGTATTTGACGTGATATTATGATAATACCTGTGTTGTCAAAGAAAAAGAATCGGGCACTTCAGATGCTAGGGAAAATGTGACTTATTTTCATGATAGGCTGGAGATAAGGTAACAAATACTTACTTAAGAGGATAAAGGGTACTCTCTCCAACATATGCAACCGCTGCAAAATGCATCACCGCATCAAATGCATTTTCTGAAAATATCCTGTGCACCTAAATAATAATCAAGGCGACGACAGGGGCAATTAACTTTTGAGCTTATTATAAGAAAATAGGATGTTAATAAACATATAATCTCGATGAGCATACTGTTTTCGCATCGCCAAGGTCCGCGTGTATAAACTGAAGTCTCCCTCGTTCGGGAAATAGTTGTTGAAGGACTTCAATGGCACCAAGATTTCCTCGTGAGAGATTATCCTGTTCAGTTTTATCATAAAGATCAAGGAAAAATATATGGTTATGGATTATTATAGAAAAAACAATGTCTATCTGGAAGATACCACTATAGTCACACGGTATGAGTCATTAAGAAGTCGTAAAGCAGCATGAGAACCAATGTAGCCAGCACCTCCAGTTACTAGCACATGAACTACACCTGGTTCATGATGGGAAAACTGCACAAAAATAGAAAATTGGATAAAGCTAGAAATGGAAAAATGAACTTCAGTTGCAAAATATCAAACGTAATTCTAACCAGGAAAGAAAAAACAGCAAAGGTGAAGTCAAATGGATCATCGCAAGCAAATACAGAATCAAACAGAACAAGATCTGATAGCATTTTACCACCAGATGGTGATCTTCCGTTGAAAATTACTTCTGGAAGCACCAAAAGGTGTACAAATTGCATAAACAAAAAAAGAAAGAAAAACAAACGACACGAGTAATTCAAATCATCAAAAAATTTAGCATGTGTGGCCTCCCCAAGTCTTGAAGTTTCATGGAAGAGATCACTTTTGTCAATGGTGAATTACCTTAAGTTTACATTTAAATAAATCTAAAATCAAACAACGATGACTCAAACTTCAATCTAAACACAAAAAGCGAAAACAAAACGTCCACAGCTAAATAGAATCTTATTAATTTAGAGTTTAGTGTAAGATCGCTTTATTCGACAAATACATAAACGATTGGCTGAAATTAGTAGCAAAGGAAACAAAGGAATAGACTGAAACTTACTTCCCCAGGTGTGCTAAAATCTGGGCATTGCTTGAACATGAGAATGCACAATCCTGTAAGAGTCGCAGCCAATAGAATATTTCCTACAAAATTACTCTTCTTCTTTGGGTCTGTGTAATCCATGCCTACAAACACACACATTTACGTTGAAATCGATGCACAAAAGTTGAAAAGAAGACTAAACAAAGACTGCAAAACGAAGAAGTTTTCACCTCCTAAAGATGAGGATCTATTTGGCCACTGCTGAGTTCTTGTCCTGGTAATACTCATCATTGAAAAAAAGTCTGTCCGATTCTAACAGCACAAGCAATCTTAAAAATCAAGTCTTGATCAAATAACACAGCCTCCTGCACTGCCTTATTACGAGTCCTCAAATCTGCCGCAACGAAAAACAATCTTATATCAGTAGATATTGGTAGAGGTAACCAATCAAATCATTCGTCGAGGGAAAGGTAAAATTTCAACTGAAAGGGAAGCTAAAGGTAGGATCTCAAACATGCGGAGATAACAGTATATTCAGACATCAATGAACGATTTCAATAAGCAAATCATTATTAAAAAAACTACTTAATTAAAAAAATCCTAACTTTTTCCTAGAACGGAAGATCCCATTTGGCATATCATGGGCAACGAAAGAATTGATCAAAGACAAATTTTCCATAATTTTTATATCCTCGTCTGTATGAATTTGAATAATAAGAGGATCTGAAAAAGCAAAGTGAACCAAGGAAAAAGAATAGTCTTACGTCACAAAACGAGAAAGGCCGACGACTTCAAACCATCCTCACTGAAAACATTCAATCACAGCAACAGTAGTAATATTAAAAAAACCTCGAAATAGATTGTGAAGATTAAACTTTGACAAGAACCCGTGATAATTAACGGGAATAAGTACAAAAGGCATACAAAGGTGTGTTGTTTCTGCTTGAACTTGAAGGGTTGTGGAGAGAGAGAAACGCTTCTTCTTTTTAATACAAGTGGGTGAAGTGTGTTCTAACGCAGGACCTCATCAAAGTGAAGGGTTGTGGAGAGAGAGAAACGCTTCTTTTTTTTAATACAAGTGGGTGAAGTGTGTTCTAACGCAGGACCTCATCAAAGTGAAGGGTTGTGGAGAGAGAGAAACGCTTTTTTTTTTTTAATACAAGTGGGTGAAGTGTGTTCTAACGCAGGACCTCATCAAAGTGAAGGGTTTTTGTGCCACTCCAACACAAGGGCGGTGGCAGAGTTAATTGCTCTTTGCTCATTCATTTACTTTTTTTGTTTATAATTGCTTATTATTTAATTTTGAAAAGTTGTCGGAAGGAAGCAGGGGAGGATTAAAATCACGCGATGCGAATGCACGGATGGGTACAGATATATGAGTGAATCTATTTTTAAAAAAATTAGAGTGCAAAAGGATCTTAATACACCTACTAAATTATATATATATACTAGCAGACGACGCACATGCGTTGCGTGTGTAACATAATATATAATGCATACGTATTGATACGTGTAATAAGATAAATGAGATATATATATTGATTTATATTACAATTCAAAAGATACATCAAAGAACTACAACAAACCATTGAAGGGGGTAGTTTGGTAATTTCAAATTTGCCATACCAAGGTAGTTAGTATATGTGGCTTAGGCATTATAATATAGTAAGATATATATTGATGAAATAAAGTTAAATATATCTAATATACATCATATTTGACAAACTCACATCATTTTTATATTATTTATAATGTAATGTAATTCTTTTATTCGATCGCTCTTTGTTCTCCGAAAAACATATTTTAGAGAATCAGAAATGAAAATAAATTACTAATATTTGATAATAAGATAATGAAATTGAAAAAATGAAACCAAATATTATCTATGTATTTCAACATATTTTGTAATATTATGAATTTGTTAAAAATGACTTTTTATTTTTTCTGGATAATTAAGAATGTCTAACATTAGGTTCGCGACTTAGTAAAATTTAATACATTACTTAATAAAATCTAGTCATAAAGCGTCGTACATGCGCCAAATCACGATCGGAGCGTCAGTGCACGACTTAGTAAAATTTAGTACGCAACTTAGTAAACTTAGCGCGTTTTGAAGCGCCGCACAAACAATCAGTACGTCGGTTTGAGAACGGAGCGTCGGTATGTAAAGGGGATATGGGGATTATATGATTTAGGAGAGTACCGTGAGGGCACCGAAACCAAGTGATTTTATTTGATGGTGTTAGCGTGTGAGACCCGCAATTTCAAGCAAATCACTGTTAATTAAAAAATAATAAACAATTGTTGAGGCACTCATAATTAATTAAATTTAACTTATAAGTTTGAGAGGAGAATTTAGGATACGTTTTAAGTTTATTGGTAACTTAATAATTATTTATGAAATTAATGTGAAATATATTTGTTCATCTTCTATCTAATGCACATATATTTAAATTCAGTCTATATGTTATCATTCATCAATCGGCATTTTGTGTATATTAAAATTTAGTTTGTAAAGTGTGCCTCAGTCTAAAAGATTTTTTCTGTAATCTGAATATTGATTATTTTATGGGAAGTTTTCTCAGTGCTAACTATTTCAAGGAAAATTCTTATATAATTTGAGTCATTGGATGACATGAATTTATGTGGGGTATATCTCATCCAATGGTTATATCAAACACCTCCCGATGTTATATGCCAAGAAACTTCATCGCCATTGGAAGGTTAGAAAGATTCATAGGCTCGATAACAAAACTGCTTACAATCTTGCTAAATGGGCTTATGATAAGAATTGGAAGGGACTCCGCAACAATGTTCTCCTTTGAGCTATTTTTTTGGATTCTGATGTTGTTGTAGTGCTTGTATTTGTAAGGATTATAATGACTTTAATATTCTTGCTCTTTAATTAATTAATATGTTTGGGTCTAAGAAAACACACATTTAACCAAAATAACACACTTTTGATTATTTTCATGAAATCTTGTCTGTATACTATACAATAGGAAAAATATGAGGAATGACCTTAAAATAAATTTTTTTAAGGGATATGAATTCCCTTAAAAAAAATTATTTTAATAAATAAATTATCACATAGCCCTAATTTATTTATTAAACTCATATATAAATGAATAATTTATATTATGTAATTATTATTCTTACCCAATATCATACTGATACTCTCAGTTAGTGTGTTGAAAATCGGTACGAACTGGCAGGTTCAATCGATTTAATCGATAACCAATGCTTGATCGGATCCGGTTGACCCTATAAAACCACCATGGTAATAAATCATTAGGAACCGATTGAAACGCTCAAAAATCGGTTCAATCGGTGAACCGATCCACCGGTTGAACCAGTTGTTTCTTCATTTTTATTTCCTTTTTAAAAATTTTAACTTTTTTTGTTAAACTTATAAATCAAATTTTTAGAACAAAAATATAGTATATATAATTTATTGTTATTGAAATAATTACGAATAATATTTTATGTATATCAAAAAATCCATATATTTTCATAAAGGTGTCTTGTATATGTGAATCACTTCATAATTTTTTAATTTTTTTCTTTTGATACTGGAACATTGTTATTTTTTAGTATTGCTTGTGGTTTTTGAGATGTTTTATTGTTTTTCTTTTATGTTTGACATTTAGTTTGATCTGATTTTTGAAGTTTGACGTGTAATATTGGTGCGATGATATTTTTTTATTGTGAACAACTTTAAACTATAACAAATACATTATATATGTATTTTACAAAAATTAAAATAGTATTTTATAATGCTGACGGCATCACCGGTTAAACCAGTGGTTCAATCGATCGAACCAATCGAAACTGGTTCAACCGGTCGAACTAATCGAACCTGTAACCAATAATGACACCGATTTTATATCCGATCCTATTTGAAAACACTGCTCTAAGTGGCTGCTGGTGCATTCATTATTGACTAACGGACATAAAAAACAAAAATAGTCACATATTTAAGTTGACAATAGGAAGCACCATATGAATTAAATTAGTCATAAAAAAATATCATGGGTTATCGTGTAATAGGCAGAATGATCTCGAAAATCGGATAATGTCAACATTAAAGATTGTCTGTTTATTTATCAAAAAATATTTTAAACGATTTAACTAGGGTATTTTTTTTTTCTGGCGTAAATTTCGCCGCTTTGCGTAATTACTTGCCCTTTTGGAGCTGACAGATACATTCTCCAAAGTCAACACTCAACCACTACACGTTTACTCGGTCATCCATTGAGTCGGTCCAAATTAATTCCAAAATCCAACCACTCTGTTCCGTCCAAATTTTATGGCAAAACAGCAAAAAACAATGCAACTATGACAAGATGAATCAGGCACACAGGCACTTCATGTAAAACAAATAAATCAAATATGAGGGTCGACACATTGCAAAGTACAAGTTACACTTTATCTTCCACATTTAAGCAGCCACTTATATTTAACTCAAGTGTACATATATGAAGATGATGATGGCCCATTAACTCGTATTTTGGGCATTATCTCACAAAAGTTCGCATCTTCTCTCTTTAGGGTAACCCAAAAGATCACAAAAATAACATGGAATTGTATACATGCAAACTGTATTCAGAAACCTCTGTTGCTCAACTTATGCACATGCAAATGCACCTTTTTTTTTTTTTTGAAAAAGGTTTGTTCTAACTTGATCACGGAGAGAATTAAGGGAGACTAAGCGTGATATCAACCTCCTTGCTGGAAGAAAGTATAATCTGAACAGGATTCATTCTTGATCACCTGCATCAAAGTAATTGTCCACTTTCATGAGAATTGATGAATACTTTCCATGGTCTAATACATCAGGGAAAGAATATGCTTTATACAAAAGATTCAGCATTTTCATATCTAGCTTGCGTAAGAAAATAATTGTCCAAATGGAAAATCAAGAGAAACAAGCTGGCACCAACACCAGGACATCATGATTGCCAACACAGACATGTCAATCAGAGACTTAGCGTGTTCCATGTTGGATGAATACCATGGAAGACAGAAGAAAGAAGAATGAAAGGATTTATCGTCTGGGAGATCCTGTATAACCATTTCAGAGTATCACGTAATCAGATGACCAAGTTCTTTTATTGAGATTTCTGTCAATATTATCAAAATTGTTTAACAGAGCACGCGTGTGCCTCTTGTTGTTGAAATTTTTCCAATCATTTCATTCATTAATCATGGGGGAAAGTTCAAGATACTGACTGTGACAGCTCAGTGATTCGTGAAAACTAAGAAAAATTAGTTTGAGCACATGACCTCAGCCTTCAACTTATTGGATCCCATATTCCCCCTTCTTTCAGTGTTAGAGTTATTCATAACTCCTTCTGTCGAAAGTCCTTTAGCGTGAGTTTCCTAACAGCAAGAATTAAATTCCTACAGAGCTTGGACCGAGTAAAGGAGAAACCTACCTCATTTGTGTGGGAAGAACCAGCAGGAAGCACAGGAACTAGGGAAGCCCAAAGACCATGATCTGTCGAGGGATCAAGACCAATGTAGTTGGTAAGTAGCGGAGCAGACAGCAATGAATCCATCTGATGAACATTTCTCTGAATAGGTGATACTCCGCTTTGTCCAAATGCAACTCCAAGTCTCTCGCTTCCACTATCATAACATGATTTGTCAACTGTATTCTCAGGTTCAATTTTACTAATATGATTTTTATTTACGTCCTCATCATTCTCATTCTTCTCTTTCTTTTTCGAGATTTTCTCTTGAAGGTTTCTGTATGCTGCTGATTTCAACAGAACGTTCATTGCAGAAATTGTTTTGTGCTTTGTTCTCTCCGGAGACACCCCTAGGCGTGGTATTTCATAGGGTTCAGTGGGGTGGTTTGACCATTCAAGAGCTTTAAGCTCACTAGCAATGTCTTCATGACACCCAATATTTGATTCTTCACATGCTTTTGATTGGGGATTAGCCAGACGAGATTTATTTGTTCCCCACCATTTGATGTAATTCGACAAATCAATCTTCCTATCGGTACAAAATCCACCATCATAATCACCTCCTGTTGTTTTGTCGCTTGCATCTTAACCAGTCAGTAGAATAAAACAACAGGAATCACAAAGGCGAAGACAGAATTCCAAATTTATGTAGTCAAGTTGCAAGTTTTTAACCGTGAAAGTTAATATAATCCTGTCATCTTAAGTAATGCCATACTCACCATAGAGTGTGCTGTTGATGCATTCAGCTCCAGACATACGACCAAACTGTGAATCCCATCGATTACTTTGACATAGAAAGATGATAACATAAAACAAATTAAATCATATCCATGAGCAGGTTTATAATAATCCAAAGAAAGAGAGCATTAAACTGGAATCTCCACATGATGACGTGGAAGCTTATTGTTCAACCATCCGAGAATGATAATCTAAATTTATGGCCCTGACCAGATATCTTAACGAGTTAATGTACTGAAGGACCTATATACCTGGAAAGGGCACGATATTTGGAAATTCCCCTGGAGAAACCACTACTCTTTCTGCAAGAAAAGTGATTCCTAAGGACAACAAACTAACATTCTATAATAGAACATATCAATAGCAAAAACCTTAATCAACCTTCGAAGGGATACAAGATAATCCTCTCTTGAGACATTTTGCATTTCCTCAAGGTCCCTTGTATAATCTGTCACCTGCACAACTCCGTTAGGCATGCTCAAAAGAAACGAACCAAAAAAGAAAAGCTTAATATAAGAGCGCATCCAACAAATGAACCAATTGTCAAGGTTAAAGTCCAGAACAAATGAAAATATAAGTGGTTAAAACATCAGATGAATTTAAGTATCTAACATTAAGCATCTTACAGGAAAATTGATGAGTGTTCCAGGGCCCCAATATTTTAAAGCGGCGAGATCATAGGCTCTTGCTGCAGCTTCCTCATCATCATATGCACCTATAGCCGTTTTTCAAGGTAAAAGGTCATTTTAATGTCAAGTGCATGAATCCATTTTATGCCTTCAAAGAAGTTAACCAAATCACTTACCCAAGTAAACTGTTCAAATCGATCAGATGCCAATATAGATTTCCCCATAACAAGAAAAGAACAGGGAAACACAAAACCATTTAGACACTTCAGTAAAATATGATAAAAATTTCTGAACCAAGATCATGCATCTGTTCCAATGAATAAATTATTCACCTTGCTTTCCTTTTTTATTTTGGTTTTGATTCCAGGTACTTTTATCCCAAAGATGTGCTTCATAACGACCAGTCCATCTATGCCTAATCAAATGAACAAATCAGCCGTATAACAAGTTTATATAATTATTAAATTCAGTATGAGCATAAGAATGAGGCGAAGATAGTAACGCTTTCGAGTAACACAAGTCCAAGCATGAGAATGAAGGGAAGATAGTAAAGCTTTCAAGTAACACAAGTCCAAGCATCGAACAGACTGTCTTACGCTTCAAAGAAAGTACCTCTGCCCAAAGATCCGCGGCATCGCTCAACTTGAATTATTAACTACTACACAGATTTAATTCCTATACTATGATACAGCACAATCCGATTATTTCGGGAACAACGTACGAGCGAAAATGCTTTCACAGCAACACATATCGGTAGCTATCATTACCTTGTGACACCTCGATAAATAGAGCTACGTTTGCCAGCAGTGGAAGGGGGCATTTTGCTAATGCGTTCCTTGGCCGTACATCCTCTATCTTTCTTCGCTTTCTTCAATCCTCTGTAGAGTAAAAGCTGATCGGTTCCAAAGTACGGTGATTCGGAGCTTTCGCCGCCTCCTCCGCCAGTTTCTTCATGTTTAGCACCGTGCTCTGAGGAAGAGGAAGCCATGACCCTAATTCTGGACACAGGAGGGAGAGATTCAACTGATTTAGAGAGAGAAAGTATTGGTTTAGAGTGTTGAGGATGTTTGATTTGCGGGCGTAAAGGGGTGAGGGAGAAGAGGATTGAAGTGACCTAAATGCCCCAAAGTTTTTGTGTATTTGTCAGGGTCGAAAAGGTTGAAGGAAGGTTCTTGGGTGTCCTTTTTGATCTGGCAACGGCTACAAGAAAACAGTGGGCAATTACGTACTTTCAAATGATATCGTGCAATTCTAGATCCATTATTATTACTATTATTATTATTTTTTTTTAGCATAAGGAGAGAATATTTATGATATATTATATTATTATAATATAAAAGTAACTTAAAGCTTTATTCAAAATTTTAATATTGATACTGATGTTATATTATGTTAATTTTTTATATTTTAAAAATACATTTATAATACAAAAACATAACCTATTAATCTTAAATTAAAAACACAAATTTTCTTGATTATTTAAAAAGATAAATAATTTAAAAAGATAAAAACCCAAAAAATTATTATATTTTATAATTCGAATAAATAAAAGACAAAAAATTATTAAAAAATAAAGTAATTTTTAGAAATATTTATTGTAATAAACAATATTATATAAAAATAAAAGATTGTATATGCAGGCAACGCATGCAGATGTCGCTATTATTAATTAAAAGCATGTACAATGCGAATAATCGAACGATGGCAATAACAAACACCATGAGCGAAAATACTAAAATGTCCAGTAAATAGCTTAGCAGACGAAAAACTATATCGAAAACTGGAGCAAGAAGGAACTACCAAAACCAATCGGGACCCATCGATGGTTGAATTATTTAACAAGTTTGAAATTTAATTGGCCAATATTTATTTTTTTTTTTTGATAAATTTATATATTGAACCCTCCAATTTCAAAAATTTTAATTTAAAAATAATATCTCCCCCTTTTTATATCAATCATAAGGATGGCAACTATAATTTTTCATTCATCCGTTACAAACTATAGAAGCAAATTCGTAATACAGTAATTCTAGAGAGATTCATCTATTATTATTCAAACTAAAGTGAATTCGTAATACATTTATTATATACTAGAAACATCTATAATTTTTCCTTGTTCTAAAAAAACGAAATGTATAGTTTTATTATAAAATAATCCGTTCAATGGATAGGTTGTTTGTTTCGGGTCTGTCTAAGCTGCAATTTGATTGATTCTCATCGTATTACGTGATCAAATTTTAGCCTGTGAATACTCAATACATGGCAGTGAATCTACATAAAAATATGAGAGATTAAGATTATCCAAAAACTAAAATTTGACCACATCAATAGGAAGAATCAATCCTCATATAGTCTACTAGGAGAAAAATGCGATGTCCTAAATAATTTGAGTAGCAATTAACTGTTCCTATTTATTCAAGTCATGGTGTAATCCAGTAGTGTTAGGTAGTGTTTTGTGATCAATCTAGTTAAAACAGTTGAGTAAGCTTAGCCACTAAAGTTACTTAGTGGCTTGTCTTGGCTTGTGCTAGGCTACTAGAGGTGTAGCTATGAAGAATACAATCATGTAATTCTCCCTGCTCAAACGGTTTCTCCTCCTCTGGCTCGACCAACCTAACTAGCTATTTGGATGCCGAACTAACTACATAAAATAGATATACTGGGCTGGAAGTTCAAAGAATATCATAATAGCTTCCTCCACCTTGTCATCAGATTCCTTGTAAAAATAAACATATCATCCTTACTGGTCCTAAAACTGAACGTTATAAAGCTCACCGTTGGCCAGCGTTGGGGGGATTCCTCGCAAACCACCAAATCAGAAAACCAAGATTTTATAGTTGGGTGAGCTATTAATGTATCAAGATGCATAATAAATCTATCATATATAATATTTCAATCAAATTCAAAAAAGAACAAGATAAAGAAGTATATAAGACGATATAAATACAATCTGCTATATTTTATTTTATGAGATATTTTCTAGTCAAAAGATCTACTAAATTAACAATTTTTCAAGAAAATGGAGAGTTTTGGCTTTCTCCTGATTTATTCTCAATGGACGATACTACAGTGGTCACCCTTGGTTTCGCCATTGCACCAAATTTTTCTACTTAAACAGTTTCTAATCCTCCGACAGGCACCGCCCCCTTGTTTGATTAGTTATAATTCTGTGTCTACATCGAGCCATTATAGACTCGGGAAGAACTTACACTCACTTACTGGAGCCATTTTATTCGTAGCTTCTGTCTCTTCTCCAGTAAATAATAACGTATCCTCGCGCCTTAGAGGTTGAGGCTCGAACAGGGTTTGATATTTGTTAAAGAATTCCATGTCAAACCTAATAGTATTAGTCTAGCCGATGATGAATATCTGAAATCGATAAGTTTCCATTTCTTGAACAATGTGAGCCTCAAACTGCCAGAGGGAAATACCTTTTATACCATGAGTGCACCGACCAACTCTACCGTGGCCAAGTTCTTGCTATTTCAAGGCATGGATATTGAAAGTGATAATGGGTCAGCTGGGGTTTTTGAAAGCTTTCAACAACAAAATGTTGAGGTTGTTTTTGACTCCGAGAAGGAGAGAATTGGATTTCAGGTGACTAATTGTGCCTTGCCTTGGACTTCACCAAGGGCTGCCTTAGGCCGAGCCACTATTCAAAATTACATATGGTTGGTTGGCCGGGCTAAAAAGCTAGCATAATTAAGATGACCGAGCTAAAAAAATATATATTTTTTTTAAAATTATCTGCATGGGGCTAAAAAGCCTACCATAGCTCATAGGATTGCTCCGCCCATCGCCTACAGACTCAAAGACATAGTTGAGCTTTTTCTTATGAAGTGATGCATATTTGTCTTCAGATCTACAATAAATAATTCATGAAGTACTGGTAAAGCCAGTACCCGTGCTTTTATTATCTGCATTTTTATTTGTTTTGATTTATCTGTGGTGTGTATATGTATTTGAAGAGTTTTTAAACTTTGTTGCGTTTGTATGTGTAGCTTTGATAGCTTCTTAAACGTCTTTTTTGTATCTTTTTTTATATAAAAATTACACTCATTTCAACTCGAATGCCTTTATTTATTATTTAATCTCTTCTAGTTTTACCAAACACTCATCGGAGTATATACATCTCTACTACATTCATTTTCTAGATGTGAATTGCCCAATATTCTATAACATACAGAATTACAGGCATGGTAACAATTCTATAAAACTTCTCATTCGATCTCAGCGGGATATTACGATTGTATAGAACTCCGATCGTGTTTCTCAATTTTAACCTCCTGTCTATATTTTGAGGTTAACTAATCATCAGTTTGGATAACAGAACTTAAGTAACGAAACTACATATATCAAATGAAAATTCCAAATACTAGTTTTTTTAAAAAAAAATTGTTACCAAATATCAAATTTTCCTTTCTGAACTTTTTTTTTTATATTATTTGATTTAGATAATAAAAAGCGACGATTTCTCGTTTTTTCTTCTTCTTGTACAGTATAAATAAGATAAACATCAAGATTATTCAGCCCAAAACTTCTGCTGGCCCAACGGTGATGCATTGGCATACCAGGTCATGCGTTCGAGTCCTAACAAAGTCATCGATTATAAGCAATTAGTGTCTGAAAATCTGGAGTCCACTAGGGTTTATTATACTGCTCAAATATTTAGGTAAATAAACGGAACTCTGAGGCCGCAACCATGAGAACATCACGGCTCCTCCAGGAACCGGCCGAGGCCAATCCCTGTTCATCGGAATCTGAATTCTCGTACCGTTTACTCAGAGTGGCAGTTGCCCAAATTTGTCAATCGATGGGCTTCAAAGGAGCCCAACATTCGGCCTTGGAAGTCATCACAGACATCGCCACCAAGTACTTGAAATCTATAGCCAAGGCAGCCACTTCCTCGGCCGATACCAGCGGCCGCACGCAATCTAATCTTCTTGACATCATCGTTGCCCTCGAAGACTTGGCCTCTGTACAGGGATTTTCCGGAGCGTCGCAGGCCGGCCCAGACTCCTTGTATGCGTCAGCTGCGATTAAGGATTTGATGAAATTTGTCCAGTACACGGATGAAATCCCGTTTGCTCAGCCTTTGCCGCCAAGGAAAATTTCTTCCTGCGGTGACGAGCAGGGGAAATTGATGGAATTCAGTGATGGCAGATGGCAATGTGATGGAGAAAATATGACGCACGTGCCAAAATGGTTACCAGCATTGCCACCGGTGGTGGCGCCCAAGGAGAAGGAAAGGAAGTGGGAGGAGGGTAAACCGGGGGTTTTGAATGGTGGAGTGGGGAGGGAAGAGGATGATAGAGGGCAAGGCCCGGTGAAAAGAGAGAGAAATATGGAAATTGTGTTGTTGGGAAAGGGAAAAAGAACAAAAGTGCGCTTTATTGTAGGAATTGGTAATGATAGTGTGAATTGAGATGTGATGGCGTGGAGGAAATTGGAGCAAAAATGATGTCATGGATGGAATGCCACTTGTACTGGTTAACAGGCGCGAGGATAGCGGCAGAATTTGTGCTTGCTTGTGTAACGTTGTGCCGGAGGTATGCATGACCAAGATTGAAGGACCTATGGCAAAAGTCCATTATGAGCTGGCTACTGATGTTTGCAAGCCTATGGACATCATCATCTGAAACTTGTTTTATTTTGTGCATTGGTTAGTGGACAATCGCAGGATTCTACCAACTCCCATTGATTTCACAGCTGATTCCATTACAGATATAACCTAATGTGGGAAATAGAATATGTTGGCAAATTTCGCATCGCACGTAACACTGCTTATTATTTTGATTAAATTACTTTCATCCTTGTAGATTTAGGAAGGGTGGAAGACGACATAGCATGCGTGAAGTTAATGATTCCAACTTAGAAAATCAAAGAGCATTCTTTCATAGCTTACCTTTCCGGAACCAAGGACAAATTCAAAAGGAACTGGCTCTCCATTTTCATCTTTATGAACGTGGGTTGAGTCGAAGCGCCATACCTGTTTTGCTGCCAATCTTCAATAGTAATGACAGCCTTTTTTGTTCAAATCAAAGAATGAGACAATCCAATGAACACTACAAGTGTCCAATAACAAGCAGCGAAAATAATATTAAAGTGGAGGAGACCTTGTCGCCATCAGGGTGCGGGGTGCCCCCACCTTCGCCAACGCGAAAGTCTAGAGCCTTGACACCACCAGAATCGGGGAGCTCAGAAAGAAATAAGTAGTTTAGATACACAGTCTAAAATTATTTGTATTAATTAAATAGATAAAGTAATTTACTACTTTGTTTTGTTAGATGTAATTTACTTTATCCATTAATTAAACACATCTATAAATTTAATTTTCCATTTTATGGTATTTTAGTATAAACTTATTAGTTTCTTTAATAATTTATAACGAAAGAGGTTTGTACAGTAACAATCGTAGTGAAGCTTTTTCCTAAATCTCAAAAATTGCACTTCATGTTTCTCCCATGTTTTTATAACCTGCAAAATGAACGTTTCCCTCATGTTTTTATAACAACCTTTTCTCAACCACCTTACATTTATCTCATTTATTCAAAATTTTAAGGTGTAATTTTGAATCATGCAACAAAACCCATTTAATTGTCCAATATACTCTTTAATTTCTGCATCTAACATTATTTTCTTTTTTCTTTTTGTAATGGTTCATTCTTTTAGTGTTAAAACAAACAATATTCAGGATTTAAAGTGAATAAATTTTAAGGTGTAATTTTAAAATAGATTATGAATAATATTCAGAATTTTTCTTTTAATGTATGCATGCTAATTGACCAATTCAAATTCTTTTTTTCAAGTTTTTGGTATATTGAGTAAGCAACAATTGCATATATAAGAGAATATACATATTTTCAAAAAAATATTATATATGAACGTTTATGAACTTGTTTTCATAAAACTTGAATATAGTTTTAAAGAGATTAAATAAAATCTATTATTTGTATCGATGTGGTTTTGTGCATGATTCAAAATTACACCTTAAAATTTATACACTTTAAAATTCTGAATATTGTTCGTTTTAAAACTAGAAAAAGGAATCATTACAAAAAAGAAGATAATTATGTAGATGTTTAAAAAAATGGAAGAGCATATTGGACAATTAAGTGGGTTTTGTGCAGGATTTAAAAAAATAGATTTTGTGCAGGATTTAAAAAAATAGAAGATTTATTTTACCTATTTTGGTTAACACGGAGGTTTCGTATAAGGTTTCAAAAAACGAGGGGTTTTTTGTCCTTTTTGTGATATATGGGGTTTTATATCTAGTCTAATAAAACTTAGGATTTTTTTGATATAATTTACCTTTTTTTGTTTTATTATCTAAATAAAATCAACAAAAACGCTTAAACAGGTTGTTTAACCCGTTTCCGATTCGCCGGAGTTTCAAGCAAAGCTCCACTTCTCTTGAATATCATTTGTATAAAGTGGCATCGGGGCCAAAGAAAAAGCTTCGAGGAGAATGAAAATGGTGGAAAGCAGCGAAGAAGAAGAAGAAGATTTCCCATCCATGGAAAGCGTCACCTCACAGTCCAAAATCGACACCATCTACCAGTCCAACACTGAGAAAGTACGGATTCATTTAAATTTCCAAACTACTTACTCCGAACTTCGCACTCCTTTTCTTCTTAAATTACCGATTTACGCTTGTTTTTAGTTTTTTAGTTTTTTTGTTTTTACGTTGCTACTGAGACAATATATCTACTTGCTGCTGGGAAAAAAAGGAAGTTTAGGGATGAAAAGTTTTCGTTTTTACTCATACATGTGGAAGAAATTGCTCGCGACTTCGAAAATCCCTCATTTCGAGTTGCGCAGCTAAAGGACCATGTTCAAGTAGAAGAATGATCCCAGGAGGTCCCTTTGCCTCACTGTATATAAAATGCAATATAAATTAATTATGGGTTATACAGCTAGATTAGGTTTCTCTTGGGCATTTATGTATGGAAGCTAGGAATGATGTACTTCTGTTATATTGACCTTTTTTCGATTCTTAGCTTGTCATTTTCTTGACGGTTTTTGGTGAAATATGCCTAATTTATTTCCTGGCATCTTTTCTGGGATTTCTCAGAATTTTTGTTACTCCAGGGAATCAGAAAGATCTGTGTTGACCTTCTGGATCTCAAAGATTCAGTTGTTTTTACACGAGGCCTATCTTAAAGCTGCAAAAATTGGCTGCAGTTCGTAACGTGATTCATTACATGTACTTTGATTATTTTTTTTTCTTTTGTTTGCTCGTACAGAGGATTCTACTGCATATCTTAAAAAAGGAATGCCAGGATAAAATGTTCTGAAATTAGTAGAAAGGAGTAGGATCAGTTGTTGAAATATGATAAATCAATTCTGCTTTGAGTCCTGTGGTGGTGTTCATATCTAATGATTTCTGAAAGGTTTCATTCTGATATTGTTGATGTCATTGTGATTTATTTATCCCCTAATGTAACCACTATACCAAGTTAGATTTTCCAAATTGTTGTGCCAACCTTAATAGCAAAGTGGCCGAGACAGTTATCTGTTGATCTGCATGCGGCGGTTCATCATTTTTTGTGTGATTACCTGAGCTTATGCTATTGATGTGAGCTTTTTAATGGTAATTGTAGGATATCTGATGAAGTAGTTGAAACGAAGCACGAATTAAATGAGCTTCAAAAGCATATCTCTGCACAGGGGATTCTTGTGCAGGATTTAATGAGTGGTGTATGTCAAGAACTGGAAGAATGGTCCCGAGCTAAATGTCACGGGATGAGAGCTTTCACCCAAACTTTCTCGAACCCGTGCGGCACTTGACTAGTAACCCCGCGTCGCTAGCAAGTCAGCATTCCTCCCGAGTTTGTTGCTAAAGTGCTAGAAAGAGAGAACACAAAGAGATTGAGAGAATGCTTTGTATTGCTTGAATACTTTGATTGAAAACTTGATGGTTACAAATGAACTCCTACCCCCTATATATACAAGTCCACCTCCTCAATGGATGGTTGTGATCGATTTGATCTAACGGTGGAGAATGACCTTCTAGGATCTTCTACACTTCTACATGTTTCTATAAGGTTCCATGGTTATCTCCTACAAGATTCTAGAAAACCCTATATTACAAAAGAATATACAAGTGAGACCTAGAATCTTCCGGGGTGCTCTAAAGTGTTCTTCAAACTTCTGGGAGCTTCCGGGATGTCCCAAAGCCTCTTAATATGCCGGAATCCGCTAGAAAGTTCCGGAGTGTGACATAAAGCTCCGGATAGCCATTCTGAAATTTATTATATAATCTCAACTGAAGTGGAGGATCAAAGAATCCAACTGTTGGAGCACATTGATGTTCTTTTGGCCGAGCATAAAATAGATGAAGCAATCGATGGTGGGGAGAGAAATAATTCAGAGCTGAAAGGATTAGGGGACAGTTCAGCTGATGAATGTTCATCATTCAAGTCTGCTCTGTTGAAAAGGAAGCAAATTCTTGAGACAACTTATCGAAATTAGCAAACAACCTTCAGTTGGTGTTTTAGAAATGAAGAAGGTTTTGTCCGGTCTATTAAATCTTGGGAAAGGTACCTTAGCAAATCAGATATTTTTGAAATCTTATGGATCCCCTCTCCAGAGAAGTATTGAAGATTTTCTTGCTCTATGTCCTTGCTACCCTGAAACATATTCGGCGACATTATCTAACCTCGTCATCTCAATGATTTCTTTGGCTACTAAAGAATCTGGTGTGATGTTTGGGGACAATCCTGTTTACAGTAATAGAATTGTTCAATGGGCAGAATGGGAGATAGAATCTTTAATCCGATTGGTCAAGGAAAATGCACCATCTTCTGAAACAGCTTCTGCTTTACGTGTGGCAAGTGTATGTGTCCAGGCTAGTCTTAACCACTGCTCTGCCTTGGCATCACAGGGTCTTAAACTGTCGAAGTTGCTTTTGGTGCTTTTGCAGCCATATGTTGAAGAGGTCTTGGAATTAAATTTTCGACGAGCTAGAAGAGTGGTTCTTGATTTGGTTGGAGAGGATGAGAGCATGCCATTATCACCTCGCTTTGCATCTCCACTTTCGACTTTTGCATCTTCATCGGATACTATGGTCGTTGACTGTGGAATGAGATTTATTTTTATTGTCAAGGTGAGTTGATTGCATGGCATGCACAAGTGATTGACTGCAAAATTTATGTCTTATGTTGTTAAATTGTAGTTTAATTGAACACTATATGAGCTAGGGTAAGACGATAAATGCAATTACAGTGAACAGATACATCATTTATTGTAATTGCTGAACAAGTGTGAGAACCACATGAAATTTTCCGCCTTTATGTCATATGAACTAATTCTTTTAATCGATTTCAAATTTCATTGATATTTAATTTCATCTGCAGGAAATAGTTGAGCAGCTAACTGGTTTGGTCATCCTGCATTTTGGAGGAAACATATTGGCAAGGATTTCTCAGCTTTTTGATAAATATGTTGACCTTTTGATAAAATCCTTAACTGGCCCATCTGAAGATGACCATCTTATGGAGCTAAAAGAGCATGCACCTTTAAAAGCTGAAGAATTATTGCCAATGGTAGTGTCACGAATGTGGAATGTGTTAAGCGAAAGCAAGGAAACAGGGAATGGAGTAGCTGATAATATATTATCTTTTGTAAGTAATGCTGTTGACTCTAAGGAGTAAGGACTGGAGACGTCAACTTCAGAACTCTCTGGATAAACTTAGAGATCATTTCTGTCGACAGTATGTTTTAAGTATCATTTATTCTAGAGATGGCGAGATCCGATTAGATGCGCAGATTTATATACGTAGCAAAGAGAAAGATTTGACCCGGAACTCTGATCCCCTCCCTTCATTGCCATTCCAGGTTTTCATGTTTTGCTCCATCCCTGTCCTCCCTTACCTGAAATGTTTTCCCTTGTGTCAAAGAGGGACATATATACCTCAAATTAATTGTAGTAATAATAATCGTACAGGCATTATTTGGGAAGCTGCAGCAACTAGCAGCTGTGGCTGGAGATGTTTTGGTAGGAAGAGACAATATACAGAAGGTTCTGCTAGCAAGGCTGACAGAAACAGTGGTGATGTGGTTGTCGGATGAGCAGGAGTTTTGGGGTGTTGTAGAGCACGATTCAGCTCCTCCTCTTCGGCCAGTTGGACTGCAGCAGGTATTTGTAATATGACATTCTTTTTCCTTCCTATGTTTTCCTTCTCTATGCAAGTGATTTCCCTGACCTTTTATATTGCAGTTAAAAGGTGAAGGCGTTCTCTGCTAGAGGAATTGATCCCCAAAGGTAACCTTGCCTGCCTCATTCACCTACCTATCGTTATTGAATTTTGTGATAGATGCTCTGTTTCTCGTCAGTTCCCTTCCGGAGGATGAATGGTTGTTGGAAACTGCAAAAGTCGCAATAAACAAGCTTCCGATGGTAGCTTCGGGGTCTGATATTATCAGAAGTTGATGATGAAGAGTTCGTAGTATTGGGAGAGGATGCGATATCGGATTCCGAGGACTCTTCTTCTTCCCTGTCAGACAGTGGATACTGAAGAGTCTTTTGCATCTGCGAGAATGGACGAATTGGACAGTCCTGTTGATTTGACTGATCCTGAAAACTGATCGAAATGAATTAATTCATTAGCATGTATGTATCTTTCGATCAGTAAAAAAAGGATGAGTTCAAGCTAGCTTAACTGTAATGTTCGTATGCTATAACCAAATGTAAAAATTTAATTTTGATGTGTGGAGTACACATAAAAATTGGACATCATATATCTAAATCAAATTTATCATTTGATGTATCATGCTAGTGTCACATTATTTCCTGTAAAAGTACACATAAAAAATGCATATCATATATCCAAATCAAATTTATCTTTTGGTGTATCATGCTAGTGTCTCATTATTTCCTGTGAAAGAGAAAAATCGAATATATTATTACTATTATATTTATTATGTAAAAGTAATAAATATTATTATATATTACTAATATAGTAATTTATATATATTATATATATACTATTATTATTTACATTATCGTTATTGTTATTATTATTATTATTGCAATGCTATATTTTAATCTTTATACCAAACAATAATCATTATTAATCATCTTATCCTTCAATCAAATATTATATAACTTATCATATATTATTTTTACAATCATTTCATAACTTTTAATTTTTACATTATTTATCACATTCACTGCCACAACTAAATGCGCGGGAAAACAGGGATTGTCCTAGGTAGTAGTGTGAATAGAGAAATACCTAGTTCCACCATCGATCGTATGGACGGCGGAGATGAGAATTCCAGTATCGATCTCAGGCGGGATGGGGAGATTGCGACGAACCTGACAGGGAAGATACATCAGCTGCCCTGCTGCATCAAGTACGATGGCCCCACATCTGTTTCTCACTACTTCAAGCCCAAACCCACCGGAGGTACATTCTAAATTGACGTACTGCGCACAACGCCTGCCTCGTTTCCTGATTTTGATGTTGGATGACTGAAATTCATCGTATTTATTTGCAGAAATTGAGGTGGACGGTCTCCGAGTGGAAGAGGCGTATTTTAGAGGAAGGAAATTGCACGGCACCACTATTTCCCTTCCCCAGGGCTATTCTGGTACTTACAGTAAGCTTATTTAGGATTCCATTTTATGTTTTTGTTTTTTTGCTCAAGCAAATTGTAATGAACAATGCAATTTTACATTTTCTCACAATATTAAATCTAATAGTTGGGATGTTGATGTTATCATCATATGTAAGCGCCAAGCCTGTTGAAGTCTACTGTTTTTATGCCATACAATCAACTTTACTCGTTTTCAGGGTTTGTGTTGGGGAAGAAAAGTTCTGACAAGAATGCAAACACCTCAAGTTCCAACTGCTGGAAGACATGTGCTACGTTTGAAAATGTAACAATATGGAATCATGATGCCTTTCCCTCAAAAGACGATGGATTTTTGCGTGCCCTTCATTGGTTTCCCGTTGCACAAGCAGTAAGTTCTCTTTTGATTGGTTGACAATATAATAGTTTTCTCCTGAGAAGTACTTATCTGCTCGTTGAGTCACGGTGTCAAAAGGTTCTCTTTGTCAATGTAGCTGCATCAACCAGTGAGTGTTGAAGATATGGAATCTACATGCACTGATTAGGAGCTGCTGCTTAACCCAGAAGAACCTTTTACCAGCTGAATTGCAATGCATTCATGTCCTGCTAAAGCATTCTCTGCTTTTGCTGAGATAGATTTATTGTTTGCACATGATGGGTTCTTTTATTATTTTCCTACTGTTAACTATAAACGGAAGTAAAACTATCTCCATTCATCGATCCATCTCATCTTTCATTCTTTCGTTTCAGATCACCGTGGTGTTTATTCGTTGAGAGCTCATGCTTGCATTATAAAACAAAATCCTCTTGATCCAAGCTTTGTACTTCTTTTCTGGGATATTAAGAGGCGAATGAAGTAGTTGTTTCTGTTGTCTTTTGAAGAATTTCAAGTATCAATGAATTAAGCAAGCAGAAAAGGAAGCAGAGAGAGCGTGTTAGTGTGAGTGTGACATGGAATATTATTGGGTGGGGGATTTGAATCTATTGATAAAATGAATCAAGAATTGAGAATGGGATGACATTTGTTTGCCAAGCACCAAATGTTGGTTTACTGCTTCATGATGTAATCGGACAATTGAGCCACCTCGGATAGGTCCAGCTCGTCCAAGATTTGCGGGCTAGTTGAACATGTCATCGCTGAGGTGGCGGAGTGTCACCTCAGTTTAGGCCACCTCGGTCCACTCGGCCATTATATGCGTAAATCACGACCTAATATAGAACCAAAGTCAAAAAGGATGATCAGACGGACATTAATGCCCCGAGAAGAGTGCAGACGTGCGCTAGTGCTAGGCGACAATTACGAAAAGCCAGACGTAGATCTTGGTCTGATCATGGTCCGCAACTCACTGATCATTTGAGATTAAATACTTGGTTGTTTTTTTGTAATGAATCAACGCACATCCGCTTGTTCATATTCCAAATTTGACAATTGCATCCTTTGTATGCCATAGAGGCCAAGCAAAAAATAAATAAAAATAATAATAATAAATTGATCAGAGAAAAGATAGACTGCAGTTGTACTTTGCACAAGGGAAGTATATATAAATGAAGAACACATATATTATATTTGTATTCCAAAACTTCCAAATAAATATTATTTGTAATTAGAACGATCTAAGTTTAGGGTTTTTATCAGACTGATTTCATTTCGAAATATTATCGTGTTTGTTTGAGTACATACCTGCATTCGATCCCACATCATACTTAAAAATATATAATATCACGGCAAAGCAAAACAAATTGCGATGAACAAAAGCTATGAACTCTTTGAATCAGACTTCTAACATCAAAGATTCTGGACAGAACATCCTTTCACAGAAGATGAAAAAATATTTTTTAAGTTCAAATTTTTTTATAGGGTAATCGTACAAGAAATATATACACTATGTTAGTATGCCTTTAAGAAGACACTATATACAAGAATTCAACATCCATGCCTCTGTTTTGATAGTCATCAACTTAGAGGCTCACAATTTTTAAGTTATAGGCAGGTAACCAACATGTTTCCAAATATGCCCAACTAAATTCTTTAGGCAACTATTAAGGCAGACACCCAACTGTGGTTAACGGTCATCTTTTTCTATCAAATTGTTATACTATAATATATACATTACAGCACATCGGAGCATCGTATACAAAACTGATTAAGAAGCCTGAAAACCAGGCTCTCAGGCCCTGGAATCAAAGCAGAAGTTACACTGTTCCACAAATGAACAGTCATCGACTCTTTCAGAATTTTTTGGAAGAGGGCATCTTGTTCAAGTTGCTGGGTATTTGTTTCTGGTGCATTGAAGTACCTGCCATGCCAACAAATGTAGAGATATGAAGGCTGGATCATCTTTTCAACAACAAATATTCAGATTTCATATCTTTTATATTGATTATTTTTAAATCAAACACGCAAAGCGTGCTGTGGCATACCTTGAAATAGTACTCTCGCTAACTGGGTAAAAAACAAAAGACGGTTGCAATAGGAGCTCTTTCTTCATATCAACAATATTTTCGTTACTAGAAAAATTCTTGGCTACTCTGGCCAGAAGATCAGCTCCATTCCATCGCAGCAGGGTATCATCATATGATGCATAAAACTCTGTCAAGCATTCCATAATAAAAGGACTGCAAGAAAGAACACAGTTTTTTTACTGGAGATGGTAATCCAAGTAAATGCAAATCATTATATGAGTAATCCTTACTATTCAGATTTTAGTCTGTCTTCAACCTATTCAAAATCTTACAAGCTATACGGCATTAGGAATGTGGATCACTTCCCTTTTCTCTGTTTTATTCAACGGCGTGGACATTTCATTCATCCAAAATTTAAACCTTAAGCAGAACCTCTAACTATATCTCCTCTTCGCCTAAGCATGTTTTCTATATTACTTGTGCTCGTAAGCCTCAGGTATGAGGTACATCAAATGCATCATGTAAGAAGGAATTTCTGTTACATTAGGAGAGAAAATAACATTTAACGAAACTCAAAAGCAGTTGTAAAATTCTTTAGTACCTGTGCTTTCTAAATGCCATCACTGCACCATTTAAAGTTTTTTCAGCAACCTCATTCTCCAGTCCAACGGTATTATTGAGTTCAGATAATGGCTTCAACACTATGATGTCGGAATCAAGATAAATTCCACCATATCTGGAGGCCACAAGAATAGGATAAGCGAAGATCAATTATGATAGTTGGAAAAGTCACGCAGCAAGTATTTCTCATGCCTCAGGGCTCGGGGCATATATAAATAGTTATAAAGATGAATATTTGCTTCTTCAAAGTGCACCAACTGGTCGTCAGCAATGAAGCAACACCAAGTATTTCCAAGTAATTTCATGGTTTATTTCCTACTTATGACTAATAGAATTCCAGAGAAAAAACAACCTGAACATCTTATGTTTGATCTCATACATTTTTAGATCTTTTATTTCTGTTCCTTACTTGTAAAGAGCGGCGAGTCTGATAAGTTCGCTGTAGTGAGTAGGGTAATGCTTTGTCTTCTTCCATTCATGCCAGACAGAGGCAAATATGTGAGTCGGTGTATCTTTCAGCAGCTCATCGAGATTTGGCATCACAACAGCCACATTATAACTGGACAAGGCAACAGCAAATTTAACACAGAAATTCAATTCCTATAAATTATATTTAGAGCATTAAAACTGCAAAGTTGCACTTCGACTGAAACAAATTCGTAACCTATAATGCCATACTAGTCTCTAATGATGGAACTGAGATACAAAAACAAGCAATTTTGGAAAAAAGAAGACATAAACAAAGTTCCATTGCTCGCAAGCAATCCTTGAAACTATCAGGAGTTTACCCATGTTCGACAAATCCATTGAAGAAATTGAGCTCTATTGTTTCAGAGAACACCACTACACATGCATGTCTGTGATGATATAGAATGCTCTCCAACGCCCTCTGCTGTCGAACACCAAACATCCATGCTGGTGAATTCCACACCATAAAGACTCTCACCTTACACTCTACTCTTCGGAAGAATGCATCCAAAAAGTTTCCAAAAGACAGCTTCCCATCCAACCCTGGATAGTAGCCCCACCTCTTCCCATCTGCGTATATGTCTTTACCCAAACCCTCGGTCGTTTTACTAATATAATCATTATTTAAAGTCTTCCTCTCTGTCTTCTTCGCTTGAATACCATCATTTTCACCCTTTCGCCTAAGATTTGCATTTTCAGAAAGTGTCAATGGCTTCTTGTTCAAAAACGGTGTTCGCTTAAACTCATCGATAATACCCTTTTGTATAAATTTATCACCTTTTGTCAATCCGGTTACCCCGGCTACATCAGGATCTTGCAAAATTGGATTGTTCAGCGGATTCAATACCTCAATATTGGATTTGAACATTCGATCCCTCCGTAAAAAATCTCCTTTCTTATCAAACCATCCACCCCACCCGTCCCTCAACACTGACCCCTTCAACAACAAGGCATCTTCAACTCTCCTCACTTCACTCAATTTCTTACGCAATTTCTCGTCCACCAAGATATCATCCGACCCAAACACTGGCTCAGATTTATCGGTCTCAAATCCTAGATCTGATGCGAGTTTCAAATTAAAGGGAACATAGTCTTCCCAGTCCTCAATCGAGCGTCTATTGTAAACTCTCCGGACAACGCCATTGACATGATCAAAGAAGTAGTAGGGGGAGGAATTGGCGGGGTTCTGATTCTGAACGGAGTCGTCGTCTTCTTCTTCGGTGAGGATATCGTCGTTATTCTCAGATGCGTCGTCGTCGAACTCGTCAATGCGATCATCATTGGGATTGGATGAGCTAAGGGCGTCGTTATCGAGATCGTCCAGGAGGGTTTCATATGAAAGAGTGGAATCGAGGGGGAGCTGATGTGGGTGATTGGGGGAGTGTGAGTTGAAAAATGCGAGGCGGCTGTGAAGCAGGAAGACGGAGAGGAGGAGGAGCACTGCCGCGATTAGAGCGCAGATGTGAGTGCCGTAGCGGGGACGGCGGCGCGTGCGGAAGTGCCGAAGCATGTGTCGTTGTGGGGGTGAACCAAGCTGCAAAATCTACCGAATCGGGGTAACCAGTACACGAAAAAAACAAAATCCTTCGCTGTGACGTATGCAGAAAATAATTTAGCAAACAATTAACTGCTTAACCTCTTTATAATTGTATATTTATCTTCGCGATCAAAGAATTACTCCCAATTGTTTTAGTTAACCCCTGATAATTAACCGATTAATTTCACACCCTTCAACAATTATATGTTAATCATGTCATTTTGTTATTCAAAACTAATAATTATATCCTTTATTTAATTTTTTAAAATCAATCTAATTAATCAAATATTGTTAGTATAACTGTATTATGATAACCACAAAAATTAAATCATTTATTGGATATCATATCTGTAACTGATGAAATTATAACGTTTTTTATTAATGTGGTTTCGAACAATTTTTATTTAAATAAATGCTTTTGATAATGTAATCCTATTTTGTCATATTTTTTATTAGTTAGGTTAAACAATACTAAAGGGGCAAAATGATCCAATGAATGAACAATATAAAGATGCTAGGGGTGTGGCCTTATTTGAAACGAATTAGATCACTTGTTTGAGGTGAATCGATGTCCATTTAATACATTAAATCAGTATCTTCATGTTCTTTTCATATACTGACTGTTACGGCCTACGGTAAAACAAACTCATTGGGGCATTCTATGCTTCAAACCGATTCAAGCTCCTTTGCAGATACGTAGCTGGACCGAAGCAATGAAGAATATGAACTTCCAACTTAGCTTGTCATTCCACACCCGGAAATGAAGAAGGTGAACTCCCAACTAAGCTTTTCATTCCACACCCGAGTATTGGATCCGAAGAATGCTATATTAATTATGTACGTGGATCCTAAAAACAGTTCATTAAATAACTTAAAAAATGTAGATAGTTTAAACGAAAAATTGCATACTGGAACTGTTTTCAGAAAGTTAATTCAAATAAGTCTGGCAAAAAAAATATTTACAAAAAAAATACACTTAGGATGGAATTATATTCACATAAGTCAACTTTTAAAAGAGTTGGCTTGCAAATATCTTTTTTAGTTCCTAAAATACCCTTAAATTATAAAAACACTCTAACCCTAATTTCAGATTAACTCTTTACGTCAACTTTTTTCCCCCTACACGTAAAATCTCCAACTTTCAGGCGATTCTCAGATCATTATTTTCTTCATCATCTTGTCGCCCCGACCTAAAATTATTTGCTAAAATGTTATGCACATTAAATATGTTTGAATCGAATCATCTAAATTGGTCGTAGCATTTGGAATCTTTTTGAATCGAAGAAGACATCGGACTACTCTGCACATATAATTCGTTTCTAGTCTGCACATTCCATCGTGTGTGTGTATACTGTGTTTTGCATGTGAATTATAAATTTGAATACCGATGCTAAATTATAATAGCGAAAGTTTGTTGGTATGTTTTAAAAAAAAAATCATTGTTTTGACTGATGCATATGGTTGAAGAAGTAAGGTATGCATTGGTGTTCGTGCTTGTTTGCTTATTCCAAATTTTGCAACTTGACAGCAAGATATTGCAACGAAAAAGATAAAACAGAGAAAAAGTAATTTGTGTACGGAAATTATAAAAAGTAACTGATGCACGAAAGTGATAGAAAGTAACTGGTGCACGAAAATTATAAAAAAAATAACTGGTGCACGAAAATATAAACTTGGTGCACGAAAATCATAAAAAGGAATTGGTGCACGAAATTATAAAAAAAATAACTGGTGCACGAAAATATAACATTGGTGCACGAAAACCATAAAAACTAATTGGTGGACGAAAATGATAAAAAGTAAGTGGTGCCCAAAAATTTAAAAAAGTAACTGGTGCACAAAAATATAACCTTGGTGCACGAAAATATAACACCGATGCACGAAAATACAACACGGGTGCACGTACGTTGTGTTAATTAACTTATGCACAAAATTTGGAAAAAAACAAACTGGTGCACGAAATTAAATTGTCCGTGCATCACTTACTTAAAATGTATGGTTCGTGCATCACCCACTTGCGATTATGGTTCTTGCATCGCATATTTTTTCTATGTTTCGTGCATCAGTGACTGATTTTAGTTTCCGTGCATCACTTACTGATTTTCAATTTTCGTGCATTAGTTACTTATTTTAAATTTTTCGTGCACCAGTTACTGTTAATAATTTTCGTACACCAGTTATTTTTTATAATTTTCATGCACAAGTTACTTTTTATAATTTTCGTGCACCAATTAATTTTCTCTGGGTCATCTTTTTCGCTGCAAGTTTCAGGCTGTAAGTTCTGAAAATGAACAAAGAAGCCCGTACACCAATGAATCATAACTAAAAAAAATCTCAATAGGCAACAATCAGTATATTTATATACACTTACACACACACACACATATACCTGAAATGAAAAAAATCTGGAACGAAGTGATGGGACGGAAAATCGAAGAGATGGAGAGAAAAATCAATTGTAAGAAATCGTAACTGGTGAGAGAGATTTACGAGGAGATTTGAATCGCAGTAGTGAAAGGAAGAGCTCGAACGAAGTGCTGAAAGGAAGATTATGAAAATTTCTGAGATTGCCGTTTTTTCTTATTAAGGGCAATTTTGTCATTTAACCTAAAGTGGTCAGTCCGAACTTTCCCCTAATTTAAATAGTTAGAAGTTAGAACACATAAATTTGTTTGTGCCATATGCATTTGTTTAATTGTATTTTTGTTACTTTATTATTGTGCAAGAAAATTATAGATATAAATTATTCAAGATTTGAATTTTTTTGAAGAGATTTGTTGAAGAGTCAATTTGGAGATAATGATAGGAAATTGGAGAGACATTGCATGATTGTTGAAGATATACTCAAGACTATGTTGCGCTATTTTAAGATCGACAAGCTGTTTGTGGAAGTATGGACGATCAAAAATAAATGGATTAAGGGACAAACAATAAATCAAATTAATGTACGTTATTAAATAAAGGATAAAATTTTGGGAATTTAAGGAATATAACCTATCTTAATCTCAAATTCTTAAAAATGATCCTTATCTATTAAATAGTTTTAAATTAAGCCTTTCATTTTGTTGATAATCCTAAAATACCATTTTTCACATTTTATTCATCTATTACTACTATTTTGTAAAAGAACTTAAATCATTATGTATGTTTTTTGTTAGACTTGTAATATTTTTTTTCCAGCACTCACAATATTTCAGTTGTTTCCTCTTACTCAAATAATTGATGGAGAGATTGGCGTGGTATCGTTTTGCTCCTACTGCACTGCTCTATATCGGACGTTGGCGATCCGATGCCACTGTATGCCAATAGAGTCGGACATTTTCATAATCTAAGGTGGAAAAATATATCCTCTTGTTTTCTTTTACTGCGTCAAAATGCCCATGGTATGTAAATTTGTATTAATTCATTAAATCGGTTTTCGTATGTGCTACATTCTGATTTCATTTGAAGTTTCATAATCATAATCAGATTTAAACTTTCTGATTCGAAGGGATTGGATGAACGATTAAAAGAGATCCGAGACTATCTTAACCTCGTCATTGAATGGAAGCTCCTGTTAAACCACGAAATTATTTACTATCTCCAGGATATGTCAACCTACTTCCTAATCTAAATGTGTCTGAATAAATTAAAGTTTTTGCCGTGAAAACAAATTATATGATGTTGGTGATATATCTTTCATCCCCCATGAAAAGATCACGAGATTGCATTTGCATAATCACAATCTTGCAGCAAAGTGTGAGTTCGGGATTAAAATGGTTGGATACTTGCAATGATCATATTTCATAATATCAACGCCCAAGTCTCACCTATGAACAATTTAGGATTGTGTTTGGACTTCAGATGAGATTTGGAAAGAAAACTGAAATATTTGAAACGATTTCTCTAACATGGTCATACTGACATGTAACTAGTGAAAAAATAAAAGCAATTTCAAAACAGTTTATCCCTTCACTGGTTGCATAAATATTTTGTTTGTGAGCAGATAGTACACAACATAGGTAAAATATCAATAAACTATCACTACAGGAAATTTTAGATGGATTTCTAAAATGGCCTTCTATAATATACTCTAATAAATTTTAGCCTTAGCTTAAGTTAATTTTTAAAAATAACATTAAGTTTCAAATATATCCTTTAAGTTTTTTTAAAAAAAAACCTTTTAACCTAAGATTGATGTTTTTTTTTTAAAAAAAAAACCTTTAACTTAAGATTGATATATTTTTTTAAAAAAAAAGCCTTTAAATCTCAAATTTTTATTCAAATTGGTGATCAACGAAACACTGTTTGATAGGCTGATCAATGACATGCAGAGATTTTGGGGGTACCTTATGCAAGCCTCTCTATTTTTTTTGTTTTAGCTCGGCGAATCCCAGATTTGGCCAAACCTGTGGCAGACTCGCCTCCATTGTCATCCCTAAGAATGTGGTTGTGTGGGCAAGAGCAAGAAGTAAGAATGAGTGTCCAATACCCTATACTCAAAGCAGGGTCAAGAGAAGGAAATTTTTAAACCTTGTCACTATAATTGGTCACTTATTGGATTTTCATCATTGTACTATTACAGACAACAATATATATTCCTTTTTTTCATCTCATCCCGGCCCCATCATTGAATCAATGTTAAGATAGCCAGAAGCTAACTGGCCGTTGATTTCTCCCATTTTTAGCCTGATAATGTCATCCTACTCCCTTTTGTCAAATTACCTTCATTTTTTAAAAATTATTTGGGAGATGTTGCGATTGGGTTGAAACCCCCTTTAACTTTTGTTATTACAAAGTAATATTTTCACTGATGGAATTGATAATATACCACACAATCAGAAAAGCCCAAAGACATTGGTGCAATAACATTACACCTATTTTTGTCATGTAGGAAAAAGTTGAGGTAAAATTGAAGATAGGGACCAAAAACGATAACATGTTCTCTTTTAATGCAGCATTATGCAAGTTACATGTGCTAGGAGGGAGAGAGATGAAATGGCCGGCCGGGTAATTATGCAAGTTAAAGGAGGATCATCAAATATTCATTCTGAAGATAAGTATGGAACTCTGTGGGCAGTGTAATAATTGTCAATAACATCTTCAAAAGGCAATTTAACTTGGTTGCTTGTGATAATCGGAAAAGACCAGCCAATTTTATTCATAAAATTTTATGAAGATATAAATTATAAATAGCTATGATAACAACCTGTTGTTTGATCGAAATAACCATCTGCAACCATAGGTACATCGTAGTATGGTAACCAGAAGAGGATACTTTAAGGTTATAAACATGATAGGAACAGTAGCGAAGAAAAGGAGAAGGACAGTTACTGATGCTACTCCGTGTTGGTAGAAAATAAGACAGGTGCAGAAGGCAACCATCATCGCCACTACGGAAACGAAAAGGGACGCAACCCCAATCACCAACCAAAAAGGCAACGACTCCAGGAAATCATTTTCTGAGTAACCTGAGGTCATTATCGACAGAAACATCAGCATTGATGTCAAAGAGGATAGAGTCGCCACTGCCTCAGACACGGGAAAAACAAGAAAAAGCCTCTGGTCATGCAAAATCGGAGAACCGGTGGAGTTGTATCCACCGGGCACTGTGAAGGCACTCGTGAAAACCACCGTGGCTATTAGGATCGTAATGAGCATGCATGATTTGGCCGTTTGCTTCATCATTTTTTCACCTTCTTTCATCAAGTCTTGATGTTCAGAGATAAATACATCGTGGGGTGTTTGGCCTTTATCGTTTTTCATGTTTCGGTATGAAGGTTGGACCAACTTTTCAACTTCGTTATACCACATAACTTCGCGTTGCATCTGAAGAGCTGCCCCTGGTATAAGATTGAGCTGATTTTTAGGTGCTAACCTGCCGGCCAAATGCAGCATGTTATTGCCCTCGATGTCTACATATGTCACTATCAAATTTTTGATACCGGATATCTCATATATTAAATTGAAGGATTGGACATGGCGATGCAAAACAGCTATATGAAATATGCTGTGTTTGGACTCGTTCACTTTGTACAGGAAATCTGGATATCGGCAAATCAGTTCGACCAAGAATTCATCATTTAACGATGCCGCGGCTATAAAAAGCAGTTTCACATTAGTGTTTCCAAAAGCTTCAATATTATTAGCCTGTCCGGTTTCGATATCATTTTCTTGATGATATGATGCCGTAATACGCCAAAGATAATCGAGCAACGTGTATGCATCAGTCGATTCATCATCTGCTGCTGGGGACATTACTTGCTTCTTCAACTTCATGTTATTAGGGAGTAATAGTGCTACTGTACGGGTCATCGGAGGGACAGATTTATGCATAAACAACAAAAAAATCAAGGTAGATAGTAAATATGATTATAAAGAACTATATATGGATAATCACTAACCTGCGTGGCCAATGGTTCTCCAGCTGAGTCCTGGTTGAATAGTATGACTAGGGCCTTGAAATGCTGATGGGTTCCGTGCAAGCACTTGTAAAGGCATTGTCGTCTTCAAGTCCAACTAGCATGTTGTTTTGTTGTAAGATTCTCATAGCCAGATCTGCATCCATGAATTGTTTAGGAGATATATATATACAACACCACTTATGTGTTTTTAAATGAGATGATGTGTAGTTAACTACTCACCATACAATCCCGAGTCTATGGATGTCGTTAGAAGTCTAATTTGATCCTTTTCATTCCAAATCTCAAAGCCAGATAATGGGAAAAGGTAATCGACCATACGGTGGTGGCCTGACATGGTGGCCATGTAGAGTGGGGTGACACCATCACAGCCACTGATTGTGGGCAATTTTTGGTTCTTTTGTACCATTAAATGGGCGATATGGACATGCCCAGCCACGGCAGCAAAACTGAGTGCAGTGCATCCCTTTTGGTTCTGTATTTCCAGTATATCAGAAGATTGATCGCCCATCATTTCCAGTAAATTAGCAACAAAGGAGTCACGGCCTTCTAAAGCAGCTATATGGAAGGCCGTTTCTCCCCCTTCAGTTAACCGAGCTTTACCCAATGTCCTGTCGTTGATCAACAAAGTTGCAGCAGCTTCCCAGTCGCCCTTCAATGCAGCTTTGTGCAGAGGAACACACCTACTTAGATATCTTGCTTCTGTCCACAAATTCACTCAACCGTAAATATGCTTTTTTAATTATAGAGTGCTCATTCAAGTAAATTAAATTTCTTTCAGAAAAAATGTTGTCCGGTTTAGATATATTTATCAGGTTAGCGTATAATAGAATTTTTTTACCAATCCAAAACCTCTAGATTTGATATCATGGTTCTTGTATTAGGCAAATACCTAATACTTTCTTCCTTAATTTCCCTTGTATATTCAATATCATGGTTCTTATATTGTAATAGATATTTAATAGAAACTTTATTCTTAAATTAAAATTTTTAATATTGTTCAAATAAATTATCAAATATTTCTGTCAAAGTTAAATATAATTACGCAAAAAAGTTAGTTTTGATTTCATGTAAGTTTTATTTAATTAATTTAAACTTTCTTGTAAATTTAAGAATATTTGGGTTTCTAGATGACGTTTTCATTTAATGGAGGTTTTAAATATGAAATTTTATGAAACAGGTTTTTTAGTAATTTTACTCTGATTTGTTTTACCTGTCTCGTAGATTGGTGCAAACATTTAAAATAAAATGTTTATTGAGAAATATTAATATGCATAGAAATATATGTAAAGTTAATTTGTCGCGGTTTAAAGGGGCGACAAATTTGACTCTTTTTAGCTGAAAATAAAGAAAAATTAAAAAAAACGATCTCGTAGAAAATAATACCAGTCTAAAACTTTTAAAACTAATCAAATATAATTCCAAGAAAATTATTTTTAATCAAAAATAATCTCAAACTTTTGTTTTTAATCATAAATTATCTCAAAGTCACTTATTCAACTATGATATCACTTTCGTTAATAAATAATTTATGTGAGACTAAATTTGTTAAAAAAATTTATGTGAGATTATTTTTATTAAAAATAATTTTATGTGAACTGTATATAGTTAGTCTTTTTGAAAAAAGTTCATATTTATAGGATTATTTTTTAAATTTATATATAAATATACGTCATATATATAGGCATAATATACGTCATGTTTTCTCAATCAGTCCACTACTAAAATAAATTGTGGGGCTTTTAATACGATCATGCATGCATGGTTGACATATGTCTTATAAGATTTTTGAGGCGGACCACATGACGTACACACCTTACCCACCCAATTTATTTTAATATTTACATATATTATTTTATAAAATTTTTTGTTCAGTAAACCTTCGATCCATTTGTACGGATAATCAAATGAGGTTAATGAAAGAAGGGTTTGTTTGATGATGCCCTTAAGAGTAGTGCCCTTAAAGGCATCATCACCATTCATTTGAAATCTTTTTTAAAAAAGAAAAAAAGATTCCACGTGGATGGTGGATGATGCTCCTGAGGACGGTGCCCTTCAGGACAGCAACAATGTTTCCTGAAAGAAGTTGAGTGGCTCTTGTTAGTACTCACGAGGTGAAGAAACAAGTTGAGTGGCTCTTCCTTTGAATTCTTTTGATTGCTCACCTCCCATTCGTTCTCTAATTATTAGCACCTATAAAAAATACAGATTAAAAATCATTACACACAAATTAATCAGATTTTATTTATTTTTTACATTAATTGATGATGCCCTTTTTTTCACATAGGGATGGGAATTGTAGGATCTTGCTTGTCGTTTCACCAAAAGTTATAGTTGGTGGTAACAATGTAAAACTAATCTTTAAACCATAGAGGAACCATAGCGTCACAATTCGATAGTTATCCAAGCAGGTACAATTATTGCATTCCAATAATCTCTCTTTCAATAATTCCACCTTTCAACTAATGGGAATCGAACACGTGACATTAACCATGATACAATTATAGGATCAAAAGATTGCCGTTTTATCAAAAGCTATAGTTTGTGGTAATGCTGTAAATCTAATATTTAAACAGTGACAATTATTGCATCCAACATGAATTAAATCATATCCCATGCAAACCATGTAAATATCAATTTCGACATAATTTATTGGTGATCATCAAGGGCGGAGGGAGAGCAGGGGCAAGAGGGCAAGTTCCCCACCTTCCCCCGAAAAAAAAAATTTAATAAATTTTTTTTTACCTTAAAAAAAGATTTTTTTAAAGAAATTATAATTTTACCCTTAAAAAATTGTAGTTTACCCTTTAAAACTATATTTTGCCTCCCTTTAATTATAGTTTGACCCCTAAAATTTTTATTTTAAAATTTTTTTGCCCCCACTTCCCTAAAATTCTATATCTGCCACTGATGATCATAATACTGCCTTACGTGAATAGCACATCTTTTTTCAAGGAAGAGTGGAATTTTGGGAGTGAATATCTTTAAAACTAAAAAGAAGAAGAACTAAAAGATTAATTAAATTAAAGGAAGATGATTAGTTACGTACCGTACGGGTAGCCAGATGGAATGGAGAAAAACGGCAGAGCTTCCTTCATTGCAGGCTTGACTTATTTATCAGTGAGTTTGATTTCTTTCTTATGGTCTGAGTCAATGCCGAAATTACCAAGTAATCTTCATTTTCTCCACACACACACACACATATATATATATATATTATTTTATTATTATTATTATTTTTATTATATTTTATTTTTATATAATAAGTGTCAAAACACTTATAAATAGTACTATTCTAATGAATAGTAGATCATTATTCATTACAATTTTTTTCTTAAAAAAATATTTTTTTTCAAAAATTATTTTTGTTGATGCAGGTTTGACTTGAACGATTAGAAAAAATATATCTTAATCGATTGTTAATGCGTGCAACTTCAAATATTAATTTTTTCAATTTATAGTAAGATGGAGATCATGTTTTTTTTAAAAAGTTAGAGTCAGTCTTTTGGTTATTTTTTCCATTCAATTATAGTAGCATGTTCGTTTAACTTTTTTTGTTGATGAGCGGGTTTGGCCATAACTGACTAGGAAAAATATATCTTAATTGGTTGTTGATGCGGCAAACTTCAAGTGTTATTTTTTTTTTTCAGTTTTTAGAGAGATGAACATCATATATTTTTTAAAAAAGTTATATGAGTCCTTTGGTTATTTTTTTCTCATTCAATTACAGTAGCATTGTTGTTTTTAAAAAATATATTTGTTAAAGTAAGTTATTTGAAATATTATTTTCGATCAAATTAGGAAAAAATTGACCAATTGTTGGTACCTGGCACCGCGCCTTGGGCGGTGCGAAAAAAACTAGTATATATATATATATATAAACAAACCGAGAGATTTCAATTATTGAGCAAGTGAGTAGAGACATCACGCCTACAACATTTTATTAGATTAATAAACCAAAAATAGAGGACTATTTTTAAATTATATAAACAAACCGAGAGATTTCAATTATTGAGCAAGTGAGTAGAGACATCACGCCTACAACATTTTATTAGATTAATAAACCAAAAATAGAGGACTATTTTTAAATTATTATGGAGACGTAAAATAATAAAATTAAGGGGTAATTTTCTTGGCCCCATTAATTCACGTTTAGTTGGTGTAGAATAAACCGACTCGCACAGTCAGCATTTAAGATTATCTAGGGTTGAATATATATCAAAATATATATTTGAAGGGATAGTATATGATTGAGCTACAAGATCAAAATAAAAAAAATTTATACTACCTTTTATTTTTTTAAAATCACATAGAAGTCGAGTCCCACCCAACTTTCTATGTGATATATATATATATATATATATATATATATATATATATATATATATATATATATATATGTCCCAACTTCTTTCTTCTTTGAAATTTCTAAAAAGCATTCTCTGCTCCACGACTCACTCTCGGTATTTTACCTTTTGTTTTCTCTCCAAATTTCTTGTTTTTCTTCCGGCGGCCGTAGAAAGGTCAATAATTAAATTTTAATTTATTTTTACAATAAAAAAACAAATATATATAATCATAATGATGATGAGAGCAATGATAATAGTTAGTGTTCACTTATATGCATCCTTAGGATCACATATACACAAATCTAATGTTAAAATAAAACTTTTTTTAAATAAAATATGTATAAACTAATATACCAACAATTTTAGATCAATCATATTATTTTGATTTATAAATGAAAACTCGTATAAGTTTTTTTAATGGTTAAGCTTGTATTGTAGACTTAGTCAATGTTTAATCTTTTTTTTTCCTACCGCTCTTCAGTCTATCTCTAACACTAAGGATATGCTTGGTTGTTGTGATATGATAAACGATGAATACATTAAAAAGTGGATAACAAGTTGATAAGTAAACTAATGGATAAACTATATTGTGTTTGCTTCATATGATTACTAAATTATGATAAGTAATATTGTGTTTGGTGTAGTTAATAATATGTGGTAAAGAATAGTTTTATTTGTAAAATGACAAAAATACCCTTGAATACTTTTTGCATTTATTTCTATTATTTTATTTTAATATAATTTTAGTTGTTCAAATTAAATTTATTTATTTATTTTAATTATTAATAAAATATTACAATGAATTAAATAGTATGTATTAAAAATTGAAAATATTATAATAAATAATACAAAATTAATGTGAACTTTTAAGCTAATCTCAAATTATAATGAATACATGTTAATCAAATTAAATTTATTTCGAACCAATTCAATTTGAAAAAAAATACTCAAGTAGCATCCAAATATAAAGAATATAAAAATCTGCTATAACATTTTCTAAACAAGTTTCACTGCATCATTCACAATGCAAAAATAGTGATTGGTGATCATGAGCACATTGGATAATGACTCAATAGATTATTACGAAATGATCAATTAACTAGTCCTTGCAAAATGGCATGACTTTGCCGTCCAATGTATTTACCATCTAATAGATCGTAATTAACAAACAAATACATATGAATACTAGATCAACAAAACATTATGAACAACGTAAATACTACTAATAACACTGAAAAGCATCACACTGTGTACAAAACAATAAGATCCAAATACTCTTTCATTTCATATAATATATAAATTCATAGTTGGAAACACCTACTCCAATAGGTAAGTCAAAATATATTTCAAAAACATTGCAGATTTGTCCAACCAACAAGATATTGATAACAATGTAAGTGCTCAAAAAAGGTAACCCAATATTTACAAAATGCCATTTTTACCAACAATATTTCCATTAACAATGGGGTTTGCAACATATACATCAACTTACAAGCTGTCTCAACTTCATGGAACATCTGTTGCACGCCTGTATCGATGTCCAGTGATACTTTGTGACACATGTTCAATACATCTTGTACTATAGCAGTAAAACTCTCCACATGCTCCCTGTGGCGCGACCATTTCCAAATATCTCACACCACTCATGGTAATAAGGCCATGAACTTACGCATTATCTGTGCATTGCTAGTAGACTTTATGTAATTGAAAGCGAAACCAAAGATAAATTTGTTCTCGACAATAACTTGAACCTAGTTAAATACATTTCGAATGTAGAAACAGGTGACCGAAATATACCACAAACCAACTACACAAACATCCTTTTGGTTTACCAATGAATCACATGCAGTTAATAATCAAGTAGATTATAGTAACCACTACATTTTCCCATTGTGGTTCCCCGAGCTAGGCGCACCCTCCATCATATATTCAAGAATTTGGTCTTGTATTCCTACAAAATACAAATGTAATCACTACTATACAAAAGTAACATTATAATTAAACAAAATTAGTACAGCAACCTAATACATTCACATTGTACAACAGATGATATAGAGCAAAGTTATCTGTGTAAATGATCAATTTGCGTTTTTACTCGGCGTGTCATACCGTAAGACACGTTCAACGTATGACCCACTTGCCTTCTTTCGACAACCAACTTCTTGTAATGTCGTGCTAAAACACTTACCAAAATGAGTGACCCAAACATTATACTTTGCAGCTCTAAAATTAAATAATGATACTTCATTGTTCAATCAAAGAAGTAAAATGTATAAGCAATATCATATTTTTAAAAAAAAAAAATTAAAAATGTATAGCGGGGCGGGTTCAGCCAATCCCAGGACCCGCCCCAACCCGCTTCCAAACCCGGTGGAAGCGGGTCCAGACCCGCCCCGGCGGGGCTGGTTCAATGCGGGTCCGGGTTTGGATCCGTCCCATTGCCATCCCTAATCCCGAGCCTTCGGGAAAAGCACGGACATGCAAAAATGGAGACAAACGTTGGATTAAAGGCTTTATCCACCCTTTTCATACGTACCAAACATAGTCTAATCATCACCGTATAACAAAACTTAGTGATGCGTGACGTGTTGGATGGGGGAAAAAACCTTACCTTGTCATACAATATACATTTCATGGAGCTTGTGTGTCGATGGTAATTTTGACTGCGCTGCTCTTCAATGATGCAGGTCATCCCGGAGAAGGAGAGGAAACCCACCCTGGTTGCAAAATTTAATAAACTCCATGATGATTTGACTGATGGTTTCCGCAATCTTGAGGATGAAACTAGTTCAATATGGTTCTTGTGGCTTGTATTTTTGTTTGTGCCCCATGATTTTGGTGAGTGATAAGAGGGTATCAGTCGAGAGATACTTCGTATTAAATTTATTATGACTTGAATAGATTGTAGGTGTACAATAGTGAGACGTCTATCCAAGTAAACAATTGATATAAACAAGCAAGACTTTAAAAGTCTAAATTCTATGGCGTGCATACGTTCGCATATTACACCGGGACAATGAAAGCTGTCTCCTAGTGAATTCGGTGGTAGATGTAGTCTCATCAATGTCAAAAGTGGTTTACTGATCGATCCCACATAAAAGCGAAACAAGGATGCGGTCCTAAAATCTAACCAAAGATAGCCCGAAATCTAAAACAACTGGATACCCAATGTTCACCAAAACTAACAAAGAAACCAAAAAACAAAGCATAGAAAAACAACTCGAACATCGACACAAAATGTAAAACTACAACCACCCGACATAAGTCCGCAGAACTAAGAACCAGTATCAAAACCCGTCCGTCAACCGCCAACAACTAATCAGACTCCAATATCCCAATGTGAAAAAGCACAGCGTCAAATTTCTTCATAAAACTTGATTGCACACATTGATATGATATTATTTGTATTAACTATACTAATCAAAATTTTACACTGAGTTTTTTCTCAAATAACCTTCCATAAACTTCATACAAAATAATAATCGGTTTTTTGTGCCTGTGCCCATGATTGTGCCTCCCCATCGCAAACTAATAAGGTGAAAGAAAAAAAATGTCGAAATCCTTTACTTCTCCTATATGATATGATACAGCATAATCTCAATCTTTGATATTGTCACATGCATTAGCAAAACCTTATGAAGCAGTGTCGAAATCCTGAATCCTACACAACTTTTCTTCTTCCAGTTTCCCCCATGATGTGAACTTGCCACCTCAGTCCGTTGAGTGTAGATTACAATCACAAGCCTTTGTTGAATGGTGGCTCAAGCAAAGATTTTGTTTCAGAATCGTCGTTCAATTTCAACTTTTCCAACAGGTTTCTGTGTTGTGAGTCCCATCTGGATTGTCTACTAGTCAACCCCATGCACTCATCTACAGTAAGTTCACACAATGTTTTTTTCCCAAACAGATGGTTATATATGATGAGAGTACCTAAAAGTAATGCACGGAGTGGAGAAAAATGGCTTCTACAATAATTTCAGTGTAGGACCTGATCATCACATATACTCATTCCCCTTGGACGACCACCCTCTGCTAACTGAAAATATCTTAGCTCCATCATGGTCTGCATTTTCCTTGGACCACAATCTGCTTTCATTTTATAATGGCTGTTAAACTATGGTCGGTTGCAGCTGAGTGGTGGGCCAAATCGTAGAGTCCGAATGGCCATCAAACCGTGGAAAATCAAGGCGTAACATTCTCGTCGGGTGGTGATGGAATTCACGATTTTCGCTGTTGGGGCGTGGGTCGTGAAAGAGGCCGTCCGAGGACTCTTGTTGGCCGTGGTTATCCGTTCTGGACGACAACGATCTGCAGTGATAGTTCATTGTAGTTCATTGAAGCGGGACGTGATCTCATTATCAGTCCTGTAGGAGGCGATAAACTCTGTTAACTGGCGTTGAAGTGCTTGGAAGTCTGCCATAAAACCTGGCTCTGATACCAGTTTGTTACGAGCGTAAGATTGGGTTATGGGTCGATCGTTGAGATCGTTAATTCCAGAGAGTAAATTTATGGGTAGCAGTAGTCCTCGACCGGACTTGGAGTAATCAAGGGAAAACTTGAAATCAGTTCATTAACTAAGAGTCTTATAAATACATGAAACAAAAATCCTAAAACCAAATCCTAGATAACTTCTGAAATTTTAAAACCAATCCTAGATAACCATGAATAAAATCCTATCTATAAACTTGAAAGGAAATATTTAATTAACCTAATAAAATCTTGTGAAGGGATAAATGATCAATTCTTCTTGAATCTTCCATGTGTAAATCTCTTATAGATCTTGTCCTCCAACTTCTTGCTCTATTTCCCGTGTGCATAACATTTTCAATTCTTCTTGAATCTTCCATGTGTAAATCTCTTATAGATCTTGTCCTCCAACTTCTATGGACTCCGCTCTATTTCCTGATGCTCCGTGTGCATAACAGCATGCTAATCTTTACATCCTTTTCCCCCTTCCTCTTCCTGTAAAGACAAGTTGTGGTTGATGTTGTCTCATCCTCAGATGAATGAGAAGGTGCATCTGCAATCAAACACATGATAAATGTTTTTATATTTCGCAATAGAACAGCGTGTTGCCCAACACAAAATAAACTCCAATACAGAAGGGAAAAAATAAAAAATAAAAATATATTCTCGTGAAAAGGTGAAAAGGAACGCAGAAATTTCATGTGGTTTTGGTCAGATCACAAACTTTTCAGCAGAAATGCATCAGACAGGGATAACTGTGAACTGTTTGTCTCATCATTCTCATTTTCAAAATTTCTAGGGAAAAAATGGAAAAGACTTGCAGCCTCAGACCGTCCTAGTTCAAAACACTAACAATTCATCAGATGACATGTCTTCAGTTGTGCTTCTAAATGTCATCGTTGGCCATCTCAGGAATAATTGGAAAACCAACACAAAAATAATATAATTAGAAGTAAAATCGCTCATTTTGGAGCAAAGTGGCTTGAGTTTTATTTTGTATTCTCATAAAGAGATTGAAGATAAAACTGAGCCTGGAAAAGTATGAGTCACTGCAGCATTTCACGTCAGATTACAAACGTTCAACACAGATTCATCAGACAGGGATAACTGTAAATGATTGTTATCATCATTCATGAATATTGCAGACTCAATAGTTCAGAATTTATAATGGAAAAAAATCATGAGGCCAAGTTACTTCTAACTCTTTGAATGATTGTAGATTTCAAAATTTACAAGCATGTGAAGCCTCAGTCCGTCCTAGTTCAAATCCAAATCATCACTATTAGTAATGTTTTCTTTCAGGATACCTATAAGGTTACATCACTGGCTTCCTCATGATATTGGATACAAGAATTCTAAATTCTATTATGAGGCCACAAAATTTTAAACAATTCTTATAAAAAAAAAGGGATATGCTATTAGAAAAAAGTACACTTCCCACTGACTAAATCACAAGGGTAACGGAAAATTGGGTTTTGTTCACATGAACAATCCACATTATACCCTGATGTAAAGAACATAACATGAAACCAGAACATAGGGAAAATGAAAAAAATTACAGCTCAGACCAGAACAGCTAAATAAAAAAGCAGGAAAAAGTTTGAAGGAGTCAGCAATCCAGGCATCAGATCTTCCTATTCATTTGAGTATCACCACACCCAATGTGAATTGAGCACTACACTCTAATCGTACATCATTTGCCAATTTACGGTCATACCGTATGGGATAAAAAATATGCACACCCTACATCATTATCAGTCTATGAATCAAAGAATAGAACAGAATACAACATCAACTCATCTTCGGGCCAAATCCTACATACACAAGCAACAAGACAATCTAGTTGAAGGGGTCCCTCTTGTTCATCACATCCGCTCCCTAAGTAACTTCAGGCCAAGATGCCTGCAACCAAAAAGGACCCACAAAAATATAAAATCTTTGAGCCAAAGCATAGAGAGGAATGGGTAGTTACCTAAGTGAGCCGTCCCTGCATATGTCTAATAGAGTAATAGTTGGGAAATGGAAACAAGACTTCAAATCGACTAAATGATGCAAGATTTGAAATTGTGTTAAAGTAATTTCTCTGAAGTTTCTGTCATTCCAGAAACTTCAAAAACAATTACATAACACAATTTTCAACCTTGCAGGGTTGTGAGAGACAGACACTCCTCATCAATTAGGGTGTTGGCCATCTTAAACAATCTGTTCGAGTCCGTACGATTTACTGCGTCGCGGAACCCCATAGGAGGCTCCGGGCACTAAATGAAACAAATCCGGTTTGCATCTCTTGATGATGATGCAACGGGTGGCGTCCTCGATCTTCTGCACCACCCTAGCCTCGGCCTCCGCCGGGAACAGCTCCGTGCTCTCCGGAAAGCCAGATAGGAAGCGCGGCGCCACCGGTCTGAGCACTACGTAACTTAGCACGATAGAGGCGGATCTGAGTAGGGACCATAGGCTGTTGGGAAGAAATGATATGAAACAATGTTCATACAACCTAATTCCACGGCGCCATATATAGAGGAGGTTTATCTAGGGCTGAGCTGGAAAGACTTGATGATGGGCCCTTGTTAAAATTTCTTAATGGGCCAGGGTAAGTGTATATGAAAATAATTTTATTTTTCTAGTTGTATTTAATGTGATAAAAATACAAGTCTGTTCAACCTAGTACACTAAAAAATTATGAGTTCATTTAGGTCTACGTATAGATAGAATGATAATAATATCCCTTGTGTTTTAGTAAATTTGCTAAAAACTTCCATTTTCAGTTAATGAACATCCTGAAAATTATGGAATTAGTCCATTACGACCATATCATACCCAATATGTCCGCACAATTAATCGACATCTTAAATCTGCATAGTACCTCGTTTTGACTGGACTGTCGTCGGGTATTTCACCAGTTTTTAAGATGTCTCATCACCACCAACCAAATGATCACAACCGATGGTCTTGTAATGGCTCCTTCAACGGCAGGCAGCACAATATTGGTTCAGTTTCTACACCAGGTGTAAGAGATTCTATCTAGATCTTTGATCAAGAATAAGAGGAGAAATAACACGTCTGGACAAAAGTCTTTATTTTATCCTAGAAATACTTATAACATTTATTACATCAGTATATCTCCTTTAGAGAGGAGACCAACTTGTTTTGTATATCATCTGATAAGGCTTGAAACGAAAATACATAAACTCGAAAACTATTACAGAAGAAATTATTACAACACTTCAATTTTTATTTATCATAAAACTATGGAGAATCGTCGATGTCATTAGCTTCCTGGATGAGTGGCTTATATAGGCATGAATTCGGACTTCAAATACGCATTCAAAATATTGAATAACGTTGAGCGCGCATGTGAGTACGCCTTAACTTTCACGTGGTCTGACGCATTTGTCTGAGTGCACCATAACTTTCTTTTGAGTGTTTGTACCTTTTATCTTTTTGTACCAAACTTTTCTCGTGAGTACACCATTATTGTATCTGGGTGCGTTGCACAGTAACCGCACTAACTTTAAAGGTACATGTTTCTCCTTTGTCGGTGAATCTTTACATTATTGGTTTTTGTGGTCCCAAAGCCCCGGGAATACGTGATCTCTTGTCAACGGGTCCTTTGTATTTTCCTGTCTCTTGTCTGTCAAGTCTGGGTCAGAATATTTTTCCCGAATTCTGGTTCTTCTGTTTCTTTCTGTTTTGGACAAATCTTCAGCAAATCATGTGGTTGTCCATGTCATGACATTCAGCAAGAATGTTCAATTGGCTGAATTCTGAAAGAACTTGAATAGGTATTTGACTTTGTCCATTTCAGTTAGATATGCCCAAAGAGCTCATGCTCGTCTGGTTGAAGCTTCATCTTATGTGATCCCCCTAACTAAAACTGGTGTAATTTTTGGTAACCCCGTTTTGATATTTTTCATGGCGTTCCCGTCTAGTAGTTTGAGCTTTATGAAATGGAATTCTTCAATAAAGCCCTTTTTTGCTGGTTCAGGAGTTGCACTGAAAAAATATAACTCCACGATATCTCATCGGGAGAAATGTTGGTTATTTGCCCATGTCTCGTGAACTGCTTCTCTGATCCACTTTGATAATTTTGAGATTTCAAAGAAAGTTGGTGCAACAGTATAAATCGAAGCAAGATCTCTTATACTATTCATGTACATCATTTGGATGGCTTCCTACTTTCATCCAAACCCTCGGATACTTTCCAGATATATCAACAAGTGTTTTTTCTGGGTTGATACACCGTCTAGTTATTAGTTTCTCCCAAGTGCGCTCATATTCCTGCATATGAGAATAAACTTAATCGTCGTTAGTTGAACCCTAGAATTTCCAGTCATTGATCTAAGGTTCAACTCTTTATCTTTTACCCCAGAGGTGCTGGGTTGACTTGAAGATTCAAGGGGTTTCACATGGCCTTCAACATTCGCTACAGCGTGTACATCCTCAAGGAATGCATCATCTGTAGCACTCGTGATATGGGTATATGAATCCCTTGCCTCCGGGTTAGATGAGTCCGATCTCGGAACACTCAATTTTGCACCGTTGAAGATGCGGCCTGGAGGATAGGCCCCTTCAAGACCTCGAAAAAAACATTATTGGGCCTGAAATCATGCTCGTATATGACCAGAAACTGATTCTTGATCTGCTCGTTGAAGCTCCTGCGACTTCAACATTGAGATAAAGAGTCCCAAATTCTAGATCAAGGATCTCCAGGTTCTCCCTGAAATGCCTCAGCCTCTTGAGGGTATCGTCAGCAACATGTCCATCTCGTGTTAAGAAATAGGCAAGAACATTCTCATTTGATTTCACAATGACAATATCATACATAATATTGGCATTCAGCTTGTCATATTAAAAATCTAGCCTTTTTGGTTTAGATTCAATTCTATTTTTAAGAAAAGACTTAACACTATAATTAACAATTTAGGGATAAATTTCTTAGCCGTAAGATAACAGCCACTTTTTGAACGCCTTTTTGACTGCAAAGAACTCATTCTCGTTGATATTCCATCAGATAACTTCATTATCAATAAACAGACCACTACAATATCTGCATGTCACTTCTCAAGTTGATGTGGCCTTTAGTAGAATTGTTTCCACCAATGATCACTGACATCTGTGTATAATACAAGTTCGTCCTCATCATTTGGAATTACAAGCTTCGGAAGTTGCCTGCAAACCTCTTTGAGTTGTTTAACAGCTTGTTGATGTTCTTCATTCCACTTGAACTCAGTATCATTTTTGAGTAATAGACTGAACATATTCTAATATTTTTCCAGATTGTTGATCAACATACCTTCAAAATTAACAACTCCAAGAAAACTTTGAAGATGTTTCAAATCCTTGAGATCATCAAGATATCCTTGCACTTTTTCAACAATGTGATGTGATTCTGCAAGATGATTCCAGACTCATCGATACTCGATCTGTCTTGTAGCAATTATTGTTTCCTTTCGGAGGGCACTAATATTTCCTTGTGACAAACATCTGAAAAAATTTCCAAATGTATAAGATGTTCCTTCATGCTCTTTGAGGCGATGAGAATATAGTCAATGTGCACGAACATGAAACTGAAATATTCCTTGAAGAGATTATTCATCTTTTTTTATATATACGGGGATCATTTGCTAGACCAATTGTTATAACATTTCAGATATAATGTTCTTGTGGTGTGGGGAATGCTATGAACTTCTTGCTGGCTGACTCCATCTTAATCTTGTAGAATCCAGATTTGAAATCGGACTTAGAAAGCACTTTGGCACTTTTGATACAATTCACCAAATGTTCTCTACTGAGGATATATTATCCGTCGAATTCCAAGATGTTTTTGATTCATTTGTAGTTAATCGCCAATCTTGATTTTCCTCTTTTTACTTCTCCATGGTTCCGAACAAGAAATACTGGACTACTGTATGGAGAAACTCTTGTTGAGATTTACTTAAGGTTCAAATGTTCTTAAGTATCATATGCATGTCTTTCTGATCCTCCTGGTTCTCGATGATCAGTTTGTATCTCAGAACTCATATTCTTTCCAGCTTTCACCTTTAAAGATGTTTTGATCTCGTTTATGTCCCACCAAGCCATAGGATCTTCATTGTAATGCCTTCGTTAGTAACAACATGGTGTCTGGATTAACTTCATCATCATCATGTTCTCTTAAAGACATAATAATTTCTTAAAAAATGTGAGATTTCTTTTGATTGGGACCTTGTTGTCGTAGCTGAAGAATTGTTTCGCCAAATTTTCGCTGATCCTTCATCTTTGGGTGTCAAAGTTTTCCTTCATCACCACACTTGCTGCGAAAAGTAATAAGGAATTTCCGGTGAAATGCCTCTCGCAGTCGTTGGATAATGATCTTATGATCACAAATGGTTGTGAACATAAGTCTCATTGTCTCGTCCTCCTGTGTGAACTGCTTGAATGTTTGTAGGAAATTGTTTCCTAGCAATATATCAGCTCATATGTCATGGAAATATATAGGTAGAGTCGTGCCTTTGTACCAGGGGTACCACCAGCTCCTCCGATGATTATTTCCGCTTGCTTGACTCCTTCATCAATTATAAGAATCCTTTTAGAGAAGTCTCTTCCTGCAATAGCTGGTCGTTTCTCACCAACTTCTTTGGGAAAGATGTCTCGTCTGGCAGCACATATTCCAGCTCGTGAATCAATATAAATTGCAAAATATTTTGCAGGATAACTCTCTTATAACATCCTGACTGAGATGTATATGGAGAATAGACTAGTAGTCATCGGATTCTGTATCTTTTTCCGTCCACCGTGAATACCATTCCATCATGTAAGCTGTTCTACGATTCTTACTGTTGTACCTGCAATTTTTATATCAATTTCATCAATTTTAAGGTTTCTTCGATACTGTCAACTGTAGGTTGTTGCAAATAATATAAGACATTACAAGGAAATATATTATCCTTATGAGTAATGTCGAAGATTATTTCAACTTCACGACATACCTCTAGGCATTTTAGTACTCCAGTTATTTTGAAGACATCCTGGATTTTTGAATCCTACCTGAGACAATTTTTTTCCCCCGGGATAGTTGCTTATTAACCTATCATGGGAAATACATCCTTATGGCCTCGAGCATAAGTTTCATGCTTCTGTTCATAACAGGATGATCATGTATCCTCATGTCGATCTCACCGATTGTCGGAGTATCAATAATATCCGGCAATATTGCTTTTGCGAAATCCCCAAAAATCCTTGGTACTTCTATGAATTCCTTTCTCAAGAATACCTCTGAATGATGTGTATTCGAGAGCGTATATTAGACCTTGTAGGTGATCGGGTAAGGTCTATTCCCTTCTTTTATCAAATCACATCTTTTGAAATCTTGATGAAGAGTAAGGATCTTGTTGAAATCTCGATCTCCTAAATTGTATGTTTCTCATATACATGTTAAATGCCATCTTTCATGCATACAAATTTCCTGCAACAGCTCCCAAACAAGAATCTTTGAGGTTCAAGATCCTTTTGTCAAAGATTGCCATGTTGAGTGATGAATCAATTCCTTCTTTGAATTGCTTTGGTGATAACTCTAATGGCTCCGATATGAATCCATGAGAGTGTATGATCAACTTCTCTTTTCACCATGTTTTAATCTCCTGGTTCTCTCTATAGAGGATTAACTGCATCTCAATTTGATTTCCTTTGAATTCCATCGGGATCACAAATTCACATGTTGTAACCTTATGGATAATGTGATGTTTTCTGCTTTGCAGATCGATCATATCCAAGGCTTTTTTCATTGCTCCAATTGTAAATTCTTCATACATTTGAAGCTTTGGCTCTTCTTTCATAATCCTCATAAAGATTTTTATGAGAAACTGTGGTATTAGAGAAAAACCTTGACGGCTGTTCTATGGTCATGTGTTGAAGGAATTCTCCTTCAGTCTGATTCTGAACTTTAATTTTCAGAATAGATCTCTTCTTTATAGATGCTTTCATCTGAGAGAATGTCCTCAAATTTATATACATGCATGAATCTTGGAAATAAAAAGCATCTTCGAACTCTTGATATGCTCGAATTATTTCATTCCTCTTTTTTTGTTCTCATGACAATCAGAGATATATCCCCTTGCTCCGAACATTCAGCAGTTATAATCTATGAAACTTTCATTTGTTCATGTACGTCTGAGAGTTCTATTTGTTGGTGTTCTGCTAGTACTTGATTGATTAGAACTTGTTGACGAGGTTCTACTCCTATTTGGTCATGGTCTTTGCGCTGATATATACTTCAGGCTTTCTATTTTGAACAGAACTTTCTAGGTCTCCATGAAGACCTAACTTTTCTCGAACCACTTCTTCGGGATGATTTATGTGCTTCTTCATCTTACACCTTTGGGGGTGAGTTCCCAGACAATTTTGGCTGAACCTTCCAAGCTCATATTAAGGAGTAACATAAAACCTTCTTTGTTGAGATCAAGCGTTCATGTTGCGATTCTCATGGCAGACGCCCACTCATCGATGTATATACTCAAATATATATCAAACGATTAAGATATATTTGTTCTAGTCGGTTCAGGTCGAACTCGCGCATCAACAACCGATTAAGCTATATTTTCCTAATTGGTTAAGGTTAAACCCGCGCATTAACAAAAAAAAAATTTAGCCAACCGAGTCGATTAATGCCAAATACGTGCATCAACAACCGATATAAGTAAAAAAAATTAGTCGGTTCAGGTCAAACCCGCACATCAACAAAAAAAAATTTATTTAACAAAAAAAAGTCACTATTCATTATAATATTAATGAATAATGAGACCTTAGCCTTTTATTATATAGGTACAATTTGCAAAAAAAATATGCCTTGAGTTTGACATGGGAAATCATGTTTGGTACACGGTCGAGAGCTTAAGTTGCATCTGGATTGAAAGATTTCACTCCAACAATATATTTGAAATTTTTGTACAGTTAAAAATGTCTTAAAATTGAAGATTGTGGATTTGGAATCTATGATTTCAAAATTAGCACAATAATTTTAATGAATTTGCATTAAGGATTTGAAATCTAAATAATACATCGAAATTCTTCCATTTAAATGAAACTATAAAAAAATTGAAGGCATGAAGATATGATTGGCACAATGAAGAATGATGTTATCGATAACTTCTCCTCCACTCCTGCAGCAGCATGATTTGATCGACCAAAAATACTTACTCTTTAAAGCTGTTATCGATAAGTTGTGAGATCCATAAACTTGATGTGAAAAAGGACTACATATATTTCATTATTAACCAAGAAACCTCTTTCCAATATAACATTGTTATGTTCATCATTATCAGTCTATGAATCAAAGAATAGAACACAATACAACATCAACTCATCTTCGGGTAAAATCCTACATACACAAGCAACAAGACAATCTAGTTGAAGGGGTCCTCTTGTTCATCTCATCCGCTCCCTAAGTAACTTCAAACCAACATGCCTGCAACCAAAAAGGACCCAAAAAAAGATAAAAATCTTTGAGCTTTCAAGAAAACTTATGCTTCATTCAAAGCATAGAGAGGAATGGATAGTTACCTTCCCATCATCAGAAGAGTAGCCTGTGGATTTGTACCGGGTGACACATTAAAGATTGAACCATCAACAACTCTGAGACCATCAATTCCAATCATTTTGAGATTCTTGTCAATTACCTTTCCCACTAGGCATCCACCATGGTAGTGCCATATGGTGCTCACCGTGCGCCTGCAAAACTCTCTCATCTCTGCATCATTTGATTGGTCAGCAGGCAGTTCAGACCCAACATATCTAAACTCTCTAGCTCCAAACCATTCATGGAACTTAAAGTCGTCCAAAGCACGGCTTCTCAAAATGTCGCCGATTTTTCTTGTACCATTCACACACCTCTCAAGATCACGGGGATTATTGAAGTAATTAAAGCGAACGGTAGGATTCACTCTCACATCTGTGGATGCCAATGCTAGAGAACCAGCTGACAGTGGCCCGACAATTTTTTCCATTAGAGTGGCAACGGTGAGATAAACTGAAGTGCCTGGATTTCTTATGAAGACAGGTTGGGCAGGGGATGCAAAAGGGATGATATTTGAGGCTGCCTCTAAATAAGTCCCTAAACTAGTGACACCCACAACTTGAATCAGAGAATGATCCAGTGGAGTTGGCGGCACAATGGAGATACCGTTTCTAGGATTATCGTACAAAAACTGACCAACATACGGCGAATGGTGTGCAACTGGAATTCCCCATGAAGCGAGATAAGGCCTTGGTCCAACTCCACTCAGCAGAAGGAGCTGAGGACTGCCGAGAGCCCCTGCACACAGCAAAACCTCACCACCATTTACCACCATGGCATGGTGGTAGCGGCCCATTTGATCACGAAAAACCACCCCGATAGCTGAATGCTTCGCATTAGAATACGAGGATGAAGATGCCAGCAGGACCCTCTCGACGCTGGCGTGCACCACCACCTTAATGTTTGATGGGTTTGCATAGTTCAAGAGATCCGCTGCACTGTGCCTTGTACCGAAGCTATCAAATGTTGAACCCCCTATTTTGGTTCCCAAAGCATGATCCAAACGGAAACCATTGTAAGGGTCAATACCAGCTTCCAACATCCCATCTCTAACCGCAGATTGCCAGTTCTTGAGCTCAGGCCTGAAAACAATAGTCTTCTCAACCCAGTCATATGACTGATTAACTACCCTGAGGTCCCAATTAATTCTTGATCTTCGGTAAAAATCTTGATCAGCTCTGCTATAAAAACCAGCATTTATCGCACTACTACCTCCAAGAACCCGACCCCGGGCATTGGGGACTCCATCTTCAGATGTAAAGGCTTGAGCAGGGGAATCATAGGCATCAACTTCCATTAGGGTTTGTAGAAATCCGTCTTGAGTCATTAAATTCGTCTGCCCATGGGGAACACCCCCTCTCTCAAGAACAAGAACCCGGTAATGTTCAGATAGGGTGGCAGCCAATGGACAGCCCGCTGTGCCACCTCCGACAATGATGTAATCATAATAATCCTCTGAAGGAAACTCTGTGGCATTGGACACGAACCCCATATAAGCTGGACCTGCAAACACAGCATAAATCGATGATATCAATACATTTGACTCCAAAACTCATGAAAGAAAGAAGTTATCCTTGAAAGGGTTCAAGAAACTGCAATTAACTGAAGCCTTGAATAAGTGAGAAGAATAGAAGAAAAAGAACATTACTTCGTTGAGAGTGTAATTTGGGGAGGTAAAAGAGAGTGTTGATCATCAAGAAAACGAAAAATGGTGGCCAAATTAAATATGGCCTTTCTGCCATTGCTGTAAAGTTTTGAATTTGCTGGTCTTGATGATGGAATTGTAGATGTGTGCGAGAGAGGAGGAGGAGGAAGAAGAAGAGTTCTGGGGTTTGCGATGAGGAGTAGAGAGTGGAGCAGTAGAATTTTGGTGGGAAATTCAGTTCAAGTTCACATGTCTGTATAACGGCCTCTCAAAGCCTTATTAATTAATAATATTCTCTTCTAAATTGATATATTAATACTTTTAAATTAAAATATTTTTATTCAAAAATGCATATGTTTTTTCTAGTATATTATTCAAAAATAATTATAAAGTAAATATTAGATTGAAAAAATGAATTTAATTATGATGAAACTTTAGTATTAAATAATAATTTTATTAATCGTGTTTTTTTATGAGTACAAGATTCACTAATTGGGGGAAGGAGAGTCTCAAACAAGAGACATTCTTCATAAAGAGAGAAGTACATGTCACTCAAGCCAAATGCGAGTAGCATTTTATTGACTGGTTTTATGAATATTGAATTTTGTGAAAAGTTTATTTGTTTTTATTGATAATAAATAAATAATTTCCTCCTTAAGTAAAGTAAAGCCCAGAAACTAAATAATGGACTTAGTGAACTAATGTTTTTAACTAAGACTAAGATTAAGATGAATTAAGTTTCAGAAAAGGATATCGGCTCAAAATTTTCCCATAAATAATTTCCTCCTAAGTAAAGTAAAGCCCAGAAACTAAATAATAACGGGCTGAAGATGGCAGCCCATCCGGTGACACTGAAACTGGTGGTGTCTTGCAGCAGAAGTTAAACACAATTATACAACCATAAAATCTCATTCTTTCCAAGTGCTTAATTTCATAATCCGAACAAAAAATTATGTTTAATTAGGGTGATTACTTTGGTTTCCCTGGGGAAAAAGCCTTCATTTGGAGTAATTATTATTTGTGATTTTGCATTCCAACTTCCAGGTACTTCCATGGGAACATCTCGTCCATCTCCCCCTCTGTTATCTTGTGCGAGGATTGTCCTGCGTGTATGCGAAGCTTTTTTGTATCTTCGAATTTGTTTGTTGCGTTTTTTGCTAAAATCACACTGTGTTGTGTTGAGATTAGCAAAGATTTAGTATTTTTGAATTCTGAATGGAAGATAATGTGTTGTTTATGTGACAGCACACTGTAAAATCAGTTGGTCTGTAATGTCCCCTTGATCCGTTTATCCATTCAAGGTTATAAATTTCCAGACTAAAGAGATTTAAGTTCATCTTGGCGATGACAACCGCTAACGTATTTATCTAGTTTTTAAAATCAACTTTTATGATACTGATTTGATTAGATGTTGATAACTAACTTATTGGAAGTTTCCACTCATCGGTTTGGTTGGGATTTTGAGCAGTCCACATGGACCTCAATGATCTTAACAAAGTTTGGGAAGTCAAACCTCTTAAGAAAGTCCGGGAAGATGAAGCTAGGGAAATTCTTGAAAAGGTAGCGAAGCAAGTGCAACCAATCATGCGGAAAAGAAAGTGGAAAGTCAGGGTTCTTTCTGAGTTTTGGTACAATATGACATTCCTTATATTCCCTTTATGTTTTTACTCTTTTGTTCGTCATGCCTAGTCTATGTGCTTATCGAGAAACATAACTTGCAGGCCAGCGAATCCATCTCTCTTGGGATTGAATATTGGAGGAGGTACCGAGATTATGTTGAGACTGCGTAGGCCAAACAATGAGTGGGATTTTTTCCCTTATGAGCAGATTGTTGATACCATGCTTCACGAGCTTTGTCACAACGAACATGGCCCTCATAATACTGAGTTTTACAATCTTTTGGATGAGATAAGAAAGGTTTTGACTTTAGTTCACTCTTTTTTTTTCTGTGAAACATTTATGACTTGGCATATTTTACTTTATTGCTTTTTAATGTCTTTTTGGGTTCAAAGTTCTTATCTTCGGTTGTAGAATCCCGACTCTTAAGTTCTCTAGATTCTGTATGTTAAATGTTTCTTTCAGTGGTTGATCAATTGGCATATGCATCCATTTGATATAGACTGATATTTCCTTCTTTGTTCTGCTGGAGATTTACTATTCATTTTATTATAGTTTCTGTTTCTTTAGGAATGTGAAGAGCTTATGGCCAAAGGCGTTACTGGCAGCGGGCAAGGATTTGATCTACCGGGGAGAAGATTGGGTGGGTATTCTCGTCAGCCTCCTTTATCTTTGCTGCGAGATAAAGCTCGGGCAGCTGCAGAAACTAGAGCACAGCGTGAAGGTTTATTGTCTCATGGGCCTAAACGCCTTGGTGGAGATAACAGCATTAAAGCTGTACTAAGTCCAATCCAAGCAGCAGCGATGGCTGCAGAAAGAAGACTACACGATGATTTGTGGTGTGGATCCAAATCAGTTGAGAGTGAGGGATCCTCTCAAAGCTCAGAAGTTCCTGTTACACAGGGTGATATATCTACTCGAAGTTCATTTGTTGGACCCATATCCGTACAGGGTAGAAAAGATGATGTGCTGTGGCGATGCACAACCTGCACCTTTTTGAATCAGGTAAGGTTCACTGCTTCCTGCTTGTCGTTTATTTTGAATGTGGTTGTTGTTACTCATAAAGTTTTTTGGCCCCCAAATTTGATCAACAGATATCTTCCAAGTTCGTATTTAGTAGCTAGAGAGGTTCACAGGAATTATATATTAGTTTTTCGCTGATAATACTAATATTTTCTGTTAATGTGTTCTTTGACTTGATGGAATTGAAGTGCTCAGTTCAAATGCTGGTAGACATTGCAGGGACCAGCCATTCTTTACACCTCCCCACCATTTGTATATGCACGAGTTTATATCCATCGAGTCCCCTCCTTTCATCCACCCCATGGTCCCAGGATGATTGTTCTCTGGATTCTACTGATACAGTTTATTGATTACAGACACTAGCTCTTACATGTGAAGCTTGCGGAACCCTAAAGAATAAAGGCATTGGAGATAACAAGAAGTTAAAAGTCTGGTCTTGCAAATTTTGCACCCTAGATAACAGCATGGAAGCAGATAGATGCATGGCTTGTGGGGAATGGAGATACTCTTACGGCCCTCCTATCTCCACTCCTGGCCCGTATCTTGGTACCTGAAAACATGAGTGGCATAATAGAAACAAAAAGGGGCAGTTAGATCTTTAAGCCTGCTGTATGTTTTATTTCAGTACATGGGGGGAGGGGTCTAGAACAAAAAAAAAAAAAAAACAACCAAAATTGTATGTTGCTGGCCAGATTTAATCTGTTCATCTAATACTTTATATTCATGTACCAAAAACCTGGTAACCATTAAATCTAATACTTGTTGATTCTGTCGTCTGTAAACATTAATTTATGTGGAAGCTATTTCTTTTTATATTAGTCTTCCTTTCGTCCATCCCAACTTTGGTTGACATATTAATTGTTCTTTCATCTGTTTTTTTTGTGTTGAGACAATTAATGTCAGTTCTAGGTTGAACTAATTCGCCTAACTTCTCAAAGCAGGAATATTCCTTTTGGTTCCCATGAAACCAGTTTGCGTACGTGTATATTTACATAGGCATGATTTCTTGTCTGGCTTGACGATGACTTTGGGGGCACTGCAAGAAATTTCCCTCTTTCGTTCACATGAATATGGTAAATCGTTTAGCTTGAGCCGCAATATGTCACATTCTAGTCATTGGGCTATAAGAATCGTAGCTCGTTTTGTCTCACTGGATGCAGAGTTGACGTAAATAATTACTCAACTTGGATTCTAGAATTTCTAGTCGCCGAATTGTGTGCGTGCGCATGCTATGAAATATATTTATTTAAAATCATTGAAATTTATCTCTCTCTATCCAATGTTTTTTTAACGTTACAAAATAGTAATATGTTGGTTTTTCACGGTACGTTAAAACTTTCATAAATTAATACTCGATAAATCAATAACATCTCTAAAAAAATATGTTCCTCCGATCCCAACTTGGTCTAAACATTATTAATTTATTACTCGATAACCTCTCTAAATTAATAAAAAATGATGGTCTCAATATTATTAATTTATAGAGGTTTTACTGTACATAACTCGCCACTCTTTTTGGTTTCAAATTTGTGCTTAATCAATAATAATCGGCAAACGTTTGGTTTGCATCTTCATTATGTGTCCGCTCTTGCCCAAGTGAGGCAAATGTATATGTTGCTGTCTTTTGTTTGTTTTATGTGTCTTCTGACCTTCAGCTGGCTCTTTATTGTACCTCTTATTACTTAAATAATTCCAGTTTATGCTATACAAAAAATCGCAAACAAATCAGGTGATGTTTATGCTAGAAAAACTTATATAAAATTGCTCAAATCAAATTTTAACAGTATGATATTTTTATATCCTCTTATATTATAATACACTCTTTGCCATGTAGAGCGATTTTTAAAAAAAAATCCTGGTTGGAACCATAACTCTAATTTATTGGCTGTGAAACGATTAATTAGATGAATATACAAATTGAATTATTTTCTAAGTTCTGCAAATGAGTGTTAGCAAACCATGAGTATTAATCAGAGTTGTAAACAAATCTTCGTTTTGTATAAAAGTTCAAGAATTTGCTAGTTTGTGTTTGAATAGCTAATAGAGTCCGAGTATAGTCGATTCCAAAATGAACATAAATAATAAGATCATGCATTATATTATGAGAAGAATATAAATTTAATTTTTAAAAATTTATTAATTAGATTAATATTTTTTTTTTGAACTGGAACATGAATTATATTAATAAGCGGAACTAATACAACGGAAAATAGCCACAAATGCCCAATACATGACGAAACAACGGAAAAAACAACAGCACATACAAACACCGAACAAGGACACTGACACAAAGATAAAGAACAATGAGCGGACCAATCAGTGGAGTGGTAACATGAAGCACCTGAGCAGCATACCATCTTGACCTTGAGAATGCATGGGCCACCATAGGCAATTTCGGTCTCCTCAAACCATACAGTCCAGGATCTAGTTGATCAAGAGAACTGTCTTCCATCACATCTGAAGAAACAGATAAGGAAAATCGATGAGCATAAACCGACATAAGACTCTTAGCACTGAAAAACAACAACCCAAAAATACCACTGAATGGTGCACGAAATCGGAAGGCCCGGTAGCGATAGTCAAGCATTGCCCCAACAATGCAACAAGCCAAAGATGAAATAAATCTAGTAACTATACATTACTATCTAAACCTATATATACATATACATCTTTACTATATTATAAAGGGAGAGGAGACTATAGAAACTACCATGGTCTTTTGGTATGGCCATGCCATTAACAAAATACCCCAAAATCTTTTATTAATCACAAATAGAATGTCAGCATGCAAACTAACTGAAATATCACCGAGGCTTTAATTAATTTCAAGTTATCATAATATACTATATTATTAAAATGTATGTAGTGCCCTTAATAACATTGATAATTACAGTATTATCATATCACATTATATTTGATTAAATACTGAAAATAAGTTAAAAAAACCTATTGAAAAAATACATTGCAAGCACGCAACGCGTGTTGGGGACACTAGTATATATAATCAAATTTTTAATATTAGTCATTACATAATAAGATATAATTTAAAACATTAACTATAACAGAAAATAATCAAATTTTATATATTTCAAAAAAAAATTATTATATAAATTATATTTATATTAAAACTTATTATATATATATATCTTACTATATTATAATGCCTAAGCCCCTTATACTAACTACCTTGGTATGACAAATTTGAATTTACCAAACTACCCCTCCAATGGTTTGTTGTGGTTCTTTGTTGCATAATGTCTAAGCCCATTATACTAACTACCTTGGTATGACAAATTTGAATTTACCAAACTATCTCCTCCAATGTTTTGTTGAGGTTCTTTGTTGCATCTTTTGAATTGTAGTATTAATCAATGTATATGTCTCATTTATTTCGTATGCATTATATATTATGTTACACACACAACGTGTGTACGTCACCTACTAGTATATATGATGTGCAAAGATTTACTAATATATATATATATTCAGGAAATAAAGAGTGAAAATCGCCAAAAGAGTATGGCCCACACAACTAACCACACAAATAGATTAATGCTCTGGATCTTTTCATGACGTGGTAAATAATTATTTTATGGAATATATAAAAAAAATTAAAGATGAGGTATGCCAAGGTGATCCGGTATTGGCAGTAGCCATAACCCACCATGTGTCTTAAATCTTAATGTTTACAGAGTGTCATATTTTATATCACAAACTTTGCTTTTATATCCATTCAAATATAATTTAATAATATTTTATAGATAAATAATTTGTTATATTATTTATCTTTTTTCTGGAAAAAACCGAAGACATATTTTTCATCTGCCAGAAAATTTATCTAAATATTTACTTTAAACATAAAATTTAAAAACCGAACATTCCAAATATTGCTTATATTTTCTCAAATTGTGTAGCAAATAAGAAATCAAACCCTTCTTCATCCCTTCGTTTTCCATGGAGTTCGTTGTTTTTCCTCTGCAAGCAACCTTTCTTGTATTCAAAGTCTTTGGATGATTCGATTATTAATATATTGAGTTGCAATCAATCACAAAACCAGATGCTGTATTGCGGTAAACAAAACAAACCCCTTTCTCTTTTTCTTGGATTCGAGAGCTGTTTTTGGGTTAATAATCAATGAGACCCCATCAACCGCCACAGTCCGCCGCTGCATCCAATCGTTCCAACCGCCGTCTCCCTGACCTTACCCTCCCTTTGCCCCAACGAGACTTTTCCCTGGCCGTACCTCTCCCTCTGCCGCCCAGCTCGGCCCCTTCCTCCGGCTCCAGTGTTAGCTTCAACTACGCTGATCTGGACCGCATCAACCGCATAGGCAGCGGTGCAGGAGGAACTGTGTACAAAGTATTCCATCGGCCCACCGGGAAACTGTACGCACTAAAAGTGATATACGGCAACCACGACGAATCAGTACGGCGTCAGATCTGCCGCGAAATCGAGATCCTCCGGGACGTGAACAATACGAACGTCGTCAAATGTCATGGCATGTACGATCAAAGTGGAGAAATTCAAGTCCTCCTGGAGTACCTCGACAAGGGTTCTCTTGAAGGTGCACATATCCCCCATGAACCCATTCTATCCGATCTCACCCGCCAGATTCTCTCCGGTTTGTACTATCTCCACAAGCGTAAAATCGTTCATCGAGACATCAAGCCCTCAAATTTACTGATGAATTCCCGCAGAGCTGTCAAGATCGCTGACTTCGGCGTGTCTCGAGTTTTAGCTCAAACGATGGATCCCTGCAATTCAGCTGTTGGGACTATAGCTTACATGAGCCCGGAAAGAATCAATACTGATCTTAATCATGGCAAGTATGATGGTTATGCAGGGGATATATGGAGCTTGGGTGTCAGCATTCTTGAATTTTACTTGGGAAAATTCCCATTTGCTGTTGGGAGGCAAGGTGATTGGGCTAGTCTTATGATTGCTATTTGTATGTCACAGCCACCGGAGGCACCGACCACGGCTAGTCGAGAGTTTAGGGATTTTATTTCTTGTTGTCTTCAGATGGATCCCTCTAGGCGATGGACTGCAGGCCAGCTTTTGAGGCATCCTTTCATTATGCAGTATGCTTCTCCGGGGAGTAATGGAAGTGGAAGCAATCAGGTGCATCAGTCCCATCAATTATTACCTCCTCCACCGCCACATTTTTCATCATCTTGATTAGTTATATCTAATTTTGCTTCTTATTACTTGTTAACTTTGATGGGGTTGCTTGTAATGAATTATTTAACTTGTTAGGCCATGTTCTACATAATGGGTTGCGGAGTTGTGATTGTTGGGGGTTCTCACGATTATGAATCATCTTGTCTTCAATTATAAATTGATAATGTTGCATTATACTAAAAAACGGTATGAGTTCTATTTCCGGCTTCAGTTCCAAGTTCTGGTGATGCATTTTACTATTTCGATAAGAAAATTAACCAATACCCTAACCTTGTCTTGTCGTGCTAAATAGACTTTTGGATGTGTTGGTTCGTATCTTCGATGTTGTTTTGCTACTATCTTTGCTAGATTTTGTGGTGAGTGCTTAGTTTAGTGCTAAAATCTGATAGCCTTGTGATTAGCTTTGGGCGTAGGGTGAGATTTGGTTTTTTTGTTTTAAAAGATCCCGTGAGCTAGTCTTTATAGGAAACTTTTAAATCTTTGACCTTTTTGCTTTATGCAAGGACATTCCAATAATAAAGCACAAACCAGACATGTGATCTTTGTATTGGTAGCTTTTATTTTTATTTCTGCTTTCTCATCGATTGTCCATCAATATTACTTTTGTCTATCACAATATAATTAAGATGCATTGGCGCTTGTACTGGAGCTTAAACCTGCTCTGTGTTTATTATTGGTTGTAAATATGACCCATTCAATATGTCGAACTTGGAATCATGAGATTCGTGGGGTTGCTGTTTATTGAGTGGTGCACCGATTCAACAGAGTTAAGTTAGCAAATTTTTAATATTTTAGAAAAGTTATGCATGAGAATTTAAAAAAAAACAATTCATTTGACTTGGAGCTTCTTGGGATGTAATTTAAACAAAGAAGACCGAAGGGGAAGAAAAGAAAGGAGTTTGGCTTGACAGGTTCAAATGGAAGGGGTCAGTCAGTTGACACCAAGACAAAATAGTGAATTACATGTGACTTTGTGATCGTTCTCAGCAATCGACTGATTTTATGTCAAATGTGAAACCGAGTGAAAGCGCTAAGGTGGTCTATGTAGAAAGAAATTACCTAGAACACAACCCAACTTAGTTGGTCGTTTTTCTTGCACGGCAAGGAGGGGGGACATGGCACCAATGTGGATGGATTATTATGGAAAATTCTTGTATGGACCGGGTCCCGTAAACATCAACATGCATACAGACATATACATATAATAGATACATATGTACACATGGGCGAATCTAGGAATTTGATCAAGGGGGCAAAAATTAAGTACATAAAAATTAAACCAAAAAAAGTTCATGATAAACATCCGAATTTAAAGATGGTAGGTGAAAACCATTCGCTAAATAATTACAATACGATTATTTCAAAATATTGACTTGCTTGATTTCAAGAAAAAATACACTTACTAAGTTTAGTTGTAATAATACGATTATTACAAAGCTTGATTCATTGATCTTCAAGGAAATGACTTGCTTAATTTCAAGAAAGGCAAGGGCAAATTTTTTCACATGTTTAAAAGACTCGTTCTTTTTTTTTTGGGAGGGTTATAAGAATGCAGATGTGTCAATAGAGTATTTTATGGTGATATATTTTTGTTAAGTTATTGGTATTTCATATTTATTCATTGGAGAATTGTAGATCATCACACTTCTAAGTGTTATTACGAATCGCAATGAAATGAACAGTAAATCTGCATTGTTTCATACTGAGAAATCATTTGTTTTATAGACAATAAAAATTTGTCGTGGAACTTTATCCATCTTTTTTAAAAGGAAAAATATAATATTAAACTAATTTAGCGTCATCTTTTAAAAGATGAAAGTAACAAAATAAAAGTACAAAGATTCCATTGAGATTTGAACTCGGGTGCAAAATTTTAAGTCAAATATTCTCACCGCAAGAACATAGACCGTGTTTGTTAAACTACACAAAATATACAAATACATTGACCAGAATGTTAAGTATTTGGTAACAAAATAGATAAAATCATGCGTTGGTCCTGTTCCCACCGAGAGTCGAATTCGAGATTGCAGAATTCAGGTTATAATGTCCTTGCCACCACACTATGCGCCACATTTGCTAAATTGTCAGTAACAAAATATATAATAACAATATTTTTTGAGTGGGTAAATTCACGGTGTGTTTCTATATAGCATGATTCGGTACATACAAGAATTTTTAGATTATTACTATCATTGATGTTATATCATCATGACTTGTGCAAGACAATATACATAGGTAACATAATTTAGAGGCCGCCCACTCGTTGGGATTTGATTTAACTTGTAATTAGAATGACGATTTGATTCTGATTGTTAAAAAGAAAAAAATGGAACCGAGACAAGAAACAAAATCATAATTGCAATGATATATCAATCTTAATTTTAAAAATATATGCACATAATATACATAGATAACATAATTTAGATAGTTTAGACTATTTGATTTATATAACTAAACTCTGACCTCTATTTTTTATTAATAAAAAAGCTATTTTTTAATATTTTTAAATATAATTGTTAAATATATAAATTTGAGAGATTCTTAATTAATTAACCTCCTTTGTAGCCTCAATTTAAAAAATGACCTCCTCCTTTTTAATTCGTTTAGTTTTACTATTTTACCCTTTTGTAAACAATTTTTTCTATAACTTCATATTTTCAAATCTAGTTATGCCCAATAATATGCAAATAAACATATTTCTTCCCAATACTCACAAGTGTCACTCACAAAGTCTTCTTCTCGTCAAATTTGTCAATATTGGAAGAGCGAAAACACCGAATTCTAAATCTTTCAGACTGAAAAAGATGACAACTAGGAAGATTGATTTGTAGATCAAGATTTCACAAAACACAATAAATTTTTTTAACGTAATTGCAGAAAAAATAAATTTATAGCAAGCTGCTTACCCTTTCCTTGCTTTACCTAACATAATCTTACATAATTTGGCACGAACAATAAAAATTATTTCATCGGACAATAAAATCAACACATTTTTTAATCTCCCAAAATCATTTCTCATAAATTTTCCCAAACATATAAAAACAAAACCTAACATTTGCCTTTGTTTTCTCCCAGAAATAGATGTTGAATTTACTCCTAGTTATGTCCCAAAAATTCACCACAAATATTTAAATTGAAATTTAAGCAAAGGCCTTAAACTAAACACCAATTTGAAATTTTATTGTTCGAGATATGCACAAAAAAACTAAGTCATTTAAAACTTAACAAAATGCCAACAACTATCACACCGAAACATTGCTAAAATGGTCTAAAACTACAGGGAAGAAATTAATCCACATTTGTTAAAATGGTCTAACAAAATATACATGAGAATGGTGAAATATTAGAATACAGAAAATAGAAGGGAGAGAGTGGAAGGGAGGGAAAAAAATTAGCAGGGTTACTATAATTGGGTTTTGAGAGAAGGACAATTTTGGCAAATTCAAGATTAAAATTGTAAATGAAGGTTAAATTTTAAAGATTAAGATAAGTAAGGTTAAAAAAAAAAGATAGCAAGAAGGTTATATATCTAATTGTTCATACCATTATTTTTATTAATCACTAGAATTTTAATAAACAGATTTTTAGTTAAAATTGGTTTTAACTAAAATCTATTTTTATGACCTTTTAACCATACATGCAATTATATTTTTTTAAAAATTGGATTTAGAAAAATTACAAACCAAATTAGCAGTTTAAATTAATTAACTCCAACCCGTTCCGATTTGCTTGGTCTGTGTATTTGTTTTTGTTTTTTTGAGGTCGAAGTCAAACACAAGTGTCCAAGAAACAATTCAGAAAAATTGGTGGAAACCTGGGACGTATCATCTAATGGGCAGCATTAATGCTGGGCAATTTGTCCAGCAGATTTTGCCCAGCCAATTAACCAATATTTGTTTAGATATTAAGCCCAAAATTCAAGCCAAAGGGTTATGTTACCATTTTCCATTCATAGAAGTTGATTTTGAACAGGTTTAGGGATTTACTGACTACGAATTGCGCACAAGGAACAAGGTATTCATTGATATTATTGCAATCTTAAAAAAAATCATATTTTGAGCTTTAGGCTTTTGACGGAAGAACCATCGCGAGTCTACACAAATATGTTGTCAAATTGTCTGGTATGGGTATTTGATTATTTCTGTAATTTATTGAAGTTCATTGATTTGATAGAAATGAAAAACTTGTACTTTTTTCTTTTATCTTGAAATAAAAATTTTTTGCTCGAGAAAATTGTATTTTATAATTACGGATTGATTACTATTTTTCTAGATTTATTTTTTGTTTGATTTTTAGCTTAAAATTTCTTGCCATTGTCCTTTGTCATTGATTATTTTCTTTCTTCTTTTTTGTTTTTGTTTTTTAAGACATATTTTACTTGAATTGTGTTTCCATACTGTGATTCAGCTAGTTTGCTAGGAATTCAATTTAAATCTTTGATTGATATAATGTTTAATAAATGTTTTTCTTTGTTTATATATATCTATAATTTAAAATATTTTTTTGCCCACGTGATCTAAAATTGCTAGTTACGCCCTGGTGGAGACTGATGAAAAATTAGGCTGAAGCCACATCAGTTGAAGAAGTCAATGAAAGTGAAAGTCAGTGGGTGAATTGACCCTGCTGGGCAAGAAGAAAGGTGGAAAATGTCGAAAGTGGCTGTCTCTTAGCATGGTGTGGGCTGTAAGCTTGCTTTATGGAGAGTGGTTTGCATTTTTAGTTGTGGACTTGTTCGTGGCCGCATCTTCATAGCCCATCGCTTCCTTTGGTGAAAATCTACTTGTAAACGTTGAATCCTGATTTGGTGGTTGTTATTGTCGTTTTCTAGTTGCTTGTTTGTAGGATATGCTTATATTGTGTGAAAAGGGACAAATAATCATTCTTACGGATCATATCTCTGTAACTCTCAGCTGAATGGAGTTGATGGGCCGAATAATTTTGTCAAAGTTGCAGTCATTGCCGACCCTCAGGTAACTGTTTCGATAATTACAAATGTGGTTGTGTTAATGTTATTTCTGTGTGTACTAATCCAATCTATTTAACTAATCTGTGTTGGTATACATTTTTTATGATGATAGCTTATGGATAGAACCTCCCCTTCCTCTTGCTCCAAAGTCACTTGCTCTGGAGATTGCACAGTTCTATACAAATTTGAACATGCGCTGGGCGTTTCTCTTATCTGTGTTACCCTTCAATCCAGATGTCATTTTGTTTCTTGGTGATTACTTTGATGGGGGTGACTTCCTGTCAGATGAAGAGTAAGTACAATTTCAAAAATATATGAGAAATTTAGGTCCCAGATTCCTTTTTTTTTTTTACGAAGGAGTTTCCATTGATTAGAACTCAAGATATGTAAGTTTTATGTTTGAAACCCTGACCTTCTGCTTTTACTTTCTTTAAAATGATACACCTGTTTCTGAAACTTAAAAAACCTTCCATTTTTTCTTCTGCTCTTCTATTGGCCTTGCTATGCTTGGCAAAAGTATCACATGGAGAATCAAATTTTTTTTTGGTCAAAGCTTTATCTTTTATCAGTGTTGGCATGCAAATTTCAGATGGTTGGATTCATTTTGTTTTCAAAAGAAGTTGCCTCAACAACTTAAAACGCACAATAACAAGCTTCTGTTACTTGTATGAATATTTTATGATGCCTACCAGATGAGATAATACTTGTCCAATTTGTTTTTACAATTGTATTGCGGGTGACAAAAATTTATCCAGGGTTAAATATTTACCTCAACTTTTTCCCGTTGGCAGTGTTGACTTTTATCCTATAATAGTTGGCAGGATTCTTTGAGCCGTTTCAAGCATATTTTTAACCTAAATATGCTACAACAAACTTCAAGTATCAAAGTCTACCATCTCTCTGGAAACCATGATATTGGCTATGCAGCTGTCAATTCTCGAAGCCAGATGTATGTCAAATCCTACTCCACTATTTATTTTTAAACGTATATATCTAGATAGCAGTTATGATTAAACAACATATGTTGTGATAAATGAGTTTATCCCCATGAGAAGTACTCAAGTTTGTACGTCCTCACTGGTTGAACCTTCTTCCTTAAATTGGCAACAACCAATCTGACATTTTACTTTGGATTTTCTCTTGACTATGACACAATTCTTGATTTTAATGGAGATTATTGTATAATGCTTTAATATGTTATTTCATTTGTCTTATGTGAATGTAGAGAATATCCTTAAACTTCTTTGACGAACTATAAAGCGACTACCTGATATTTTGTGCTTTTTGCACCGTGCAGGATGCTTCTCTGTTACATTTAAATTGTTGCAGATTATCAAACGCTATGAGAAAGAATTTGGAACAAGGAACTTTAAAGTTACACTGGGAAAAGTTGAGATCATTGCCGTTGATGCACAAACTTTGGATGGTAAGAACTATACTTCATCCCATGTTATAATTCAGTCTGTAATTCATATTTGTTACAGACTTGGTTTCCACAGCAATTCAAGATTTATATTTCATACGGAAACAAAAAACACATCTTTTGGAAGGTGCCTTATCTTTGTTTGATCTCTCACTGTAGGAAAATATTTATCATTAGTGTTAGGAATGGAAGCTTTTCAACTAGTCTTGAAAATACAATCCATGATCACTTTGGTGTTGGATTTAATTTGTTGAAATTTTCTGTGACGAGAGGATAGAAGTTGTTCAGAATTTGACGAATTTTTAAGATTTTTATACTAGCTAGCACAAACTAGAGCATAAAAGCTTGTTTCTGTTGCAGGTGTGTGTCATGTTATTGAAACTGTGAGAAAAAAATTGTGTTTTTATAGGCACTGGTCCTGTCCGGTTATGATGACGATCAATGTACAGTTACCCACATCTACGAATGGTCCAGTGAGCGAGGTATTAGCTCCTTGTCCATCCTTTCTCTACCATGTATAATCGATGACAGAATTTGCGGTTGTTTTTATCTTTTTCTAACATTTCCAGCATACGTTAGGAACTGTGAGCTGGCAACAAGGAAACTTGTATCCTTCCTTTATGTTATCATCGGCCAGTAATTCCACATCAAACGGAACCACTCCAGATGATACCGTATTAACTCACTTATGCTTCCTTCCTATTCAAACACACATTTACATATGGTAATTTGGCCGATTCAGCTACGTGCAATTATTTCTGTTATAATACTATTTAGACGCAACTCTGAAATTCTATATGATTGATAATTGTGTCAGGTATTTATCACTCTTTGTTAATAACCCTTGTGATTACCCTTCTTGGGCCGGCAAATGAAGTTCTCATTTTACACAAGCTTGGTGCTTTTATAGGTTGTCACAGAAACCTATTTAACTTCAGCAGTTTTGTCAACTCCATGAAAGAGAAAGACGAAGACGAGAAATGTGAATATGAAGAGATTTGGGATGCAGAAGGATCAATGCACCTAATCGAGAAAACCTCAAAGGCTACCGCAAAACCCCCAGACGAGAGGATCTCGATGGAGAGGTATGTCATTATGCATATGAATCTTTTCAATATATGCATTGGTTCTTTTAATCTGATGTATTTCTCCTGCCATATGCAGGGCAATGCTGTTCTGAGGTCAGCGGCTAGGAAACAGACCACCCCAGAAATTTTGTTCTGAGTACAACACATGCAATGAGTAATAGAAGTAACCTCCACTTTATTTCATAATAACGACAATAATATGCACCTAAACTTTTTTCGCCCCCTTAGCCAAGAGCATTATTTAAACAAAGGAGGGCAAATTACAGAGAGTTCTGATTACACAACATTCTCTGCTCATCATCTTCCTGCCATACTGCTCATTCAACACTCGACATTTTCCATTCAATTTCATTCGAAACCCCCTCCACTCAATATTTCTGTATCGTTAGCTTCGATATCCAGATGGCAGCGCGATTCCTTTAAAAAAGCTTCAACCAGCATAGTTAGTCTCCGTATGTATTTCAAATCTTTCCTTAGCCAAAAAACCCCTAATGAAGTAGGTTAAAAAAGTTGCATTCTAAGGAAAGATAAGCTTGATATGCTAAGTAGAGACAACAATGCACAAAAGAAGCCATTGTGGGAAAAAAGAATCCGGACCCTTTAACCTGACTAATCGATACATGAAGCCAAACAAAGGAAAGATTATGAGAATGAACATCGTGATGGAAGGGAAATTAATCTTGCTCCTCCGACCCTTCTGCACTTTGAAGAAAATCTTGACTTTGAATGGCTATTCTCAAAACGGGAAATTAATTTGGAGATGAAAGTTTTAAGTATATATATTTTTTATTTAGATAGATAGAGAGATAGATAGGTTATATATGCGTATAATTAATTTTAGTGAAAAATAGAGCAAGGTTTAATTTAATCATCTCCTTGAATGTACCAACAGAGCAGCATAGTGGCGCACCGACGGAGAATGTAAATTCGAGCTCGCAGTTCTTTGACTAGAGAAGCGCATTTCCTTGTGAAGCCTCCGGCATTTATCTTTGATGCAGCAGCGGAAACTCCTCTGTTAATCTTGTATTGTTGTTTGAACTCAGCCATTTTAATTTACAACTTATTTCTTGAGTTTTCGGATTGAATATGGAGATAGAATGTGAAAAGAAATTTTGAACCCAAGAAAGAAATCTCTGGAAAAAAAGCTCTCAAATAAATGGAGCTGGATCCTCGGAGCTATAACACAGGTGAGATTGGGGATCTTCTTTATAGCAATTTTAGTTGACTGAGTGTAGAAATGGTGGAGTGAACTTGGTCAGGTTCGAAAACTGAGGGATATGCATGAGAGTTTGTACCAGATTATAATATATTAAAACTATAGTTATTTAGTTTTTGGATATATATATATATATATACTAGTTAATTTGGGGTTTTTTAACTTTTTAATCGAAAAAAAAAATTTATTTAACAAAATAATCGTTTTTTTTTATTATTAAAGTAACCTAAGTCGCCATCTGACATGGCAACTTCTACAAAAATTATTAAAATAATATTATTTTTTCGATGTCGTCATGTCAGATGGCGACTTTAGGTGAAGTCGCCATCTGACATGGCGACTTCCATAAAAATTCTTAAAAAAAATATTATTTTCTGATGTCGCCATCTGACATAGTGACATCTTTTAATTTTTTAAAAGATGTCGCCATGTCAGATGGCGACATTATATTAAAAAATTATTTTTTTTCGCCGGTGTCGGTATATAACGACATAAATTATTTTTGTTTTTAAATATTGTCGCCATCTGAGATGGCGACAAAAAAAAAAAATTTATTTAATGTCGTCATTTTAGATGGCGACAATAATCAATTACTTTGTCTATAAAACTGAACAATTTCGAACAAATTCTCTTCAGAATTCGTGAAAATTCAAATTCTCTTCAGAATTCTTGAATATTTTCTCTGTAGGTATGTTGTTATACAAATAATTAAATTTAATAATATTATATATACCGTACTAATTTATAAAATTTGTGTTTATTTTTAAGGTATGTCAATTAAAGTTTTGTTGTATTGGGGAGGCGATATATTACAAGATTCAGAATCTGTTAGATATGATCGTGGTCCGTCGAAAGGCATGACAATATCTCACACTATTAATTATTTGCAGTTAGTGAACGACGTATATGATATTACTGGCATCGACCGTAACCAGTTCATTCTGAAAATATATTGTAAATATATATTTAGTGATTTTTCTAGGATAAAACAAACAATTTTTACAGTTGACAGTGATTACAATTTAGCATGGGTATAGGATTCTGAACAAAATTATAGTTTGGAGATGTATATACAAACAGAACGGAGAGATTATGGTTTTATTACAGAAATGCCAACAAGTGGTAGTGGTCCATTTGTAGTAGATACAGAAAGACCATATACCTCTAGGATTCAAGATGATGCTCCTATAGTTGCTGACAATATTGTTCCCGAGCCACTAGTAGACAGTTTTGTGGATTTTGGAGATGATTTTCAGACTGAACCGGAGGGAATTCCATCTGAGGATGAGTCTGATGACGATGAGATTGATATTGAAGAAGTGCCAGATAATGTACCAGACACAACCACAACAAATACTCATGTCCTTTATCCAACAATTTCATTCTTCTCAATGACACATCCCGAAGTATTTGGAGACTCATTAGACATTCCAACAGGTAGATGAGGGAGTTACTACGACTACTCGAAAGGGGATATCCATCTAGATATGGTTTTAAAAAATAAAGCTCATTTGTAGGCAGCTGTAAAGGATTACTCTGTACGTGTTGCGAAACGGGAGTACTGCGTTGTCAATAGTACAAAAACATTGGTGTGCAAACACAGTACAGAAGATATGCCTTGTAGACGGTACCTGCGGGCCTCGTTGAAGAAAAAAGTTGGTTTATTCAAAATAAACAAGTATGGAGGTTCTCACACTTGCCTTTTGAGTGAGCTGTCGGTCGATCATGCAAATTTGGACAAAAACATGATTGCTAGCTTGTTAGTGGGAATTGTTCGGCGTGATCAAGAATTAACTTTTGATCGTTGTGTGCTATATTTTTTCGAACGGCTTAAGAAGACAGAGCGAATGATTCAAAATAATCAAGAATGACCAGATTATGTGTTCGAAAGATATGGTCGTGCTGACTATCATTCCATCCATCATGATGTCCAGATGTTCGATCGTAGACGTCTAACCGCTTCTGTTATCACAAGAGTACAAGCAGGACGTGGGGGTAATACGCATGTTGTGTATTTAAAATCCGGGGAATGCTCTTGTGGAAAATGGAAAGAGTTCGGAATACCTTGCTCGCATGTGATCCAAGTGTGTCGAAAGTATGGCTTAAACGCTAAAACTTTTGTGAAGCCATATTACAATATGAATGAATATTGGAGCACATATCAAGGAGAATTCGAACCAATGTGGGGGGAGGGGCATTGGGACACCCCATGTTTTGAGTTGTACCACAACTCCACTCTGCGAAAAAATAGAAGAGTAGGTCGAGATCGAACAACGCGCATTCAGAATGAGATGGACTGGCCAGAAGCCCGTGCAAGACGACAAAGTGCTTCAACTTCTCTAAATCAATAAATTTTTGAACGTGTAATTGATTGTATGTTTATTGTGTAAATGATTTTACGTTATTGTGACATTATTGTATGTTTACGTTACATTATTGTGACATTATTGTACGTTTAATTACGAAATTATTGTATGTCGATTGTATGCTCAAAGAACAAACATTTTCTCAAATTTAATCTATAAGAATCGGTTACTATTTACAACATAATGATGACTTCACCGACGACGACGAGGAGCTAGATTTCCTCCAGTACCACAAGGAGGAGGATTTGTCTGTCTTCTAACTCTTTGTTGTTGAACGACTTCTTCGCCCCTTTCCCTTGCCACAGGTGTGTTGGCAGGCTGCTGAATTGGCGTCAATTGAGGGAATAGAACTGGCGAGACATCGAAAGGTGAAGTCCTAGCTGCATATGTCGCAAACCCAAGACTGACATCTGTACCCATGCTGCTGAACTGGGGTTGAGTGGACATGGGGGGATATTGCGTGAAGGGAGATAAATCATATGATTGTACAGGAACAGGAATATAATAGTCTGTACACTTATCTGGCTCTGTCCACGTAGATGGACCTGCAATATCTGTCTGCATATGTGCATATGGACCTGCAATATCTGTCCACGTAGATGGACCTGCAATATCTGTCTGCATATGTGTAGATGAAGTGCTGCATGGAACTGACGTGTATCAACAGGCTGGACTTCATTGTATGGCGGGAAGTTTCTGTCTCGTCGTTCACGAGCCACTCGCACCACATTGTCGAACATAGTCCTGTGTTGCCTCATCGACTCTGTCGTAATAGGCACTCCAGCCAGATGTCGGTCATAGCTTGTAGTTAACTGTTCCATCTGCTCAACCTGCAAAGTACAAAAGTCCATATAAAATTTATATATCGAAACACAAATATAAAAATAAAATTTCACGTAATTAACGTACCACATGCTGCCATGCCGGGCCATCACCATGTTGATATCCTGTCTGTACAAAGTATTCTTGACGCCCAATGTATCTACGTGTGACTTGTTCATACCACTCACTGTATCCACCAACAACGTAGTAACCACCGTCAGTAAATCGTGGTCTGTCTACACGTAGATCATTTGCCATCTCCCAGCAAAGTATGTGTGCTCTATGCCTAGTGCTCTAGTTTTTGTTGACATTTCCCCTTCGACCAACATTATGCAATGCCTCATCCCCCGATGGTGGATCTTCTGGGATATCTTGTAGCATCCCAAATTGTCGCAGTACTCGATCATACCGTTGCATTTCAACTATGTCGAAGAAAATCAACGGTCCCTTGTATGTCCCCAACTCAGTGATTCCTTCAGTGTACTCATCAGGGTACGACTGCCAATTAAACTGCAAAACAATATTGTTTTACATACTATGAAAAGAGTGTATTTTTGTACAAACTAATTTAACAGCATGTTTACTTGAGTTACTGGCTGGTCATCGAGGATGTCCCTTATGATGCGTATGGAATGACTCCCAGTTTCTGTAAAGATTAAATGACATGACCACCTGTATATATTCAAAAAATTGATTAAATGCATTAACACATAAAATCAATTATAAAACAATGCATATTCGTATTACCTTACACCATATGGAGCAGAAGGTAACACATTGTCTAAACCAACCATTATTGGCCCAATATCAGATCTATCGCTACCCAATTGCGGAGTCAAACTTGGGATTCGTGATCATGCCCAAATCTCATTTATTGTAGTGACATCAATAACACAAGTTAGATTGACCAGAAACATATTTTAATTATTAAAAAAAACAAACATATTATTTACCTGTAAGAGTTGCAATGCACCACCTATAACTTTTTTCCCTTTCTCTGATGACGTGCACAACTCACGATATAAGTGCCAACACAGCACTGCCCCAACTATATGTACTGGCAGAGTCGATATCCTCCAACTTCTGTAAATATAATAACCTAACAAAATTGCCTGAGGAATCAGGGCACATAATCCCCCCTAACATCAATAACGCACAAACCCTTGTAAACTTAGCAACATCATCTGGCGTACTATGTACCCCCAAGAGATTTTGCACCAAATGATTCTTCAAAACAACTAACCTCAACCTCGCACCTTTAAAATCCTTTATATCTGGTATGAATCCTAAATATATATGGCAATATTCTTGCCATTCAGGTTGAGTCCTATCATAATCTATTCCAGACACTACGATGCCATCTACTGGCAACGCCCATATTACTGCAATGTCTTGCAGTGTGATGGACGTTTCTCCTGATCTAAGATGAAACGTGTGTGTTTCACGGCGCCATCTCTCAACTAAAGCCGTGATCAGGTGCATGTCAAGTTCAATCTTACCACACCTATAGATACCATAAAATCCAATAACGTGCAACAAATTAACAATACGTATATCTAATGGACACATATCCCAAAAATAGCTATCTGGGTTTCTCACACGAAGTATACTATCAATATCACCTGCCCATCATCCTCAGATCGATGTGAAGACTGCAACGACAAAATATGTGTGTCAACCGGGCCTGGTTGTCTCATTTCATCCATCCTGAAATATAATACAAAAATTAACAACATTAATCTCAACATTACAAAAACTACCCGTCCGCCGCCCACACCACCTGCCGCCGCCGCCGCCGGCCACCGCCGTCGGCCGCCGCCGCCCTCCGAAGTCAACTTAAATTTTAATCTTTCACATCACAAAAATATACTCCAACAAATAATATACTCCCATTAAATATATCAAAATCATAATTTATCTACAATACACAAATAACAAAAATAAAAAAGCTTACCTTAAATATTTTGGAAAGAAATGACTTGATTTTTGCAAGATGTTCGATTTTCGTAGCTTGTTCACGGAAGAAAGAAAATGAGAATGAGATCTGCGGACGGAAGAAAGAAAATGAGAGCGGCGGACGAAATAAAACGAGATTCAGAATGAGATTGCGAGTGCGGCGGCTAGGGTTAATATTACACTGTTGTCGCCATCTCAGATGGCGACATCAATAAATTAAATTGATGTCGCCAACTCAGACGGCGACACCAAAAAAATAATATTTTTTATTAAAGTCGCCATGTCAGATGACGACTTCAAATAAAGTCGCCATCTGACATGGCGACTTAGGTTACTTTAATAATTAAAAAAAACGATTATTTTTTAAATAAATTTCGAAAATCGAATATTTGATTAAAAAACCCAGTTAATTTGGCACCGCGCCTTAGCTTGTAACCTGGTATATATATCCAACAAAGCGTCCGACACAAGTTCAACAGGCAGTTCCAGAGAATAAAAAGATGGTTCATACGCATTGAACATACATAATCGTATGTATATAAAATCAAATAGGTTGGAGTGAACATAAGTCTTCCCCAACAGTACATCATAGCAATAGTTGGCATATGATATCCTTGTAGGGCCCAATAGACTATCTAAACAAAAGTCATCTACGAAAGTGCAGTAGTAGATTACATCAATCATAGTAAAAGTAAATCTCAACGAGCTCAAAAAAACCAATCAAAAGTTGTTCGCAAGAGTTTTCAAAATGACGATTGCTAGAATTATAGTTTATATTTATTGTTGTAGTTGCATTGTTATCAAACAAGTAATATATAATTATCATAATTTAATTTTTCTAATTTTTTTGATATAATCTCCTTATACATGAAGGGAAAATTTGATGTCAAACACCATAACAAAGGTAATCGAGAACAATCACATATTAACAACGGGTCGTAGGTAAGCCAAAACTTAAAATGTATACAAACAAGCAAAACTGACGACCTATAATCTACCAAAAATTCATCATGCCGAATGTTTTTTAAAAAAATATTACTAAAGTTTGCCACAACGAAAACTTATTTTTAACTCTTTTTTTTTAAATAAGTTCATATAAAAATTTATTATTAAAGTTTGCCACGAGAAAAATCTATTTTGAACTATCTGTTTTTTTTAATTCATACTTGACAAAATCAACAAGTTTTTTTCTAAAAAAAAAAGATAACATTTTAAATTTTAAAAATTGAGATGAATGCACTGTTGGGTCAAGGGTTTTGATATAATCTCCTTATTTATTAAGGAAATATTTGATGCCAAACATCAGAACAAATGTAAATAGGTAATGCCACATATTAGAAATGTGTCGTAGATAAGAAAAAAATCAAAATGTACATAAACAATCAAAATCGACGATATGTGATATACCAGAAATTCATCATACCGAATATTTTATAAAAAATACAAAATAAAAGAAAAAATAAAAGAAAAAAGAAATAAAAAAATTTAAAATAAAAAATAAACAAAGTGACGTAATATATATATATATATATTTGAGAAGATGTAATAAGGTGAATTGGTATTGAAGCATATAGGGAATAAATAATAAATTGTTCAATCTCTCTATAAGCTTGAGTTTTTAGATGAGACAGTAATTCTTTATGGTATCATAGCTTTTGGTTAACGTCAATATCCTGAGTTCAAAACTTACACAGTTTCACCTATATTAAATATTCACTTAATGTGCCTGTTAAAAAATATGAACAAATCGGTCTACAAGTGAGGAAAATAATTAGAGAATAAATAATAAATTGTTTAATCTTTCTACAAGCTCGAGCCGAGAAATCGAGTTTGATTAATAAGTTAGTATTGGAGTGAGGGATGAGTTAGAAAATTAATGGCATTACGGTTGCTTAATCAAGAAAATGTAATAATATTAATATCGGGAACAGTGTGCTGCCCTGCCAGCTGGTTTAAATGGCTGTTCAGTGACTCCAGCTGGTTTAAAACTTTTTGGGGACAATTTGTAAATCTGGGAGTCGCTAATTCAATTTAAATTTAGTTTTCCTCGTTAATAGATTAAAGAAAAAGAAAAGAAGTACGTATTGGACCTTCATTTTCAATCTCGATAAATACATGAAGACCGTTGTCGTTAATGTAATTAAGACACGAGTTTTGAATCATTTCCTAATAATGTTTATTTTGCAAACAAAATGTTAATAATGTATGGAATTAAGTGGCGGACGCAAGAAAAATTAGTAAAGGAAGCAAAAAGTTTTAAAATACAAATGTAGGTTCAAAAAAAATTTACTGGGTCAAAATTTTTTGAAGGGGCGTAAACTATTATTTTTGAGGAGTAAATTGCAATTTTTGGGTGGTTAAATATGTATAAATTTAAGATACTACATTGACGTCATCCCTCGTTGATCTTATTCTACAACATCTGTGTAATGTCCCGATCTAAAGAATAATATAATGATCTCATGTGTTATGTGATTTTGGCATGGAATTTTTTAATGTTGGAATATTTTTTATTTATTTAAAGAAAGTACAAAAATATTGAAATCCAGATATACAAATTAAATCTTGATCACTTCTTCAAATTAGTATATGTTTTGCATGTGAATTCTGAGATTTGGTAATCTTTTGTGTTGTATGTATTTCAGTAATCCAAGGTGATTTGGTCTACAGACAATTGATATCCCAATATATTCACATGTTTCACCCCCTTTCAAGGTTTTATCATTTCTTCTTTTGATAAAATGTGGGCACGTGAATAACAAATTGTTGAATGGGTTTAATGTAGATAGCATAAACTTTTCAATGTTAGATTGAATGTGAGTAACTGTTGTCTTTGCAATAAATTTCAGCACATCCACAACTGTATCATTTGAATAAATATTTGTATGCATCTAGTTTGATCTTCATTTATACACCAACTACATATTAAAACATAATATATTTTAAATGAAAAATACATCAACTAACATATCAATCCTTTTAGATAAATCATATTAAGTGGTTCATAAATACAAGTATTTTCCCATCATTTGAAAGATGTGACGGAGGCGAGCAGAGGAAGCGATCTCCTCTATTTTTTAATTTGTTCATATGATCACATAGTTAATTTTATGTATAATATATTAATAAAATATTATTTTAATAAACCCGACCACGATTCAGAACCGTCGGTTTGACGGTTCAAAAAACATTGACCCTTAACATTAACCTTTCTTGACGGTTCCGGTTACGATTACGGTTAACCAACGGTTACGGTTACGATTTGACCCTTATTTTTTTAAAAAAAGGTTAAAAATATTATTAAAATTTGAAATAAAGTGTAAAATGTGTTTGAATGTGCTTTCAAACATGGATTAAATATAAAATAACGTGAAATAAATCCAAGCTCATATACTTAAAATGTGTAAGATATATTTGTTTGGTTAATGTATATAAATTATAACACTATATTTAGATCAACATGGCTCTTATAGCTTAGTAGTTGAAGCTAATTATTCAATTTGGAGGTCATGAGTTCAAATCTACACCATATCATATATTTTAAATTTAAAAATGTAAAAAAAATTAAAATAACCCTTTAAACCGACGGTTCACAGGTTAGCAAAATTATGACCCTTAACCGGCCCTTCTATAGACGGACCGATTACGGGTCTGACCCTTCGAGCCGTTGACCTGGTTAACCGGCCCGTTCCGTTGACCACAGTTCGGTTCCGAGCCGGTTCAGGGATAATGATGACCCTTGATCGGGTCGAATTATTTAGTTCCTCTAATTCTTTTGAGTTTTATAACATCATTTACGCACTATCCTAACTCAAGCTGCGTCGTTTTGTTTGTAAATAAAAGAGTTGAACTCCATCCCATGATCAACTACCCATGTGAACAAATAAAAAAAAAACCGTGCTAACAAAGGTCATAAAGATGTGAGCTTCCAAACCTCCTGAGCCCTCTTACAATGCCAATGTACATGGGAACAAATCTTGAAAAATATTTCAAACAGCCATTGCAAATTGGATCAACATTCAAACCTCTCACAACAAAGTTATCACTCATTAGAAGTGCATTATACAGCACCCTCCATCTATGGATCTTCACCTTATTTACAAGTTTGTAAAAATTTGTTACCCATAACTAGAGCTGTCAGAACGGGCCAGCCCGACCTAAATGGGCTGGCCCGCCCGACCCGCGACCCAAACGGGGTGAAAATCCCAACCCAACCCGATCCGAAGCGGGCCGCGGGTTGGGGCGGGCTGGCCCGCCGAAATATATTTTTTAAAATTTAAATTTTTTTTTTTTTAAAAAATAAATTTTGAATTTCTTTTTTCAAAAAAAAAAACTTCAAAATAAAATTTACATCTAAACTTGCCGAACCTGGAACTGATGCTAGAAGAATACTGAAACTTGTTTCAGGTTTTATCTAGATATTAACACTGCTACTAGAAAAACTTGATTAGTGAATCAATATTTTACTCAATTTTGAAATACTCGTTGCAACTTTCAAGCAAGACTAAGTGAAAAATATATAGTAGATCGAATGCTTCAATGTGATATTGAGTTTTTATCTATGAATTGAGCCTAAAAAAAATAACAAATTTTATTTTAAAAAAATGGGGCCAACAACAGGGTTGGCCCGCCAAAACCCACAACCCGTTTGGGCCAGCCCGTATAGGCCCGCCTGCTGGTTGGCCATAAAAATGCTGGCCCAACCTGCCTATTTGGCGGATTGGGGACCTGGCCTATTTTGACAGTTCTACCCATGACCACTCGCCATAGTAGCAATATTCATAGCCACCTTGTAGCCGGACTTGACATTATATTCAACCTTCCGATCAAAGTGCCAAACCACGGTATCTTCTGTCTCAGTCGATGCCAATGGAATGTTTGCCCAATTAGATCCCAATTCCATGTTCCCTCATGTGTTAGTAAATCCCCCATTGTCAGATTCTCGTACCTTGGATGCGAGGTTGTAATTGGTTTGACATTTTCTTTGGTTAACTAATATAACTTTATATTTTTTATAAAAGAAAAACTATAATTTTTCACTCGTTATTAAAATCTACCCATGATTAAAATTGGTGTTGCATATAACTGAGTGATGCAGCCAACAAAATACATCTTCCATCAATTTATTCATCAAAATAACATATTATTTGTGACCAAAACGTGCATGCATGTAGTATACCGAGACAATAGCAAGGAAGCCGGTGCCAATGAGTACGGCTTTTACTATATTATAGCTACCATTTGTCAGTAATTTTAATCCAAATTATCAAATATCTAAGCAACGATTCCTAATATATATATATATCAACTTGAAATATAAAATAAGAAATTGAATGGAAAAAGGAAACGAATATGTAGCATATTCAAATAACAGACTGAAAATGACACATACACGGAGCGGATTTAGAATTCAAGATCGAGGATAAAATACAATTCTAAAGGACAATCTTACTGGATACTCATGTGCGAAAGCAATGCCTTCGGTCCATTCACTACACACAAGAATTTATTTTTATTTTTGGTGGAATTCACTACACATTTTGGTAACCCAAACTTTCATTTGGTCCTCACACTACATGTACGGGATGAAATTCTCAAGAACAAATTAGTATAAAATATATATACTTGAAAATATTATACTGATAAAAGAAATATCACTATTTAATTTATTGATTAAATGAATTATTGTGATAGAAAGATCATTAAAGTATTTTAAATAGTTAATTAATAAACATACATTTTTTTAAAAAAAATTCATATAATTATATTAAAGTTTAATTAATTAAATCAAGCATACATGAAAATAACTAGGTTTCTTTAATATACATACCTTTTTATTAATTTTTTTTACGGAATGATTTTAAACTTAAATCCAAATTTGAAAGATGTGACGGAGGCGAGCAGAGGGAGCGATCTCCTCTATTTTTTAATTTGTTCATATGATCACATAGTTAATTTTATGTATAATATATTAATAAAATATTATTTTAATAGACCCGACCACGGTTCAGAACCGCCTGTTAGACGATTTTGAACCGTCGGTTCGACGGTTCAAAAAACATCGACCCTTAACATTAACCTTCCTTGACGGTTCCGGTTACGATTACGGTTAACCAACGGTGACGGTTACGATTTGACCCTTATTTTTTTAAAAAAAGGTTAAAAATATTATTAAAATTTGAAATAAAGTGTAAAATGTGTTTGAATGTGCTTTCAAACATGGATTAAATATAAAATAACGTGAAATAAATTCAAGCTCATATACTTCAAATGTGTAAGATATATTTGTTTAGTTAATATATAAATTATAACACTATATTTATATCAACATAGCTCTTAAAGCTTAGTAGTTGAAGCTAATTATTCAATTTGGAGGTCATGAGTTCAAATATACACCATATCATATATTTTAAATTTAAAAATGTAAAAAAAAATTAAAATAACCCTTGAACCCCCGGTTAACCGACGGTTCGCAGGTTAGCAAAATTATGACCCTTAACCGGCCCTTCTATAGACGGACCGATTACGGATCCGACCCTTCGAGCCGTTGACCTGGTTAACCGGCCCGTTCCGTTGACCACAGTTCGGTTCCGGCCCGGTTCAAGGTCAATGATGACCCTTGATCGGGTCTAATTATTTAGTTCCTCCAATTCTTTTGAGTTTTATAACTTCATGTGCGCACTATCCTAACTCAAGTTGCGTCGTTTTGTTTGTAAATAAAAGAGTTGAACTCCATCCCATGATCAACTACCCATGTGAACAAATCAAAAAAAACCCTGCCTCGGAACCGTGCTAACAAAGGCCATAAAGATGTGAGCTTCCATACCTCCTGAGCCCTCTTACAATGCCAATGTACATGGGAACAAATCTTCAAAATATTTCAAACAGCCATTGCAAATTGGATCAACATTCAAACCTCTCACAACAAAGTTAGCACTCATTAGAAGTGCATTATACAGGACCTCCATGTATGGATCTTCACCTTATTTACAAGTTTGTAAAAATTTGTTACCCATAACTAGAGCTGTCAGAACGGGCCAGCTCCCAAACGGGCTGGCCCGCCCGACCAGCGGCCCAAACGGGCCCAACCCGTTTGGGCCCGCCTCCAAGCGGGTTGGGAAAATCCCAACCCAACCCGATCCGAAGCGGGCCGCGGGTTGGCCCGCCGAAATATATTTTTTAAAATTTAAAATTTTTTTTTTAAAAAAATAAATTTTGAATTTCTTTTTTCAAAAAAAAAAACTTCAAAAAAAATTTCCATCTAAACTTGCCGAACCTGGAACTGATGCTAGAAGAATACTGAAACTTGTTTCAGGTTTTATCTAGATATTAACACTGCTACTAGAAAAACTTGATTAGTGAATCAATATTTTACTCAATTTTGAAATACTCGTTGCAACTTTTAAGCAAGACTAAGTGAAAAATATATAGTAGATCGAATGCTTCAATGTGATATTGAGTTTTTATCTATGAATTGAGCCTAAAAAAAATAACAAATATTTTTTTTAAAATGGGGCCAACCCGCAGGCCAGCCCGCCATAGGCCCGCCTGCTGGCAGGCCTTAAAAATGCTGGCCCAACCCGTCTATTTGGCGGGTTGGGGGCCTGACTCATTTTGATAGTTCTACCCATGACCACTCGCCATAGTAGCAATATTCATAGCCACCTTGTAGCCGGACTTGACATTATATTCAACCTTCCGATCAAAGTGCCAAACCACGGTATCTTCTGTCTCAGTCGATGCCAATGGAATGTTTGCCCAATTAGATCCCAATTCCATGTTCCCTCCTGTGTTAGTAAATCCCCCACCGTCAGATTCTCGTACCTTGGATGCGAGGTTGTAATTGGTTTGACATTTTTTTGGTTTATATTTTTTTTTAAAAAAAACTATAATTTTTCAGTCGTTATTAAAATCTATCCGTGATTAAAATTGGTGTTGCATATCATAGTTATTAAAAGCTCACATAGCGCACTCTAAAGCTCAAGGTGAAGCGAGGCGCAGGTCGTGCGCCTCGCAGCACCATGCGCCTTGTGTTTTGGCAAAGCGTGCGCTATCGGCGCATTTTCAATTAGCCAAGGCGCGCGCTATAGCGCGCCTTTGCTAAGGCTTGAAAATTGGAGCTAGCAGGTTATCAAAATATGTTGCTAAGGTTGGGCTTCAAATTTTAATTTGGGCTTATTCAAGTTAGAGAATATTAGGGTTAAGTTAGAGAGTTCTAGGGTTACTGTTTTTTTTAGTCTTGTTGCATAAATTCCAGCCTCCAGTCGCCGCCGACCGATAAGCAGGTTGATGTATTCAAGTGCTCTATTTTCTTCTTTTCTTCAAAATTACATTGCATTATTTCCTTTCCTTTTTTCGTCTCAAATTAATATTTATTTTGGATTGATTCTCCTTTCTTGTTTACATTTTCTTTTCCTTCAGTTTTTACGTGACATAGTTCATCAGTGATCAGTCATCACAATTTTCAATGAGTCCATTCAAAGTTTGATAAATACTTGAGAATATAGCAAAATATAAATTGCTAGGCTTTTAACAAAAGTATATTGCTAATGAGTTTAATTACATTTTATGGATGTTTTTGATATATTAAAAATATATAAGCTATTGCGCTTTACTTTAGTAAAGCGTGCGCTTCGCGTCGGGCTATGCGCTATACCCTGTGACCTTTTTGCGCTTTAGTGTACTATACGCCTTTAATAACTATGTTGCATATAACGGAGCGATGCAGCCAACAAAATACATCTTTCATCAATTTATTCATCAAAATAACATATTATTTGTGACCAAATGTATGTAGTATACCGAGACAAAAGCAAGGAAGTCGGTGCCAATGAGTACGGCTTTTACTATATTATAGCTACCATTTGTCAGTAATTTTAATCCAATTATCAAATATCTAAGCAACGATTCCTAATATATATGTCAACTTGAAATATAAAATAAGAAATTGAATGGAAAAAGGAAACGAATATGTAGCAGATTCAAATAACAGACTGAAAATGATAAATAAGGTACACGTACACGGAGCGGATTTAGAATTCAAGATTGAGGATAAAATACAAATCTAAAGGACAATCTTACTGCATACTCATGTGCGAAAGCAATGCCTTTGGTCCATTCACTACACACAAGAATTTTATTTTTATTTTTGGTGGAATTCACTACCCAAACTTTCATTTGGTCCTCACACTACATGTACGGGATGAAATTCTCAAGAACAAATTAGTATAAAATATATATACTTGAAAATATTATATTGATAAAAGAAATATCACTATTTAATTTATTCATTAAATGAATTATTGTGATAGAAAGATCATAAAAGTATTTTAAATAATTAATAAACTTAATTAATAACCATACATTTTTTTAAAAAAAATTCATATAATTATATTAAAGTTTAATTAATTAAATCAAGCATACATGAAAATAACTAGGTTTCTTTAATATACATACCTTTTTATTAATTTTTTTTACGGAATGATTTTAAACTTAAATCCAAATTTATCAAAACATTAACATTTTAAATTTGACACAAATTTTTAATATATGAATGTGAACTTCCATATGTTTTATATTTTGACGCAAAAGTGAAAATTTTAAAAATATATTAATTTTAAAACACGATTAAAATTTTAATTTAAGAATAGATTTTCTGTTAAATCTATTTCAATCAATTAATTATTACATTAAATTAGAAAAAGTAATTAAAAAGAACACACTAGTTTTTTTATACAGTGATTTTTTTTGTATTAAAGTTTTTTGAATAAAACATTTATTTTATAGATAACCTGAATATAAGATTTTGAAGAGTGGATGAATGTTTTTAACTAGATAGTAACTAAAATTCATGTAGAAAAATGTAATATAACTTGTTAAAAATTTGCTGCCGTTATGCATTGAATATAATAAAATCAATTTAATTTTAATTATTATAAAAGTCGTGAAAATTAAAAAGCTTGGTAACCCCTATAAAGTTAAATTAATGGTCCAGTGGGCCCAGACTAAGAGTATATGAATATTCTGTACAGTCCAGCCCATTTAATTGGGCTACAATAAATTTATCATGGACTTTTGTAAACACAATTGCAGGTTAGTGGCGGGTCTTTTGAAAAGCGGACCGTTAGGTTTGAGATGTGCGCGAAAAATGGTTGATCAACCTCCATTCATTCCATGCTCAACAAATCGATGGAAGAAACCACAGCTGCATACTATTTCACCCGATCGTCAACTCCCAGATTATCATCATCATCATATATTTTACCATTGGCTCATTGAATATAGAAGTTGGATGAAAACCCAACTTTGCAATTGATACAACTTCTCTATTCAATCTGTCATCAGTGATTAAGCACTTTCTATTTTTTTAGAATCTAACTTTATTTCTGAGGTTTGAAGCTTGAAGATGGATGCAGATTTAAACAAACCATTGTTAGGTCCGGATTATCTCAATGGACAATGTATTGATCTGGTAAGATGTAGATTCATGCATAGCTAATTTATTCATCAGGTTGAAATTCAATCCCCTGGCTAAAACAGCAACTAAGCAGTATAAACTTATGGTTTCAACAGGAAAGATTGCCATTGGAAGAAGTTTTTGAACATTTGAAGACATCTAGATTAGGACTATCAACCAAGGCTGCAGAGGTGCGACTCGTGATATTTGGACCAAACCAGCTGGAAGAGAAACCGGTAAGCTTCTCTATGTGGACTTAAATGCATGCTACTATGTTAGTGTTCACCCCAATCATCATCTGCTTCCCCCTTGCAGGAAAACAGGTTTCTGAAATTTCTTAGTTTCATGTGGAACCCTTTATCGTGGGTGATGGAAGCTGCGGCAGTCATGACAATAGCTCTAGCTAATGGAGGGGTAACCTAAACGGACCTATTTTGTCATTTTTTAAATCTTTTTACACAAAAATCTTGTCCCTTTTCTGTTGGTTTATTTCCTCTTTTTCACAAATCAGATCTGCTTGACAATAAATTTTTCTGAATGATGTTTCAGAGTCAGGGTCCAGACTGGGAGGACTTCGTAGGTATAGTTTGCTTGTTACTGATAAATACAACTATTAGTTTTGTCGAAGAGAACAATGCAGGGAATGCCGCAGCAGCGCTTATGGCACGCTTAGCTTTAAAGACAAAGGTTTTTAATTTGCACTCATAAAACATTTACAGCATTTTTCATTTTTGCAAGTAACTTTTACATTTACTTAAATTATTAATCTTTTGGTAGATCAGGTCCTAAGAGATGTGAAGTGGCAAGAACAAGATGCATCTATTCTAGTACCAGGTGACATCATAAGCATAAAGCTCGGGGATATCATCCCAGCAGATGCTCGCCTACTTGAGGGAGACCCCATAAAAATTGACCAGGTACATATTTAGTTTGCTAAAGAATTTATAACTTTAATTGACAAACAAAAACCCTTACATCAGAATCTATTCGAAATACTTTTCACAGTCAACTCTTACCGGAGAATCTATGCCAGTCACCAAGAAGACAGGTGACTTAGTCTTTTCTGGTTCAACTTGCAAACTTGGTGAAATCGAAGCTGTAGTAATAGCTACCGGAGTTCATTCTTTCTTTGGAAAAGCTGCACATCTAGTAGAATCTACTGAAGTTACAGGCAATTTGCAGAAGGTTACGAATTAAATAATCAACTATGGAGCATGGACTATTTTAATAGAGGAAAATCACATATGGCTAGAATAAGAATTATAATAAAGTACAGTAGATATTTACATACTGCAGGTCTTGACATCAATTGGAAACTTCTGCATTTGTTCTATAGCAGTTGGAATGATACTTGAAAGCATTGTGATGGTCTTTGTTCAGAAACGTTCTTATAGGACTGCAGTCAATAACTTACTGGTGCTCTTAATTGGAGGAATTCCCATTGCTATGCCGACAGTATTATCCGTTACACTTGCTATTGGTTCTCATCGCCTCTCCCAGCAGGTGAATGCTTCAATCAAGTACAATAAAGATCGTATTTACGGACCACTTATAAGATATTCTATATTGTAGCCGGAGCTCGGTGCCACAAAACATCAAGAATTGAAGTTTTTTCTTATTATTACTATTTTTACATCAGGGTGTCATTACAAAGAGGATCACAGCTATTGAAGAGATGGCTGGAATGGATGTTTTATGCAGTGATAAAACCGGAACCCTCACTCTAAATCGTCTTACAATTGATTGGAACCTTATTGAGGTATATTAATAAGCTGATAATGGGGGTGTAACTTAGTTTTTTGACTTTATGGTCCCTGGAACAGATTAGTTAGAAATAAATGTAGAATGCATTTATATCTTATACATCCACTTAGATCTTAGATCAAGAATACATTTTCGATGTTGAGTGTTAACTATATATTTTCTTAACTAGATATGGAAAATCATTGAATAGGTACTTGACAGATACATGGACAAGGACTTCATTGTTTTGCTTGCTGCAAGAGCATCAAGACTGGAGAATCAGGATGCTATCGACACTGCAATTATTAACATGCTTGGTGATCCAAAGGAGGTAGCCTACAACTGATTGTTCAATCATATCTTCATAAAAAAGTGAGACTCGAATAGATTAACTTTTTATCATCCACAGGCACGTGCAAATATCATGGAAGTGCATTTCCTTCCCTTCAATCCTGTAGACAAACGTACTGCAATTACGTACATTGATTCTGATGGCAAGTGGTATCGGGCTAGCAAAGGAGCGCCTGAACAGGTACATCTCCTTGAAGAATCTTTATTTTCCATATAATAACTATTAGTTTAATCATAAAATGGTAATACCACTTAAATATTTGAATCAGATCCTGAATTTATGCAAAGAGAGGCAAGAAATTGCTGAAAAGGTGCACACACTTGTTGACAAGTTTGCTGAATTGGGTTTACGTTCTCTTGCAGTTGCTTTTCAAGTAAGCACTGTCTCTGCTTAATGATTAAATTGCAATCCAAGCAGTGTACCTACAGTAATGGGAGAGTTCCAACAAATTATGATTTGAATGAAACTTTAATATATATCTGCTACGACTATTTACTTAAGTTTCATGAACTTAAAAAATGATTTCAGGAAGTTCCAGAAAAATCAAAGGAGAGTTTGGGAGGGGCCTGGAGATTTTGTGGATTATTACCCTTATTCGATCCTCCAAGACATGATAGCTCTGAGACCATTCGCAGAGCACTTGATCTGGGAGTCTGTGTTAAAATGATAACAGGCACGTACCCCGTAGGAGTTAGTAATCTGCTACAATGAATCATAAGTTCATCCAAACTAGTGTAACTTGTTGATTTGATTTATCATCAAATGCTCCAGATAAAATCATTTGACACCATTCTTCAGGTGATTGAGATAAAATATAACATTGTATATCAAATCAAGTTACCTCATCCGATGTTTGAACTAAAAAATAAGCATGTTTATTAAAGGCAATTCAGATGTATATTAGAGATTATGAAGATGTTTTCTGCGCTAACAGGTGATCAACTGGCAATAGCAAAAGAGACAGGTCGGCGACTTGGCATGGGAACAAATATGTACCCTTCTACATCATTGTTAGGCCATGACAAAGATGAACATGAAGCTCTTCCAGTGGATGAGCTTATTGAAAAAGCAGATGGATTTGCTGGCGTCTTTCCTGGTAAAAAGATGTTCTGTCTACAACCGTACTTCTTCAGAAATCATAAGACTAGAACCAACTTTTTGGGTTCAGTGAATATTTTTACATGTTTGTAAATCTATTATAATTCTTGAATATTATAATCACAAAATTGTCTTGTGTATAACTCTCAGAACACAAGTATGAAATAATAAAAATACTACAGCAAAAGCAGCATGTCTGTGGAATGACTGGAGATGGTGTGAATGATGCACCAGCTCTAAAGAAGGCAGATATCGGAATAGCAGTATCTGCTGCCACAGATGCTGCTCGGAGTGCTGCTGATATGGTCTTGACAGAGCCAGGCTTGAGTGTCATTATCAGTGCTGTTTTAACTAGCAGAGCTATTTTCCAAAGAATGAAAAACTATACAGTTAAGTTCACATTTATTACAATAAACAACAACAATATAAGATTATAAATATCAAAATTTGTGGTTATATATAGTAGTGGGATTTTTGGGAAAGGGGGGCAAAAAAATTTTAAAATAAAAATTTAAGGCCAAAAAAAAAAATCAGGGTTCAAAATATTATTTAACAGGGGGCAAAAGCTAATTTTTAAGGGGAAAACACAAATTTTTTTTGGATAAAATTGCAATTTTTTTTAAATAAAAACAAATTTAATATAAATTTTTTTTTTTGGGGCAAGGGGGGTACTTGCCCAGCCCTTGCCCCTTAATAGATAATATAGGAAATGCTTCGATAACCACCAACTTTATCATGTTTATGCAGATATATGCTGTATCCATAACTATTCGGATCGTGGTGAGCATCGAGCATAGTTGAATGTTTTCAAGCATTTGTCCAGACTACTGTATTTTCTTTCTTTTTCTTTTTCTTTTAAACTTTTTGCAGCTTGGTTTTACACTGCTATCGCTGATATGGAAATATGACTTCCCTCCTTTCATGGTTCTGATAATAGCAATACTGAATGATGGTATGCCTCAGTCATAAAAATTTTCCTCCTAAATGATTATATATTCTCTCCCCCTAACTGTCGTCGTTCATTCCTGCATATTATGTAGGCACCATAATGACTATTTCAAAAGATAGAGTAAAGCCATCTCCTAGGCCAGATAGTTGGAAGCTATACACAATATTTGCCACTGGGATTCTTATGGGCACCTATCTTGCTTTAGTTACTGTATTCTTTTACTGGTTAGCATTTCGCACCAATTGTTTCGAGGTGACAGTTCCAATCAATATAGTGTCATAATTTTCAGTCTATTATAAACTTTTTATTTTGCTCCTCATTCTGAGCTCTACCTTTGATAATTTGACTGCAGATAACATTCCACACAAAATCTCTGTCAGAGAGTACAGAAAAAATGTCCTCCGCAGTTTATCTGCAAGTCAGTATTCTTAGTCAGGCATTAATATTCGTTACCCGTAGCCGTAGTTGGTCATTCAGGGAGAGGCCTGGAACCCTATTGATTTGCGCTTTTATTGTTGCTCAACTGGTAATTGAATGAAACTCAACTTTGCAGCTGAATAATATCCATTTCGATACAGCCTGATCCAACAACTCTTGCATGTTATTGAAAGTTGATTCTGTAACTAAGAAATTTTATGGATTTTTTCCAAGACAATGATAATGATTCATTACTATTGAGTTGCTCTCCAGGTAGCTACTTTGATTGCAGTATATGCACATATCAGCTTTGCTTCAGTTAGAGGCATTGGATGGCGTTGGGCAGGAGTTATATGGTTATATAGTCTTGTGTTTTATGTTCCCCTTGATATTATAAAGTTCACAATTAGCTATGCTTCGAGTGGAGAAGCATGGAACCTAGTTTTTGAAAGGAAGGTGAGAAGTTTGCTAAATTTTTGGACCTATTTCGGATGAATGGTTGAACTACCACATTTAATCATGCTCGTTTCCGTCCTAATAGGCGGCTTTTACTTCAAAAAGAGACTATATAAATAGAGAGAGGGAAGCCAGATGGGGGGTTTCTCAGAGGAATCTGCAGGGCTTGCTTTCTTCAGATTTTGATAAATATAGGAGGAGGCCTTCTATGATCGCCGAGCAAGCATGGCGTCGTGCTGAAATCACCAGGTTTTCAAAAATATCTGAATAGCAAGTAATCTTTTTCCATTGATCACTACTTATTTCTATCTGCATTTGTTTCTACAAGTCTTCTTAGACCCTTGGTTATCAAAAACAAATGCAGGCTTGGAGAATTGCATAATCTGAGAGGACATATAGAGTCAGTGGCAAGGCTCAAGAACTTGGATTTTGAGAAAATACAGAAAGCTCATACAATTTGAAGGGGCGACCGAATAGGAGGCAGCTTATGCAGTTTTCAGTAAAAGGAACATTTGGAAATGTAACAGAGAATTACTGAAAGCGCTTTTTTGGGGCATTCTTTAGTGGTGATGTTCTCAACCTCATTGTATTGTTGTGCCAATCCATTTTAGGCAATTCAAAGGACCATGCTACACATTCTTATAAATTATCCAAAACTTCACTAAATCATTTTTAGATCCTTGCCCAATATGTTGATTTTGTGTGTGAAATGAAATGTTTTTTAGATCCTTTGCCCAATATTTACAAAGTAGGCCTTAACAATGCGACGCCTCAAGATCCAACTACGACACATAAACAAGCAAAGCATTGCGTTATTTGTATAAAAATTTTGACATGACATCCCGCAATCGGACCAGCATCTAATTATTCTTCTCTGGGCATCACAAACAAGAAACAAGTAGAGAATATTTTCGTCACTACAAAATATTCAATAATAAACAAAATGCATAAAAGTTGAATTTTGTGTGGTGTTTGGTGTTGCACACTTGCCCCACAGTTGATTTTTATATTCATTAAATTTAAAGTTACTTGGTTCCGACAAACCCAATCAATCAAATCAAAAATTAGTGGAGAATGGCGACTCTGCCACCTTCGTCTCTCCAACTCCCCAAACCAAGCTTAATATTCCAATCCTCGCCCCGCGCAACCCCGCCACGCCGCAACCTCTCGGTACTCCGCGCCACAACCGAAGAAGATCCATCCCCAACCGAACCCGAACCAGAACCCGCACCCGACAAGGACGACAGCTTCGACAACCGCCTATACCAGCTCCGCCTCCGAAACCGCAGTGGCACAGGCAAGAAAGCGGAGATTAGGAAAAGCAAAAAAGGGAAGAAAAGTGGGTCTGGCTCTGGATCCGGGTCGAGCATTTTCCTGCCTCCTGTACCACTGAAAGAAGCTATGTCAGAAGGGTTGAGTATTGAGTTCGGGTTCAGCTCTTATGCGGAGCGAATCCATGGTCGGCTTGCCATTCTTGGATTATGTGCTTTGTTATCAGTGGAGTTGGCAACGGGACAGGGAGTGATCAGCTATCACTCACCATCTATTATTTTCGTTCAGTTGTATTTCGTGGCTGCGGTTTCTGCTTTGTACATCAAGTATGAGAAGGAGAAAGTTAGTGTGTGGCCTTAGAAATTATGGTTTCTGTGTTTTTGAAGAAATATTTTCTTGTATTCTGTTTCAAAGAAGAGAAATGAGTCACCGTGAATATAAATCAAATTTTTTAAAAAAGTTGATGGACTAGACTGATCATTGTTGGCATCTAGTTTTTTAATACCACATGAAAAAATTTATGTTCGATGAAAGCTTTAGTATATAATAAGAAACTTGAAAGAATGAAACAGCGAAAATGAATTTCCAGGTATGTGTTGAGCAAGAGAAACACAACCCTTCGGGGAGTGGAAAATTTGTGCATTAGCAGTTGAACATTTATTCTCATTATTCAACAACATGAACAGATAACAGTTCAAAGTTGTCCATAGCTGTATATCCTTGGAAGGAAATACATTACAAAAAAATATTACATGTACAACAAACACATAAATTAAATAAAAAATCACTTCTGCTGAAGTTATGATCATACATCAGTATCAAGAATAATCAGCCAAGATCTGTGTTTCACGTGCTCAAACAAACTCCAACACAGCTAGCTTCCACTGCCATGTCCTTCAGTTATTCGTGCCAACATAGTCGGGAGGGGGTGTTAATGAAAGAATTGGGAAAACATAATCTGGTAGAGCAGCTCCCCTTTTCATCATTGCTAATTCTGGTGTCTAGATAACCTAATGTTTTCCTCGAGTTTAAATGAATATACATGACTTTGTTCACTCATCTTTTGCGGTAAAATTCGGAAGTTCACCCTGGCACAGGTATTCATCGCACAGAGATCCTGATCCCCAGTCCTTTCAAAGCCGTAAAATATCTTCCGAAAATGTAAATGTAGATCCAGAGGATCCAATAAAGACAGTAGACAGAGCACAAATAGTCTTATCCAACATTGCTTCCACCTTTATAGTGAAAATTTCAATGTAAGTTGAGTCTATTTGAAAGTTACCTGGCTGATCTCGACATTTTTCAAAGTGCTTTCTGATTCCAACTACTTAAGGATGATTTCAGATTCATTTACTGCTGTTAAAATCAAGAGCTAACTTGATCGAGTTTATGTTGTGCTAAAAGTTATAATGCCCTTTGTAGTGAAAATTGCAATATAAGTTTAGTCTATTTGAAAGTTACCTGGCTGATCTCAACATTTTTCAAAGTGCTTTCTGATTCCAACTACTTAAGGAAAATTTCATATTCATTTAGTGCTGTTAAAATCAAGAGCTAACTTGATTGATTTATGTTGTGCTAAAAGTTATAATGCCCCTTTAACATAAAATAACACACTAATTATAAAAAAATTGACTATCATAATTCACCCAGATATAAATGACTTTCTATTGAAACAATTAAAAAAGCAAATAGCAAGCTCACCTGAGGATCTTCCTCAATTCCATGCCTGTACAATAAAGCATCCCACTTTTCAGCTGAATTACGAGCCTGTCTATGAACAAGTGGCACAGTCTTCCCATTCAAGGCAATGAGTGACTGCAGTAAACCAGTTTCACTTCCTGCAGCATCTGTAGAAAGATATATCACAGGGGTGCCTGCCCGTTCAACCACTCGATTTATGCAATCTGCTGCTTGAGGAACAGGATAAAAGCAGCTTGGTCTCTTGGCATTGCTAGAAAAACATCAACAGAGTTCTATAAGAGGTTGACAAAGCCTACTGAAGAATTTGGAAACAAGACTTGAATCCTGAATGAATGAGAACATACCAGAACTTCAAGAAACCATGTCGCCGAAAATGAAGAGCTATGAAGTCCTTCCCCAGGAATGTATGAATAAAACGTTGAGCAGTGAGCAAAATAAGCCGATTTGGCTCAAGCAAAGTCTTACATTTGTGGGCAATAGGACCACCAGGCTGCATTACCCACTCCCTCTCCACATCTGCAAAGAACAAGTCTCCAATTGCGATAGCATCATCGTCAGAGGTAAATTTACCTAAAACATCCTGAGCTGTTCTTTCCTTTGGATTCTTAACATCCTCCTTCCAAACAGCTTCAATCTTACCCAATGTGAGCCCCAACCCCTTCAACTTCTTCACCCTCATCATCAATAAAACAAGGCTGCGGCAATAAGAAATAACAAAAGAATTTATCAATATGCACAGAATTCTTCTTACTCTCCGGCAACTCCTCAAATGGTACCACGACTTTCCTCCCCACACACTTGTTAATGTGCTCAATATCCAAAACCCGATGGAACTCGTAATCGACCTTCACACTAGGGATCACCAAAACACGATTAAGCAAAGCTGCAAAGAACATATGCTTCTCCAAACAAATCAAATGATTCGACATTTGACCAGAAGTACAAATGGCAAACAAATATTTGTTCGATTTTGGCTTCCATTCTATGGTCTTCCTCTCGGATAAACTTTGATCCACCTTCCTGCACCTACTCCAACCCCCAAAAATCGCATTAGTGTCATTCTCAACTAAATCCGCAAAATTCCCATTTTCATGTGATGACAGAAGAATTCCTTGAATTTGTTTGTTCAATGAAATTTGGCTAAGAACACTAGATTTCAAGTCTTCGAACATTGAATCCGACACAATGGTTTTATTATTATTATTATTATCAACAGAAGTCGAATTTACCAAAGAACTACTATTCGCATCATCAAAATATGGTTTTTGCATCAATGCGGTTCGATTCCACGGCTTAAAAAGCTCAAATTCCTGATTCTTAAGTAATACAGAGTGCGCAATTCGGACTTGCGCATGCGATTAACCGAAGGACTGTCACCGAGATCCTTAACAATCCGAATGCGGGTTGGAAACAGATTCTTCAAGTCTGTTGTAAAATAGAGTACCAAAATTATCATGGGCAAGAAAACGGCAAAAATATACCTTTTATTGCATTTGCGCGAGCTGCCCGATATTTGGTCCTTAAAACCGTTGATTTGGAAAGTGGTACGGCGATGATTGGCAAAATTGACGACGTCGTTGGACCTGGCATTCTGAGAAATTAGGTTATCGTGATCCTCCTCTCCGTCTGAGAACTCGCGTTCCATCAGTATATTTCGGTTTCTTATCAAGTTGAGTAAAATCACGGAAATGGTATGGAGAAAGAACACGTAGAGTGTGTCGTTAGTGTCTATGGAATGGAAAGAGCAAAAACGAAGGAAAGGAACAGGCAACAACTGATGCAACTGATGGATCTGTGATGGTTGATCGGCGGAGAAACTTTGTCGGTGGAGAGTGACCCGCTACCGGTCAAGTCTTGGGCTGGGTGCTTTATATTCATTTGGTGGGTCGGCCCAATGTTAAGGGTCATATTTCATTGGACTCTAATGGAATCGGATTCAACAATTGTTACGTTAGTTTTATGGTTATTAGATACAAAATCAATGGAATAATATCATTCCAATATATTTTTCTAATCAAATTATTTATAAAGATTCAAATAGGCATATTTATATATATTTATTTGTTAATTAAGATATCAATGTGATGATGTTTATTCCAATTACTAGTTAATAAGCAAATTATTCAATTGTTGGCTAGTTTATTTAGGATAATATAATGTGGAGATAATTACTCTTTCTTTTTATGATGAAGGAACCCGTTTGGAGTGTGCACTGGGTAAACCGTCGGGCTGATGCAGTAGCTGCAAACTACATCAATCAGGTAAACTGATCAGGCAAGCCTCGGTCCGAGAAAGTGTTGGCAGGGATAATTGAACACATGATCTTATGATCCCGAGCTTACTCTGCTCCACCAACGCGTACACCTTCTTTAGAGCTGTTTAGTGTTATTCATACAACTATGAGAGGTAATTTTCTTTAAAAAAAATTTGCATGTTGTCAAAATAACTCACCAAAAACCACGTTAAAGTTTACGAACTCTTGCTCATTTACCGCCACAAATTTTTAGTTTTATCACCTATAATTAATTTTTTAATGGAATGTTCTTCCAAAAATTTATCATTGACAAACCAAATTACTTCAAATTTTACCTTAAAAATTGAAAGATTATGACAAAGTCAGCCAAATTCAACTGCTTGTAACCTCAATGTCCTGGAACAAGACACCACAAGGAAACTCAGAATATTAAATAGGTATGGCAGTTGTTTATTCATAGTTCATTATTAGAATCTGGAATAAACAATTATCGGACCAGCAAATGAAATGAACAATAAGGTAAAAAAAATAAAAAGCAAAATGATGAATTATTTAGCATACTTCTTGCAAAAAGGAGGGAAATTTGATAATACCCTCATTCCAGGAGAAGTGTTAGGGATGCGAGTAAAAATCAATGTGAATCCAAAAGTCTAAATTATGACATACAATTCAAGCAGCCTAAAAAATCCCTGGAAATTCGAAATTATTGTATTTTTATTTAGTTTTCATTTAAAAATCTTATAAGTCATTAAATACCCACGAATTATTACAATTTTCAAGAACATCCCATAACTTATAGTTTGTTATCTGGTCAAACTGAAGACAAACGAAAAGCCATGATAGTTGCCTCTCTCCCTATCAATCTAATCCAACCATAGTCATATCAAATACTTCTCCATTTCGCTATAAATTTGCTTAAATTAGTTAATTATATACAACAACATTGTGGAACCCTCCAGGAAGACTAATCCAAGTTGCCCGTTCAAAAAGCAGATATGATTGGGCAGTGTGAGCTTCATTAACACCTTAAGCTAAGTCTACGCTGACTACTCTTTCATGCAACTCAGCGGTTTGTTGGACCCGAATGAGTCTCATCTTTCTTTTGTTACTTGCTGTTTGATATGATGACGAGTAGAACTTTCTTGAATCTTGGTTTTATATATAAATACTGACGATTTTTTTAAAGGGCCCAACTTCATCTTCCCTTTTGCTTCCTCCATTTTTCTTCTGAGTTTCACCTTAATGTTCTAGAATAGACGAGATCTTCTTAGGTTTTGCTCGAAATCTCGATATTTTGTTAGAATTTCGACGATCATTCGGTATTCATCCCTGTTGAAGCTAAACTTTGCGTAATCATGAAAAAATCTTGTCCGGGATCATCTCCTTGTGTACCAGATTCTTTTTGTTGAAAAAAACCTCAGCTTTTTTCGTGGGATCTGAAGAAAATGTCAGACCCAAGGGGTCGAAAGTTCGATGACTCAAGTCAAGTGTGATTGAGCTCACGGGGAAGATCATGGTGGTGACCATAATCCTCCTCTTTTCCGTTTTAGCTTAAACCCTGACACATCAAAGTATAATAACACATCAAAAGCTAAACGTATAAAATGTGCAGTAAAACACAAACTGAATAAATAAATGGTGCACACCACACCGACATATTTGGACAAAATCCAACAGTTTCCCTTCATTAATACATCTATACAAATTCTACGAGAATTTAAGACCATAAGACAATGGATTGGTCACGATTAAGATGTTTACTGGTCCATAAATAACACTTGCAATTTATTCCCTTGCTGGGTATGTATATTACTGAAGTTGTAGCAGAGGAAGAGCCATGACACCACCAAAAATGAAAACTAGCAACAACAACAACCAGGAAGGGAAAGAACTTGGCTTCTTATTATTCAATTCTTTTGGGACTTCTACATTTTTCGGCTCCTCTTTGGTTCCACGTTTTTTCAACGAGGGTCCGAAGTTTTCTTCATCAATAGGTGCAGGTGCTGCCTGTTCTGCAGCTTGCTGAGCTGCTAGCTGCTGTTCATATTTTTCTACATATTCTGGAAAAAGTTTCTTGAACGTAGGGCTGTGCAATAAACGAAAGAATGAACAGAAAAAGAAATGGTGAGACATCCACATATAACACGAGCAAACAAGGTTAAGCAGCAACGGCAACACATAAGTAAATTTTTAGTTAATTCTTAAATATGTATTTTGAGGCAAACTTTACATTCATCGAGACAAAAAAAATCGAAGGTTTTTTGCAATCATCTGGCAGACCAGCAGATGAGTATCAAATTTGTGAAACTCACTTTTTACAGTTGAAAGGCAAAGAAGACTTTGCAAGCCTTTGTTTCTCTTCTGCCGTAGTTGTGACACTGCCTGTAGTAGGACTCGTATCCATCTGAAAACAAATAGACCAGAAGGACGTTCAGTTGTTCAGACAGCGATCTCCACCTAATTTCGGCTAAACTTAAAATTATAATCTTTTTCACTCAACAATTAGCAAACAACTCACCATGAAAGAAAGAAGCCCTGTCAATATGCTGCATGAAAATAATAGAAAAATCAGCAGAAGAAATTTAAGACTGATACAGGAAATATATACAACTATGTTCCTTGTAGAAACTTCATACCTTGAGACAGACCACATAGGGTTCCAACTCTCTGGATGGACTGGAAAGTGACATAGCGTAAGTAAGACGAGATGAAAAAAGCAATGGCATGACTGCAATATTAACTTACAATCGCTCATAGACAAGCATATCTTCTTTGAGTCATAAAGCGTCCGTTTGGAGTAGTCATACTACAGAGGACATAACAACATTTTATGTCAAAAACTACTCGACAAATTTTGTACAGATCATTGCACCAACAATGCCTAGATCATTGTGCTATGTGATTGACCGTGAAAAGTCACCTGATGCCTGGAGGTTTAAATGGATATTCTGGTGGAAACTTTATCTTTCCATAATAATAACCACCTATATTGATCGAAAATATATTAAAAAAAAAAACAGAAGTAGCATCATCAGTAATATATAAAGACCCTTAGCATAACCAGACATGCAAATAATAGTCCAAATACTAACAAGCCAAGTCTCTACATTTAGCTACACACACGCATATAAATTACAAGAACCAAAACCTGCAAATGGCGTTCCATCACTCCCCTCCAACAAATAATCTGACCACAAAATTAGCCAAAAAAGATCATGTCAGCAGATGAGGACAACATTACAAAGAATGATGCAAACACAAGATCACAAGCATATGTGACATGTCAACAATTTAAGAATCAAGGACACGAGTGTAGGAAACATATATTTGTAACACAAGTGTAGGAAACATATATTTGTATGTTCTACGTAGGGATGGAAACGGTGCGGGTATAAAGGATACCCGACCCAGACCAAACCCGTTTGGGGCGGGTATGGGTCTAACTAAATTGGTAATGGGTCTAGTATGAGCACTAACTTTTTATCCCTCTTCCCATGCTTCAGGTACTTTGTTTAACTTTTTGAATAAATTTATTAGTTAAAAATCGGAGATATCAAAAGAATTGAAATTGTTTGACATATCTTACCCATTGACTTCGGGTATAGGACGGGATGGGTTCAAATTTAAACAGGTCGTAACGGGTATGAGTCTTTCAAAATTTGAACAGATCGGGTCTCAGGTGTCAATAATCTAAATCTCAATACCAAACTCAATGCCCTTTCAATAGAGCACTTAATCCATTATATAACATAAGATAACATGTTTAAGAATAAGCCTAAGAATCCCTAAGATTCCGTCAAATCTGCTAATTAATATATTTATTACAAATCAAATAATATCATATCAAATCAAATATTATTATATATAGCTAATATCCTTGACATCCCCTCTCAAATTGATGCTGGTCGATCAAAAAAGCATCAATTTGTTAATCCAAAATTCCAAATAATTTGTCTCAGTAGAATCAACGCCCGGGCAAATCATTCGCAAACACTTGTGCAAAATACATATCGCACCGCGACAAAAGTATAAACGCACAACACCTGTGCAAGGCTTAAACGCACTACAACCGTGCAAGGCTGAAATACACAATTACCGTGCAAGGCTCAAATGCACAACAATTGTGCAAGGCTAAAACACACAACTACCGTGCAATGCTCAAACGCACAACTACCGTGCAAGGACGCCGCAAACTCGGCGGCAAAAGTACCGATCACCACAACAAATCATAAGATATGTGGTCACCCAGGTCCCCAAATTGAGCAGAATCCACAAAATGACGAATCCTTCCGGAAGAAAAGACAAAGAAGACACTCAGCAACACAGCCACCGCATGCCTGGAACCAGAAATCGCAACACAACCGTCGCTCAGAACCGCCGCGGGCCCGAACACAGAAACGCAAAACCCTAAAGTGCGAGACACACAATAAGGCAGAAATCCGATGAAGAGAAGAAAAAAATCGCAAAAGTGGAAAGCTGACCGTGAAGAGATGAAATCAACAAAAAAAAAATGGACAAAGACCCACGAAGATGACAAACCCTAGCAGTTATCGATAGGGTTGAAACCCTACGTAGGGTTTGCAGCGGTCGACGATGAAAGAAACTTCAAAATAATTTTAGCTCTGATGCCATGTCAATAATCTAAATCTCAATACCAAACTCAATGCCCTTTCAATAGAGCACTTAGTCCATTATATAGTATAAGATTACATGTTTAAGAATAAGCCTAAGAATCCCTAAGATTCCGCAAAATCTGCTAATTAACATATTTATTCACAAATCAAATAATATTATATCAAATCAAATATTATTATATATAGCTAATATCCTCGACATCAGGTCCTGGGTGCTAGTCCTACAGGGTCAAAAGGAAATGTCTTATCATGAAGAATTTCACAAAAGCTAATATCAAAGGATGCTTACTCACCTTCATATCTCAACAAAAAGATGGACTTTCAAGACGTCGATGTCACACATTAACTGAGCCAACTTAATCAGAAATTTCGGCGTGCGTGCTAACAAGTTTTTTTAGTTTATTTTTTTGTATTTAATGGGGATGATAGGTTGATAATTTCCAATATAAACATGAAAGACAAGTTGTTTCTGGCTTTCAACAATCAACCCTAAATATGCCTCAAAAGTAAGATGCTTATATATATATATATATATATATATATAATCAAAATGTAAAGGAGGTTATGTTTTTATACAGAAGTGTGTGTAAAATAATAGACAAGGAACACCCATTTAACGCACGACATAGTTTGCCATGACCAAAGTAACACTGTCCCAAGAAAGGCGAATAAGATAACAATCAACAAAATATAGAATACTAGCATGCACATCTCAACATGCATAAAAAGTCTTTTTACTGTGATTTGTAAGTTTTCAATAAAATGAATTTAAAGAAACTGATTGGACTGAGGAAAAGATGCAAGATGCATTCATAGAGGCATGAAACAACATCTAAGCAACTTACGCCACTCAAGGATGTCATTTGGAAGAGGGCGTGCCACCACATTGGAAACAGGTTCCTAGGAATGCATAAAACAAAAATCAGCAAAGCAAAGATGACTAAATATAGAACTTAATAACAAGAAAATCCAAATTAAAAAAATCAAGCCCATGTTAGAGCAAGTAATAAACGAACCCATTTTATGGGTTCTAATAAACATCCAGAGTCTCAAACAATGGCCAACAAGACTCGATAAGAATGCCTGGTAATCAAACCATCTTTTTAACCATTCATTTCTCGGAAACAGAAAATGAATTATTCATAGATAACTGCAAATAAAGGCACAATTTATTTTGACTTCTTTTGGTGTCCTGTGTCTACTTGCTCCATAATTCTCCCATGTCTAACATTCACAGGCATTATCATCAAAAAATTCTTATATTTTCGCATTCTAAAAGGGTCCTGAAATGAAGAACCATTCTTGCTTTACACAATATCTTCTACCGTGGCCAACTTATCTTAACAATATTAAGGCATACTTCTGACAAACATTTTCCATTGAACTTGTTGATTCCCAAATTCCTTCTTTTCAATTACCTAATTTACAATATCAAAAGCAGCATCTTCTCCAACCACTCGAATAAAACCATGATAGCACTTGGTAGATGTGGTCACAAACAACTGACAAAAGGACAGAGATATATTTACCGAATTTCAAGTAATGAATTATCTGATAATCAAACAGCTAACTTATCATGTCCTTCAGCACAGTTTCAAGCATTCAGAATTCAACAATGGAGTATATAGTTCACGTTGAGAATGTATGTGAAAGCTTTTCCAGGGAATAAAATTGTACTTACTTTACAAAGTGCTCTATATTCCTTCTGAAGGCGCTTTACACATGCTTTTTCAGCCATCCCAACCTGCACAACCAATAATCACAAATCCCAGCAATTTCTTATTTTATTCACTGCTTATAATATAAAGTCCCTGGTACAATAAGAAAAATTGCCTTTGAAATTTAGGGGAGATCCAACTGTTATAACAAATAGAATTAAAAAAGCATAAAATTTCTACATATGCATCAAAATAAAACTCGAATTACAACAAGTCTAGGATAGACAGCTCAGAATATTATATAACAGAAAGGAAAAATCAGTAACTCAAAAATAAAAAAAGGGAAAGTCAGATGTTTAAGGTTTTCCAACGAGTTCCATAAAAAACACCACATTACAACCAGAATCGAGCAAAGCAAACATTAAATATAATGACACGAGACTTAAAGACTGTGATATCAAGTACGGAGCTGTAATTCATCTACAATCTTACCTATGAAAAAATTCAGTCACATCCAGCGTATTGCCACTTGTTACAACTCAATCATGATTAATTTTAACTCTTAGTTATCTCATTCACTTCACGTAATTCTCGAAAAATAGCTCTCCGAAATGCTCACAGAAATTATCGTACACGATTTAATAATATCTCATCACCCATAAAATTTATGAAACAACACTTTGACATTCTGATTAATGATCCCATAGCTAAACAACATGACTACATATTATGATAAAGAAATCAACATTTTTCAACCTAACAGGATAGTCACAATAAGCAAAAGAAATTATTAGCCAGTAGTTGGAGTGTTAGGGACAGAAGAGCTGCATTCTTTGTAATTTCTCACGACCCAACGATTTTTTCAGAATTTTGTCCCTAAACCGCCAATAAATTACCTCAAAACTGATTAATTCCCACAATTTCTGCCGTGGAAAGGTAAAATCAATACCACAGCCTCATCTTTTTTGTCCATTATCAATAATAAAAAGTTGTCGACAGTACAGCAAAGAATAGGTCAATATCGCAATCTAAACACACACCGCAAACAAAGCGAACAAGCAATTGTCAAATCACCAAATTATCCTAATTTGATAAAACCCAGATCAAAACCTAGTAAGACCAAGCATTTGTTAAACACCACCACAATAGAAAGCATATATTCATATATACATCTACATAAAATGTAACAGAACCTGAATTCCTCGAGATATCTGATCTCTGACGATGAAAAATTTTACACTATCAACGGGAATTATAAAGATGGAGCTGAATTTGTTGAAGCATAAATTTGCTTTTTCGCGGAGATGTCGACAATTTATTCAACGGCGATTTTAAAAAATTAGTAGTCGCTTATTTTGTTTTTTAGCGAGGCTGTTTTGAGATGAAAATACCTTTTTAACCCCTATTACTATGGATGAGTCGGTATATGACTAATGGGCAAATATAGAATTTCGTCATAATGCTTTGCTAAGTCACCCTTCTATGTATACCAGCGCCCTTTGCAGGGTGCGCATGTATATTAAATTTTTTTATGTCAATGTAATTTTAAATAAAAAATCTTAAGATTATATTTATATTAAAAAATTTATAGAGGGTTTTTATAAGAGTTTCTAAAAATTAATTATAATAATAATTTAAATGAGTAATTATATCTGTCTCCCCATATAGAATATTTGTATTAAAATTTTCTCTCTAGTTTGAACAATTACATATGCATCCCTTATATGATAGTTGTATTACATCTCATTCTCTCTAGTTTACAAATATATAGGAAAAATCACAACTATCTCCCATATCATTTGACATTAAAATACATTTCAAGGAGGGTAGATGAAATTATTCAAACTATATTTGAGAATTTGTTAATTACGAAAACTATAAATTTTATAGTTTATCTTGATAAGATTGAGAGAATATAGACGAGAAAGAAACATTGTAAAAGGTATGATAATTTTTTTTTTAAAACCGAAACCATGGATTAATAATTAGAACACAACGAATATAAGATGAGATCAAACTAGCAACAGAAAGACAATAACAAATATCAACAAAACGAAAAAAACAAATGCCACGCATGACCAAACGACAAGCATGTTTGATATTTCTATACATGATGAAATCTTTGAAAGTAAAGATAGAACTATTTACCACCCAACAAAATCAAATTGTATAAGTTTTTGTGTGATAATTTTATTATAATCCAGAAAACAATTATATTATTTTTAGTTTAATGAAGCTAAAGCATAATTAAAGTAAAAAAATTATTTAAATTTTTAAAATTCAATACCACATATTCTACAAATTTTATTACATTTTTTCTAATACTCTATTAGGATAGCTAACTACTCTTTAGGTAACTTAGTCAAGGATGTTTTGAACAAAATAATTTAAAATATTAAACCGTACTAGTTAATATTAGAAAACGCCACGATATGTTTAGATAATAATTTTATTTTAATTATGATAATATATTATGAAATAATTCTTGGCTATCCCGTTGAACAATACCTAAGTGTTGGATTAATAATCTAGATTTATCATTGTCCCAATTTTTTATGTGAAAATCAATTCAATAATAAATTTGGGTCATTGGTATAGCCAAGAAGTATTCTATATTTTGATATTTGTTTTTCAAAAATATTGAAATAATCTAAAAATCACATGAAATAGGGATTGGTTAATATTTATTTACGTTATTTTATACATGTAGATTTGATACTAAATAAAATTTGTCGCCGTAGATATGTCAGAGCATGACCATACTCAATACTTAATACAAACAATTTTATTATTAATTTTTTAAAAAAATTGAGGACGGGTTTAATCAGTTTTTGTTCCAAGCGCGATTTGAACTTGAGTCTGTCTAAAGTAGGTGTTATCTCAAAAATTTAATGGATAGCATAAATTAAATTAGACATAAAATTTTTACGTGAAAACCACTCAAATCAAAGGGAAAAACCACGGGACTTAGTCTTGTATAAATTCTACTATGATATTAAAGAGTTTATAATATATTATTTTCAATAAAATGGTAAATAAAGTGAAGAGAAAATGATGTAAAAATGATGTTTTTTTGTAGTATTATTGATGAAGCCCCCGGCCATTCTCTTTATATAATTGAAAGAATTGGAAGTCGATGTAATCATTTCATCTGACATGCATTTACCATGCTTTTGTCCATCATGACACTTTATTGGAACTTGGAATGTGAGGTGTCATCATGCATGCGTGTACATGTGTCAATTTCATATCAAATTTCGTGCCCTGTTTCTTCTCTTCCCGGGTCTCTTATCGGGTGGTGTCTCTTCTCTTCCCGGGTGGTTTCATTCTCTTTCTGGGTGGTGTCACTTCTCTTCCCGGGTGGTTTCCTTATCTTCCCGGGTGGTGTCTCTTCTCTTCCCGGATGGTTTCCTTCTCTTCCCGGGTGGTGTCCCTTCTCTTCCTGGGTGGTTTCCTTCTCTTCTCGGGTGTTGTCTCTTCTCTTCCCAGGTGGTTTCTCTTATCTTCCCGGTGGTTTCCTTCTCTTCCCGGGTGGTGTCTCTTATCTTCCCGGTGGTTTCCTTCTTCTTACTGGGTGGTGTCCGAGTATTTTATTTATACTAGGTATTTTATTTTTGTATCCCGATTTCTTAGAAGTGCATTTCAGCACAATTGTTATGCCTTTATTTATTCAAGGTATAATCATGTATAAATTTCATTATAATATCAAAGAGTTGCAATATTTTTGTTCAATAAAATGGTAAATAAATTGAAGAGAAAAATGGTGTAAAAATGGTGTTTTTTGTAGTATTATTGATGAAGCCTCCCTTAAAACCATTGGTCATTCTTTTTATATAATTGAAGGAATTGAAAGTTTATGTAATCATTTCACCTGACATGTTTTTACCATGTTTTTGTCCATCATGACACTTTATTGGAACTTGAAATTTAAGGTGTCATCATGCATTCGCGTACATGTGTCAATTCCATATAAAATTTCGTGCCCTGATTATTCTCTTCCCGGGTCTCTTCTCGGGTGGTTTCCTTCTCTTGCCGGGTAGTGTCTATTCTCTTCCCGGGTGATTTCTTTCTCTTCCCGGGTGGTGTCCATTCTCTTCCCGGATGGTTTCATTCTCTTCCAGGGTGGTGTCTATTCTCTTCCCGTGTGGTTTCTCTTCTCTTCCAGGGTGGTTTCCTTCTCAGGTGGTGTCTCTTCTCTTCCCGGGTGGTGTCCATTCTCTTCCCGGGTATTTTATTTATATTAGGTATTTATTTATATATCCCGATGTCTTACAAGTGTATTTCAGCCCAATTATTATGTCTTAATTTATTCAAGATATAACAGTAGATATGAACTATTATCTATCCGACTAGGCCGAGGAGCTCCTTAATAATAACAACTACAAACTGAATCAATTCAACGAAATACTACTTAGTCAAGATTCACAGCATATAAGTATATTTTCTTGATTAATAAGCATAGCATCGTTTGACAATCGGACTTTTCACATCCAAGAATCGAATGCATAAAGTTAACATCACATGCTATCCCAAATAAATTCTTCGTGTTTACATGCAAAAAGTTTATGTTAAAAATATATAAAAAGAAAAGATGGTTCTTTTGACCAAACCCCATTTTCCCCACTATTCACTACAGTACGTGTGTAGTTCATAGTCCCTCCACTTCCTTTCGGGGAACAGAAACCTCGGTAAGGGTTTCGCGCCTTCGAGACAATTACATGGGTTCTACCATCGTCCCTAATCAAGCTACATGATCTTACCCGGGTAGCTTTGTCCATATTCTGAATAATATTGGTAAAATCATAGTCTATAAATAATATACGTAGTTAGTTTCTCATGATATATTATGTATGCAGCAATTTGGACATTAAAATGCCAACTAGAACATATTTATGATATGTCAAAGAAAATTAGAAATTATTGTCAAAGAAAAAAACATTAATGTATTTCGTTGAGGAAATCGATCTCCGAGACTCTTGGCTGTAAAGTTGTTGGCCACGGAATCGAAGGGAAAATTGGAATTGCTGTTTTTTGAAACAAAATTTAAATTTACTTTTGCTAAAATGATATTATAATTTTCTCCCTTCCAAGTTCAGTGTTCTGTGCATGTTGGTAGAATAAACACAAACTATGTAAAGAAATCGATCCACCTATTTTGATACCTCGCATTTTCCATATCATTTACTACCGTAACAAAGGGTTAATTGCATCGAACTCCTTGCGTAAAACTCTATATGTATAATATTATAGCTTTGAACTTCTCGTGTTTCTAAAACATAAGCTTGTATAAAACATAAACTTGTATAATCTCGATTATGAAGTTACACATTCACAGTTTTAGGCACTTATGATAACGTGTAATTTACATTTAATGCTTCTAAATATATAAGAAGATCATATTTGTAAAATAAAAATTTCACTGATTCTTGTATTAGATTGTGTTTTTAGCTTAAATTGTGATTAACTTTGTAATTTATCATAGTAAAATCATCAAATAAATAAAATAAGTAGACATGACAAAGGTTTAGAACCGCCGGTTAGACGGTCCAGAACCATCGGCTCGATGGTTCAAAAAACCTCGACCCTTAACTTTAACCTTCCTTGACGGTTCCGGTTACGGTTCATGAATCGCCGATTACGATTACGGTTAACCAAAGGTTACGGTTATCGTTTGACCCTTTCTTTTAAAAAAAATTTAAAAATATTATTAAAATTTGAAGAAAAAAAAGTGTTGAAGCTAATTATTTCATGAGTTCAAATCAATAACGTGAAATAAATTCAAGCTTAAATATCAAAATGTGTAATATATATTGTTTGATTAATATATATATATATATATATATATAAATTATAACACTCTATTTAGATCAACAATGCTCTTATAGTTTAGTAGTTGAAGCTAACTATTTCATGAGTTCAAATCAACACCATATGTTTTAAATTTAAAAATGTGAAAACAATTAAAATAAACCATTTGAACAGCACCAACGATTCACGAACTAGAAAATTAGTTATATTTTCATGTATCTAATAAATATATAATTTCAAAAATATTAAAATGAATGAATTCAAATAAGTGGTATCTAGCACAGGAAACTCTTGCCAAACCAGAAACACGTCATTCTTGAAAATTTTATTATAATCCAAACAGATTCACAGAGCTTTTTTATTCGTAACATCGAACAGATTGAGACAAAAAGAAAACTCTGCTTTGAATGATATTAAGTATAAGCATGCAGTCTAAAGTAATATAAGATTATCAACTTCTGCAGTTCACATGGTCGGGGAAGGATTCAATGTGAGGAAACCCCTCAAATGAGAAAGAAATAATCAAATTTCATACATAGTTTTAAATATATATATTTTATCTCGTTCTTGGGAGATTAAAATCATATGGGTTAGGGTGGGCTCAGGCTCCATGTAAATTTTGAAAAGAAAAATTTTCTAATATTAATTTACAGAAATTTTATTTTTTAGCACTCTAAATCGTGTTAGTCCTCTAAACCTACATCATCATATAATACTGATTTTTGGCTTCCCCTCTAATAACGTGCTAGCCACATGACCGCAGTTGAAATTTAAAAATTAACCAACCCAGAAGTCAAGAATCATAGCATGATAGTCAAAGAAGCAGCACATGATCTCACTAGCATAGGATTCCAATAGCATTATAAATTGACAAATATAATATATATACACACATATTCACACACAAGCCTAATCATATTCAAAATCCATCCAGAAAAATTTTGAGTGTCAACTTACTACAACATTGCAATGAAGCCCCACCTCAGAATGGTAATGTTAGCAACTTATGTTCTGGCATTAATGCTTGCTCTGCATTTCCACCAGCATCAAGCTCAAGCAACTCGACTTCCATTGCCAAAAACACAAATACCCTCTTCCACAAGTGGGGATCTATCTTCACAAGCTCTCAGAGATTTGCATGTAAAAGGGAAGAATCCATACAAGAATGTTAAGTCGAGCTTTCGAGACATACCTCCTAGCAGATCGAATCCAACCCAGAACAAGTAAAGCTCCATAGGTAGACAAAAGAATGCAGCTGTAAAGAGTACCTGCTGGACAATTCTTTCATTTTAGTTTGATATATTTCATCACTTACTGTTATAGATTAGAATTTGACTTTTTGCTAGGACACTATCAAATATAATGCAGCAAATTCTAGTGAGGACACGTTTTGTTGGTCTGTGACAACAGCTTCGATCTTCGTCATATATGAAAAGTTAGGTCGTCTCTATAATTTATTCTGCTTAAGGAAATTGTTCAACGGTTGCAAAATAAACAAAAACTGCAGAAAATGGAAAGAGATATGAAAAAAGCCGTTGTTTCTATAAATTATTTCTCAATAATCAATAGCTTCTTGCCATGAAGAGTACCTCCTCCATCAAGAATACCTGATTTAAGTAAGTTCGAAATTGCTCGATAGGACTCGAATACCTCTCAATCTTAAGATCGAAAGAAAAGGGCTTGACTCTTGAGCCAAGGCCATGCATCCATGATCAACCAGAAATCTAGAATGAAATAAGCCTTTGACATCTTGGTTATTCTTTATGTTAAATGAAAAACAACATAAACATGATATCATGTGATGTAATTATTTGGGTTATTTATTTAAATAACCCGAATAAAACAAATAATTACAAAAATAACCCGAATTCTGAAAACATTTAAAAACTAACCTTACCCGCCAACTGAGTTGGCGGGTCCAATAGGTCACGCCAACTCAGTTGGCGTCACCGAATAAAATATTGGTCACGCCAACTGAGTTGGCGTGACCAATTTAAATTATATAGTCACGCCAACTGAGTTGGCGTGACCTTTGTTTTTTTCGGTCACGCCGGTCACGCCAACCCAGTTGGCGTGACCATTATTTCACGCCAACTGGAGCTGCAAGTTGGCGTGAATAATTATTGGTCACGCCAACTGAGTTGGCGTGACCAATTAATATCACAGGTCACGCCAACTCAGTTGGCGTGACCAATTAATGGTCACGCCAACTGAGTTGGCGTGACTTGGTGTTATAAGATTTCCGCGAACCCTTCTTCTTCGGCAAGCTCTTCGGCAATTGCAGTCTAAATTTTCTTCCCAACCTCCAAGTTACAATCGTTTTTCTCTCATTTTGCTTCCAGTCACTTCATAGTTTCAGAATTTAGAGGTAAAAATCATGTCGCCGTGTATTAATTTCTATCACACTTTTTTGCTGCCATCCGCCGCCCCCCCCCCCCCCCCCCCCCCCGCCGTCCACCGCCCCCCCGCCGTCTGCTGCCTCCGTCGGCCGCCGTCGCCGTCGCCGGTTGCTGATGGCTGGTGGTTGTCGGCGGTAGCATATATGCCTCGTCATGTTTTATCAGTTTTAATTTATTTTGTTTATTTTATGTTGTCTATATGTACTAATATATTTTTTGTTTCATATAATAGGATGGATCCGATGACCGTACCAGGCCCGATCGATGATCATCTGTTGTCATTGCAGTCATGTCATCGTTCTGAAGATGTATGGGCAGGTGATATTGATCCCTTTGCGTGTGAGAAATCCGAGCAGCTATTTTTGGGATCTTTGCCCATTAGACACACGTGTTGTAAGTATGTTATATGAGTTTGGGTTTTATGGTGAATATAGGTGTAATAAGATTACCATTGACCCTCATCTAATCACGGCGTTAGTAGAGAGATGGCGTCGTGAAACGCATACATTCCATTTGAGATCTGGAGAGGCGACTATTACACTGCAAGACATTGCAGTTATTTGGGGTCTGCCAATAAATGGTCTTGCAGTGTCAGGTGCCAATTTTGATAAGTCAATACCCGAGTGGCAAGAATATTGTGATCGTCATTTGGGATTTACACCAGATCCGGGTCACTTTAAAGGTGCATGTTTGTTAATGTCTGCGTTGAGTCATCATTTAATAGTAAATCGCATCCATTTGCATAGTACGGCGGATGAGGTTGCTAAATATGCACGAGGTTGTGCATTATTAATGATAGGTGGGATTATGTGCCCCGATAGCTCCGGCAATACTGTAAAATTATTGTACATACAGAAATTAGAAGATATCAGTTCTGTTGGTAATTTTAGCTGGGGTAGTGCTGTGCTGGCATTCTTATATCGTGAGTTGTGCACTTCGTCGGAGAGAGGGAAAAAAGTAATATGTGGTGCATTACCACTCCTACAGGTAATCGTTACCTTTATTTTAAAATACTGAAAAAATATATCTTGCATATTTAATTTATATTCTTCATGTTAATGTTTTAGATTTGGGCATGGTCCCGGCTCGAAAGTTTAGCTCCTCAACTAGGACGCCTGAGAATTGATATTGGGCCAATACCAATCGACGAGGACAATTACTTACCTGTTGCTCCATATGGTGCAAGGTGATGTATTACAAATTATTTTGCAATGTATAATATTATATTTAATATTTTGTTATATAATTTATGTTGTTTTATGATGATTATGAGTACACAGGTGGACATGTAAAGTAAGATTTACAGAAACGGGCACACATTCATTACGAATTATTAGGGACATCCTTGACCAGCAGTCATTAAGCCAAGTAATTTTATTTTTTATATTCATGTATAAAACATATTATTCTTTGAACATTATTTTAATATAATACTATATTTGTAGTTTAATTGGCAGCCGTACCCTGATGATTATATTGAAGGACTGCATACTGAGTTATGGACATACAGCGGCCCACTGATTTTGTATGACATAGTTGAGATGCATCGTCCTGAGCGGGTTTTTCGTCAATTCGGCATGGTACAAAACATCCCACCAGATCCACGGTCAGGGGATGATATATTACATGCAGTTAACCGCAGGGGTAAAACAAATAATGACTGGTCTGCACATCATAGGCGGTACATGACTATATGGGTTAATGCACATGCTCATACCGTGCACAGCCCGCGATATGAGTCAGCTGGACAGGGTGTAATTGTCGGGTACAATGACTGGTATGGACGAGTAACACGTAGATTCATTGGCCATCAACGACAATTTGTGGAGGCTGGTTATCAACATGGAGATGGCCCGGCATGGCAACATGTGGTATGTTGCTTTATTACATATGTATTACAAATTTGAAAATTGTGTTTAGATTTAAGTACTTAATAAATGTTCACTCATTTCAGATTGATCAGCTGTCGCAATTAACAGTTACCTGCGACCGTAATATCGCTGAGGAACAATCCATAGGGGCGTACATGGATGCATTTAGTGATGTCAGAAATGTCATACAAAATGTGTTGCACGTGGCGCAGGAAAGACGCGATAGAAACTTTCCGCCCTACGAAGAGGGACATGCGACTCAGGGTGAACAAGTACAGCCGATGCATTTGAGTGATGAAGAACAAGTACAGTCGATGCATGCCGTTGTTGGAGATGCTGGCCCATCAAGCTATGTCCCGACATATTTGCCAGGTCCCTCTTCGTCATATATGCCAGGTCCCTCTTCGTCATATGCCAGTGACATGTACGCAGATTATTATACTCCTGGACCATTGCATCAGTTGTATGACCAAACGCATTTCACGCCTCATCAACCCATGTACTCACAAGAACAAACCAGCCCAGATGTTAATATTAGATTCCCCGAGATATATGCATCGATGGCACCACAATTTGACGTGTCACCGGTTGGGTTCCCTAATTTGTCACCTGATGTTCAGCTGGACGATGTACCTGTTGTGCAAGATGACCAGCCCATTCAGGAAGGACGCGGTCAGAGACGGAAACAGCCACGTCGTTGTGGTACTGGAGGGGCATTATAGAGTTTTAGCCTTCATATATGTAGTCATGTTTCCCTATTGTGAATCTTAGTATTAAACGTAATGAATGTACTTCCATATGAATGTCTTATTTGATGTGTGAGAATAACAATAACACAATAACAATAACACAATAACAATAACAATAACAATAACAACTTTATCGGTTTTGGGAACTCGATGCCATATGTCGTCTTGCCCGGGCTTCAGGCCAATCCATCTCATTTTGCATGGTGTTGTTCGGTCTCGACCTCGTCTTCTTATAGTACGCAAGGTGGAATTGTGGTACAGTTCGAATGACGGGGTTTCCCAATACTGCTCTCCCCATAATGGCTCAAATTGACCTTGATATGTGCTCCAATATTCTTGCATATTATAATACTCCATGACAAATGTTTTTGCGTTTATGCCATAAGCTCGACATACTTGTATCACATGTGAGCAAGGAATCCCAAATTCTTTCCACTTCCCACAAGAACATTCCCTTGATTTGAGCTTCACAACATGAGTATTACCCCCACGTCCAACTTGCATCCTTGTGATAACTGAGGCTGTTAGATGCCTTCGATCAAACATCTGAACTTCATGTTGAATGGAGTGAAGATCAGCCCGAGCATATTTTTCAAAAGCATAATCCGGCCATTCTTGATTATTTTCGATCATTCTATCCGCTTTTTTCACTCGCTCCAAAAAATAATGCACACAACGATCGAATGTTAACTGTACAATGGCAGTGATTGGAAGGCGACGTGCACCTTTCATGACTCCATTTATGCACTCCGACATATTTGTTGTTAGGATACCACAACGCCATCCTTCATCATGAGCAAGTGTCCACTGAGACTTATCAATCCGATTCAGGTAATCAAAAGCCCTTGGTTCAATGGTTTTGATCTCTTCCATTGTACGCTCAAATTTTATCAGTTGATTTTCTGATCCAGCTTTCCAACACAAGTCTTTCAAGTGCACATTTTTGAAACGACTATTAAAGTTTGAGCAAAGATGCCTCAAACAAAATCGATGCACTCCACGGGGGGGTTTAAAGTCGGGGATACAGTCGGCTGCTGCAATAAGGTCCGGATGTCGATCAGAAATCAAACACACGCCGCCAGATTCTCCAATAATGTGTTTGCTAACCATCTCCAAGAACCATTTCCATGACAAAAAGTTCTCTTCATCGACAATTGAAAATGCCAGCGGTAACACTTGATTATTCGCGTCCATGGAGACAGCAATCAACATCTTATGCTGATATTTTACATACAGATGTGTGCCATCCACTGTAATAACTTGACGACAGTGGCGGAAACCATCTATACACGGTTGGAAGGCCCAGAAAACATAACTCAAAGTTTTTTCTCTTGGTCTTGCATTATCAAGATGATCCCACTCCACGATTGTGCCTGGGTTCCATTTTTTCAAAGCTCCCATATAGAAAGGTAATTTGTTGACCGAGCTCTCCCAGGTTCCATACACGTTCCGTATTGCACGTTTCAAACTATGCCAGCCTTTTGCATATGATATTTCAAAGCCATACTTATCTTTCACCGTTTGAATCACATACTTGATTTCATAAGCTGGATCACGACGAACGATTCCCAATAACAAGCTAGCAATCATATTCTTATCCAAGTTCGAATGATCAAGCGACAGCTCACTCAGCAGACAAGTGTGAGGACCACCATATTTGGTTATTTTGAATAACCCAACTTTTTTATCCAAACATGCACGCATGTACCATCTGCAAGGTATATCCTCTGTACCGTGTTTGCATATTACTTTCCACAATGTTTTTGTACTCTTAACAACATGGTACTCACGTTTTGCAACACGTACTGAATAATCCTTCACAGCTGCCTGCAGATGAAATTTATCTTTGAAGACCATGTTGCGATGGATTTCACCTTTGGAGTAATCATAAAAACTCCCCCAACGGCCTGTTGGATTGTCAATCGAATCTCCAAAAACTTCTGGATGTGTCATGGAAAAGAATGGGATTGTTGGATAAAGATTATGATCATTTGTCATGGTTGGTGCCCCCTCCTCTTGGTTTTCAACTGCTTCTGCCATCACACCAATATCAACTTCATCATCATCAGCATCAGTCTCATCATCAGATGGAATCCCCTCTGGTTCAGAATTAATTTGATCACCAAAATCAGCAAAACTGTCTGCTCGTGGCTCAGCGGCAACATTATCAACATCTACTGGATGATCATCTCGGTCTCCACCACTATATGAACCCTCAGCTTGATGTCGAGCAACAGACGTCTCTTGAATAACAGATGTCGTCAATCCTTCTGAAAAACTGCCACTCATTGGCATTTCTGGAACATAATCATAATTCCTTGGTTCTGCTTGTATATAAAATTCCAAGCAACTATGACCCTGTTCTGAATCAAGTAGCCATGCTAAATTGTAATCATCATTTATGGGTAAAATAGTCTGACGTAACCCCGAAAAATCTTTGAACATATGCCTAGCATATAATTTCAAAAGAAACTGGTTGCGATCGAACCCAGTGATATCATATATTTTATCTAATAATTGTAGAAAATTAATTGTACGCCGTATAGTTGTACCTCTTGATGGACCACGATCATATCGGACGAACTCAGAATCTTGTATAATATTACCCCCCAATAAAATAAAACTTGAATAGACATATTTTGATAACTACAGAAAACTATTACTAGTAGCTAATAAAATCTTTTCTGATGTAGAAGATCAGCTAAAGCTGCAACTACAGAGCATAATCAGAATTTTATCATATAAAAGAGAAGTTGTGAATTAGTGAGAAAACTAAGAGGCGGACGGCTTTATTTATAGCACATTTAGTGCCGCCAACTCAGTTGGCGGCACTATTAAAATAATGTCACGCCAACTGAGTTGGCGTGACCCTATAAAACAAAGGTCACGCCAACTGAGTTGGCGTGACTACTATTCAACGTTGGTATGGTCACGCCAACTCAGTTGGCGTGACTTATTGGACCCGCCAACTGAGTTGGCGGGTAAGGTTAGTTTTTAAATGTTTTCAGAATTCGGGTTATTTTTGTAATTATTTGTTTTATTCGGGTTATTTAAATAAATAACCCTAATTATTTACTAGATAAGTAGTGTTTAACTTCAACACTTGCTCACCTAAAGAGTTTGGATCATTGTATTTTTCTTCCTTAGTTCCCATTTGATTCATCGTTGATACAAATTGTTTATAATTGTAGTATATTGTTGCATTTCTTATTCATTGGAAGGGGGAAAAAAATCAATTTTCCACGATTTTATCACTGTCAACTTCAGGAGCGGAGTCAACATTTGAGATTACATGGTATTGGTCAAAATATATGCTTGAATGTGTAATATGGGGTTGGGTTACAAGATCAAATTTAAAAAATGCATACTAATGTTTTTTTTAAAAAAAATCACATAGGATAGAGATCCACCCAAGCCAATATTCATCGCCCGAAAGCACATCACACTGTATAGGAGTGGAGGAATCAGGTTGAAGTCCTATTGACCAAGCTAGATCTGCAGCCAGTGACGATAACTAAGTAAAGAGTAGTTTACTGGGACAATCCACTAGATTCATAAGCCCGTAACGGAAGATGAATGTGGCTCCGCCCCTAGTCAACTTACATGAATAAAATTAAAGGACAACAAAGCCAACATAAAATCAATAACGAAGATGATGAAACCAACCTTTACACTATAATTCAAATTCCAAAGCATCTACCTTTTTTTCCCTTTATCTATTATCTGTCTCCAAAGAACACACAAATGAAGACTTTAATTGCTTCTGTTCCTTTTGAGCCCTAAAAGGTTGTGAGAATGATGAACAACAAGGCCCATCAAGGATATCGAACAATATGGACATCAGATTATCCAATGTTGAAATAGGTAGGGCCACATAGATACTTTTGTTCTCCTAGGAGAAAAAATCAGGTATATATCATATGTTTAACACGAACTCTTGTTTCAACTAAAACATGAATCTGCTCAAAAAAATGATTTACCCTATTTTCACATCTTTCAGCATATTAATTATACTAAATTCAGCTTCATCATTATTTTTTTTTTAACATAAACATATAATATATTGCCTAGAAAGAAGCCAACAGGACGATTATAATAAGTTCGGAAACAAAAACACCAACCATAAAACTCACACAAACTGAAACAACAAAAGCAAGTGAACCAACCGGAGTGAAGCGCCGAAAAGGAAAGTGGTTCACCGCATAACCACAAGGCTTTAACCAGAATGAGGCATGAAATGCCGCAGTCAAACTCGATCTTCTCAAAATATAAAGCTCGGAATATGGACACGTAAGATAATCCACTTGGTAGAGTTGTATTAAATTCAGAAATTCTGACAGTCAATGGCAAGCCGGTCTAAATACTGAAGTCAACCTCCTTCCATTTTCTTTATATTCATTTCATATAAATGATATCAGGAAGGTGAAGGGTCCTTTATACAAATATTATTAATGTTGCCTGCCAACGGCATCGCTTTAATGATGTGAACTGTATTTATATCGAGTAAGAATACATTAAAACGTCATTACATTTTCAGTTTAATCATGGTTTTTTTAAAGTTTTTAATAACCTGATTTTATTCCTAAAATTTTTAAAACTTTCTCCAACATTAAATCTCTGGTGAGAAGCAAACATAGAATGTACAAGTGCTTAAGACTCCTTTTGACTATGACCACAACTATCATAAAAGACAAAGTTTAAAACTCGTTTAGAAATATTTTTAAAACTTTAGCCACGTTCCGACATTATAAGACGGACCAAGCATGTCTGGATGTTAGTCGCCAATTTTATTCATTTGGCAAAATCCAAGCATTCAACTGATGGACACATGCACTTCCTTCAAGGGTTATGGCAAAGTGGATGAGCTTGAAGCAGCAGCATTCAAAAGAAAAGCCCGCAACCAGAAAATTATAATTTCCATTTCTCTAGTTGTGTTCATCGTTCTGATCATTGGAGTAGTCACCGGAGCTTTGGTTCATAGGAAGAACAACAGCAATCCCGATGAAATTCCGGCGGCCGCAATGTACCCGGCGGAGGCGATTAAATTTCTCTGCAGCGTGACTCTGTATCCAGAATCGTGTTTCACCAGCCTGAATACTTCCAATTCCACCGACCCAGAAAAGATATTCCAGTTTTCTTTAGTGGTGGTGATGAATTCTCTGGAGAACATATCTTCCACTTTCCCGGAGAAATTTTCCAACAGAACAGAGGACCCATCAGTTAAACAAGCTCTAGAAGTCTGCGGAACGGTTTTGACCGACGCCGTCGATTCCCTCAACGATTGTATATCTTCCACCAACGGCAAGCCAATCTCCGTTTCAAAAATCACCGACCTAAAAACGTGGCTAAGCACCGTAATCACGGACCAAGAAACATGTTTAGATGCTTTAGAGGAGGTAAATGCAGCTTTTGTCAATGAGATGAAGCATTTAATGAAGAATTCAACTGAATTTGCGAGCAACAGCTTAGCCATTGTCTCAAAGTTTCTTAAGACAGTTGAAGAAATCAAAATCCCGATTCACCGCCGTTTACTCGCAGCGGAGCATGGTTCTCCGTCTTGGTTCACGGAGGCTCACCGGCGTATCCTCCAGGAGTATAAGCCTAAGCCGAATGTGACAGTGGCAAAGGATGGGAGTGGAGATGTTACAACGATTAATGAGGCGGTGGAGAGAATTCAGAGTAGGAGTGAAAGGATTTTTGTTATATATGTGAAGGCAGGGGAATATGCAGAGAATGTGGTGTTGGGCAAGTCTCTGTGGAATGTGATGATATACGGTGACGGAAAAGCGGAAACCATTGTCTCCGGCAGGCGGAGCAATGTGACTGGTTACGCCACTTTTGTCACCGCCACTTTTGGTAAGTTTCTTTCCGAACTTCCTCGTGTCCGAAACATTTTCAGTTGTCAACTAAAGTAACAAAACACTTACTGCCATTTCTATCATCCATCAGTTGCTATGGGAAAAGGATTCATCGCCCGAGACATATGCTTCAAAAACGTGGCCGGGCCACAGAACAAACAGGCCGTAGCCTTCCGGTCAGGATCCGACAAGTCAATCTTCTACCGGAGCTCATTTGATGCATTCCAAGACACCTTATACGCGCATTCCAACCGTCAATTTTATCGCGAATGTGACATAACCGGCACCGTCGACTTCATATTCGGAAATTCAGCAGCTGTCTTCCAAAAATGCAACATCTTGCCTAGGCAACCACTGCCCAACCAATTTGTGACCATAACGGCACAAGGGAAAACAGATCCAAATCAGAATACTGGCATTTCAATCCAAAGATCCGAAATGAGGCCATTGGATAACTTAACCGCACCAACATTTTTAGGCAGGCCATGGAAGAATTATTCAACCACTGTTATTATGCAAACAAATATTGGCGGTTTCTTGAATCCTTTGGGTTGGATTCCATGGTTAACAAGTGATCCACCTGGTACTATTTCCTATGGTGAGCATGAAAATGCTGGACCAGGTTCGAAAACAGGGAGTCGAGTCAAATGGGCTGGATATAACCCTAGACTTACAGCAGTCCAGGCCTCAAAGTTTAATGTAGAATCCTTCATTCAGGGCACCTCCTGGTTGAACGGTACAAATGTTGCCTTCGAGTCAACATAATACAGGGGAGGATGGCTAAAATATGTTGTCTATGCTGGGTTTTTGTTCTGTAAAATTTCTTTATTAAAGTGTAATATAATTCAAGCTGCATACAGTGAGTTTTGATTAGATAAAAAAAAATAGGCAGTTTATTGGCAATTTCGAATCTATTATCATATTTTCTGTGCATAGACAGACAATGACAAAAAAGCAACTGATTGATGAAGCTATTTAATGAATTTCAATAATTGCAAATCACCCAGAGAAACATGCTGCTCAAAATAAGATTTCAAAAACTTGTATCCGTAGATGAGTCCAATAAGCTTTATTCATGAATTCTGAATCAGGCAACACGTTTTGGGAGTAAACCGTACATAAAGTATTCAAGAACAGCGATGATGACAATGTGAATAAATCATTGTGAAGATCGAAAATGAAACTAACAGGCGGTTGATAACTGTTTCAACCTCAGAAGGAGAGTATAGATGATAACTTGATAGCCTCAATTGCATATTCTACTTGAAATTATCGGCCTTCTGGAAAGGATGACATCAGTAGAACAACCTTAAATATTCCGAGCTGGGAAGTGGAAAATGCTGTAAAATAGAAAAACAGGAATTTGAAATCGATCAACTTTAATAAGACGGAGAGCTACAGATTTTTATTTTTGAAATAACATATTTTCTGAATTTTTTAACTATATATAATTAATTTAATTATATATGTTTAAATAGTCTTTTAGTGTAATTTTATAATAATCATATCAAGATATCATATTAGTTTTATCCCACCATCTTTCGTTATACGGTAGAAGTGATAGATTCTTGTTACATTACATCTATCTTGAAGTAGAGTATCCAACAAGGACTTGAATTGTGAGTATAAACACAGCAGTTGAGGTGGGTGTAGAGCCCAAGGGAAAAGCAAAACTGTCGTGGGATCATGCAGCCGGGAAATTCGATGCTGGACGACGGTCCACATTGGACCAATTGGCGGTCGTCCGATGCACAAAACAGTCAATAAATAGTATGTCCTAACATTTTTCAATATTTGTAGATACAGAAAGAATACCCAGCCTTCCCACTTCAAACTGATGATAATCAAATAATAAAAAATACACGACCGAATAATTCTATTTAAAAGAATCAAATCATACAAAAATTGCAAATCTGACCCCATATACTACTTCATATACAACTTAACTTCCATATTTAACCTCTTTTTTTGTGTGTGTGTGTGTGTGTGTGTGGGTGTCGCCCCGGGGGTGGGGAAGGAGGCTCATCAAATATTCAGACTAGATCAAATATTCAGACTAGCATACTGATAATGGCCCTAACTACATTTGTCCTTGCCTACAAATAACAATCAATTCTCCTTCTAAAGAGAATCCAAGACAAACTAATTCACAGAAGAATATATAAACATGGAGAAACTGATATCGGATTCAACTCTCATTTTTTGGGTTAAATGTACAAGTAAATGGCCCTTACTCAGTAGAGGTCACACTGTTCTTTATTTTCGTCGCATAGATCTGTCCGTGACTTGGTGGGAGTGATTGTAGCGGCGACCGTTGATCTGGAACCATCAGAAAATACGTTGTCATGGATTTCTGAACCTAGTCTTGTATTGCTTCGGGGAAATTACAGTTGGTGAAGAATTTTTGGGTCCGCCAAGGAAGCCAGTTGCCTTAACACATGTCTCTAGGTGCTTGTCCCATGTATACTGTCTCATGAAATCTATAATCCCAAGAATGAGCTCGTGCTTCTCTTCATCAACCCCAACCAGTAGCGAGTAATCCATCACGTCTACTGACTGCATTAATATATTTGTTAGTTCCATATGTTAATTAATCATAATATCTGTTTCTGGTTAAACGTCAATTCTCATGCTTTACCAAATCAAGAATGAAAAAACCAAATAAATCAATTCTCATGCCTTGGCCACATTTGTTCTTTCTTACAGATAACAATCAATTCTCCTTCTAAAGAGAATCCAAAACAAACTGATTCACAGAAGAATATATGAACATGGAGATACTTATATCGGATTCAACATTCATTTTGTGTTAAAATGTACAAGTAGAATATCCCTTACTCAGTAGAGGTCACACTCTGTGCTTTATTCTCGTCGCATAGATCTGTCTGTGACTTGCTGGGAGTGATTGTAGCAGGCGACCATTGATCTGGAACCATCAGAAAATACGTTGTCATGGCTTTTCTGAACCTAATCTTGTATTGCTTCGGGGAAATTACAGTTGGTGAGGAACTTTTGGGTCCGCCAAGGAAGCCAGAGGCCTTAACCCATGTCTCTAGGTGCTTGTCCCATGTATACTGTCTCATGAAATCTATAATCCCAAGAACGAGCTCGTGCTTCTCTTCATCGACCCCAACCAGTAGCGAGTAATCCATCACGTCTACTGACTGCATTAATATATTTTGTTCATTCCATATGTTAATTAATCTATTATCTGTTTCTGGTTAAATGTCGGTTCTCATGCTTTACCAAATCAAGAATTGAAAAACCAAATATATGTGGACGCGCCAAAGAAAATTAAGCACTAAAAGAATCAAGGATTAACTATAAGAAGACAAACGGTTCTTGTACACATGCATCGTATGCTTGAATTTTAATAAATAAACGATCATAATAAAATACAAACTTACAGCAAGAAAAGCGGTATCATTCCAGACTGCTCTTTCTAATAATCTCTTGGCCTTGTTTCCAACAAAAATTGGGGAAGTAGGCATAGCTTCAATCAAGTTCTGATCCAGCAAAACCTTATTACTTCCAGAAGAATCAGGATTATACCGAGACCTGGAAGATCCTTTAAGATCATAGACTCGTGTTAGATTTCTACCAAACAGAAGATTCTCCATAACCAGCACGTCCATTTTGGATTCTTTCCCGCCTTTCAGATGCTTAGATGTGACCTTTTCAAAAAAGAAAAACACCAGCAGATATATGAGGTATTTCAGAAAAGCCACGAGTCAACTTATGTTTATGCTAATGAAAGTGCAGATATCTAATTTGATTGGGTATCTAACCAATAGGAACAAAAATAAAACCGTACTAATAAGATGAGCATCTAAAGGACTTTAGTGTTGGTGACCAAATGTAGAAAATTTTCCTAATTTGATAAAGTTCCTCGTGTACCTGATAAATTCCAAGGATCTTTGCCAGGCATGTTGGGCTTCCTGAGCGTAATGATTCTGAAAGATACTTGAAATATCCAGGAGCAAACTTAATGAAAGATTCCAGCTCAGTCTTCGTCACTTGCTTTATGATAAACCGATCATCCAGGGTTTTAGCAAAAAATACATTGCTCTTGCCACCTTGAGCTCCCCACTTCTTACATCGGCTAAGGGATCTAATAAAATCCATTTCGGATGGACAACATATACTCCTAAGAGCTTCAAAACGCTTTGCATAGTAACAAGTAACAACATATTTCACCTTTCCAAGTGGTCCATCATCTGCAAAAGACACTCTGGCGTGCAAAGCTTTTGTATAAGACAGTGGATCCACAGGCAACGAGCTATGAGTAGTTGATAAGGATAAGATGCTCTCATCTCCAGGTCCAAGACTTTTGTAAGAGTCCGGCACAATTTCGTCCAAAGAATGGAAGGATTGAAAATTCCCAGAATCAAGGGATAACATAGAAAACATTGAGTCGGCAATGTCCTTAGATCTCTCTGGCTCATCAGAAAATTGGGCAACATAATCAGGAGAAACAAGTGCATAAGCTATGATACTAGTGGGTTCATCATCATACACTGGAATAATCGTGTCATCAACCCCAACAGGCAGAAGCAATTTGGCCCCACCTTGGAGTTCAGACTCCCGAAATGATGAAATGTAAATTGGATCATATTCGCTGAGCGTATCCAGTTTCTGGGAAGTTTCTACAAAATTTTTGTTTAATGATCGATAGAAACTTATAAATGGCATACCCAACCAGCTTATAGCATCTTCCATGTTATCAAAACCTCTTGTTGACAAAACAGAAGGCGATCGAGAAACCTTTGACATGCTCAAATCCTCCCCCGTGTCTTCCACATCCAAATTTTCAGATACGCCAACTGCAGATGATGTATCTGCTTCTACTGATTCAGAGAAGTTATTGTTCTTCGGTATTCCAGCACCAGGGTGGTTTTCACCAGTCCACGCTGCCTCAAGAGTATCTGATAAACAAATAAGTGTTTGCCCATCAGAGACGGATCCATGTACAGTAATATTTGACTCCAGAGGATCAGATTCACTAGTGGTTTTCACCCCAGTAAAAAGTTTAGTTGGATCTTGGTTTCCATGATCGGAGTTAAGAACCTCACAAGAATTGCTGTGCCTATTGCTGACTCCTTCATCAGCATTTTGGTAGGGTTTTGCATCTACAGGAATCGATTCGGAGGTACACAAAGCTTCACCAGTCTTAACAGCGACACTTGTATCATGAAGATTCTCACCAACACAATTGGATTTTTGAATGGGTTCTGAAGATGGGACTTCCACATCACCTGGTCGGTTTTTGTCATCAAAACTATCAGCATATATCAGGCGGTGGTCCCACATATAAGACTGGAAAACTATTTGTCGTCTGAGTCGATACAGCTCAAGAATATCTATGGCAGGCAGCCCTTTTTTTGCCTCCGTCTTCACTATTTTTTGGAAGGATTCCTGGTAAATTAGGAACATGTGTTAGTGCCTACAATAAGATTAAAAGAACTAAAAATAAAATTTCTAAAACTACTCCTAATATTCTTCCGCAAGTAACAAAGTTTCTATTTTCTATATATTTTCACGATCGGCTTTTTCAGGCTTCCAAGAAAAACTAGCTTTACTTCAAGACTAATTTAATGTTATTCCATCAAAATCAAGCAAAAAGTCCTTGAAGATGGATTCAATCATCAATCAACTAGATATTTGATATTCTGATTTTCACTGTGAAAATAAAAGCTAAAGCTAGATATCAATGAGACACCACCAGACAAAAATGATAGCTTTATAATTCAAGAGAAGAGTATGGTATGCTACAAAATAAGGATAAAATTTCAATAAAAATGGCCATTATCAGGAAATATCACAAAAAACGTTTAACTGCACAATGTCAAATTATAGAGAGGCTCATCTCAGATGAATCACTAAATTACTTTTGAGCTACGATTCCATCTGTAGGGAGACAAATGTTTTTTTTCCTGTTAATGCTTGATTTGAAAGCAATAGGCCTATATGAAATATGTGAGATATTTGTGCTAAAGAGTACACAATTTCTTAGAATCATTAGGCCTCCAAAATACAAATGCAACCACATGTTTAGCTATCAACTCTGCATTTAGGTGATAGAATCAATTGGCCACCAACATACAATATACAGTCACTCTTTCACCAAAACCATGTGTACAGTAAGCAACGGGTCATGTAAGAGGATTAATACTGGAGGATTAATACTGCAACAGAGATCTGTAGTCCATTGATATTCATATCAATTATGAACAAAAATATTGTCAGCATATAATCCATGACCTTCAAAATGGAAAATAACTGAAATTTGAAATTAATATGAGACCTCAAATTCTTCCTTCTCTCTCTGCAACATCCCTTCCAGATCTGTTATTTGGCGCCTTGATTCAGGAATTTTAATGCCCGTACTGAGCTCACTGGGGACAGATTTTCTTTCCACCAGAAGGCGAAGAGAAATAAGCACTTCAGAGAACAAAAGCTCTGCGCGGCAAGCCACCTGTCAGATTAGAAAGACAAAATATTGGGACCATAGAAACAAAGGAACTACAACTGAAAATAAGATAAAATTACACTCATTCACCTCATCCAATTCTTTTTCAATCCACTCCTGACTTCCATTACTAAAATCAAGTTTTGGGGGAGGCAGGAAGACTGAGTGAACATCTATGGATGCGTACCGAAAGCAAGCAACCATTTTCCCAAACCTGCAGGTAACTCAGAATCATGAAACTTCTTTAAACACAGAAATCACAAATCCTACCCCCCCCCCCCCCCCCCACCTTCCCCAGATAAAAATGAAATAACAATCTTGAGTGCATTTGTAATGTATGCGGGTGTGGACATGCGTGTAAATATTTATGTATGTGGATTAAACGTGTGGTGTGGTGTGGGGTGTGTGTGTGTGTGTGTGAGAGAGAGAGAGAGAGAGAGAGAGAGAGCTGCCCATCACTCAAGCACTCTTGAAGCTTATGAAGCAATATATCATCAAAGGAAGGAGGCAGAGAGATGGCTGACACATCCCTCCATGAAAAAAAGGCAGCATGCTTTTTAAATGTGTTTCCATAGCTCGCCATCCATCAAGCATTATTTTAAGATTTATGAAAGAATATATCATCCAAAATGAGATAACAAAATGGCTCAGTTGAAGATCTCGATCCTTGAGCAGTGCAGTTTATATCGATATACCCCAAGCCCAAGTTTTCATGTTTACTTGACAACCAAAACGCTGATAACTTACATTCATAACTCATGATCATCATAACTGAGAAAGAATGACTGAGCGAGAAAATAGAGAGTTCGAGACCATACCCATAAAACCGAAGACAGTCTCTATGTAATGAATGGCCACAGCTTGCCAGTCTGCTTGCTGCTGCATGATTTGAAAAGCTTAACTCCAAAAACTTTCCAAAGGACAGTCCCCATGCAGCATCAGACATCACAACCCTCCGAGTTGCAGGGGGGAACCCATTAGTTCTCGGGCACTTTAGGCAACGATGCCACATCCAAATCTTTCCTTCTTTTTCACCTCGAAGAAGAATTTCTGGCAGTTTCTTAACTGAGATTGTAAGAGTACCTTGTAGATGAGTATAACATTGAACATGAGCTTCTGCGGGCAGCTCACATGAGTGGCACCTATAACCCTGTCAAACATATTAGACTCTCTTAGTACTGCACAAGTCTAAGACAATTCCCAGGAACAGACACTAGTACATAGCTTATGAATGATTATCCTTCCAGGGCCCACCAGGAGGAGGAAGAGAGTACCTGATCAAATAAATGATCCCTCAGAAAGCGACCCAATGGCTTGTCAAAGTTTCCATAGTATTTTATCCGAAACAAATGGGATCTTTCACATACGGTTCCCTTCCACACACATCGCGATGATAAGGAAACTAAGATGCTTTGATGGTCTGAGGGAGAAGGCGGAAACTCTTCTTTTAAACAAGGTTGTTCCTCAAGAACTTTTTTATCAGCGAAAAAAGATGGTGGCTTTGAACTATCTGCATTTGTATCCAGATTGATATTATTATTCATACTTTTGATTGTTAAATCACCAAATGCATTTAGACCAAGAAAATCTTTGGTAGCAACCGGTCCATCTGCTTCAAAAGCTTTTGCCTCCGAAATCATGGCAAAGTCTACTACGGATCTTTCCTCTGATGCATGGGAAGCAGATGGTTCATTCAGGGGGCAATGCTGATAATTGTTGACAGAGGATGAGACAAGAGCTTTAGGATAAAGAAAATGCATAGGAGCAGGAAGATCAGACATCTCTGTACATTCATTTTTGTGGAAGGGCGTAATTGCCGCTTTTACCAGATCCGAAGTGGGCAGACTATTTGATCTCTGTGGTTCACTGATAGACTGAATTTCGGGAGTTTGTTCGTTGGCACGGATGGTAAACCCAGTAATAGTTGAAATGGACCTATCGATCATGGATGGCTTATCTGGAATTGCCACTGTAATTGGGGAGTTTAATGGTAGTTCTGGCAGAGAGGCACCTTCGTCAGCAAGAAAAGATGTCTCCAGAGCTAAGTGATAAGCCGCAAAAATCCCATATTGTACAACATGCTTTACTTTCTTTAACTCATCACCACTGGCACCTCGAAGTAATATCTGAAGCAATAAACATTTCAACACACCATCAGAACGTAAGAGAGAGAGAGAGAGTACACCCTAAGGTAGTAAAAAAGATTACATTTTTCCATCAAAAGAAACTAACTGTGAAAGAATGGAGAATACGGTGATTTGTTGGTAGACTGCAATAATCTTAAACACATGAGAGAATAAGCTCTGCAAGATTATCAAATTGTCTAGCACTCTCAAAAATTAAAATTGCACTTGCTGTGATATCAATTTTGTGTTGAAAAGAATGCTGACAGGCGTTACTTTCATTATTTTATTAACATCAATATCACTACTGTTGTTCTGGCAAATAGGCATACCGTGCATCCCAACGGCTTTGGACAACCTTCAAAATACATCAGCGTCTTCACCAGCTTCTTTCCACTCTGTCCAGCCGTTCCATGCTCTTCTAACAACCTTTCGACATGGAACATGTCACAGTATCCCAATTTTTTAGATGATAGATTATCAATTGAGGGAACTATTTGGCCACCCGTGCAGCGGGATATGCGTTCCAGGAGTGGCCTCTTGATATTTAGAACGAGTGATATATCTTTTGCAAGCAGATACTCCTGTGCATGTCGCGAAACAGATTTCTCCACCAAAAGGATGTCAGGATGGTGTGCATCTATTTTCGCAACCGCCATCTTGAGATGATCCATCTCCTGGAAATGAGTGTAAGTAAAAAAGCAAGAACCAGATAAAAATACATTAATACTTCATATAAAAGAAAACAGCATAATATGGAAACCATGTTTCATATCTTCATGCATAGTGAATTGCAAGGAAAGCTCAAGAATTATTTGCTGGAGTATTTGGGTTCATTGGTAAAATAAGATAGCAAAATCGTTGAAAAAGGATAATGAACTCAACCTGCTGCAACAAAGTATCAAAGCTTGAAAGAGCATTAGAAATACGCTGGTATTCAAGAGCCCCGCCAAGTATTAGCACACGAGGTTTCTCAATTTTTGAAGTCATCCGTCGATGAGCCACATTTTTCTTGCAAACAACTCCTTTAACCACCATACTATCAAGGATTATGAAAAATGAAGTTTGTAAGGCTGCACGAGAACAATATATTGAAAAAAAAGTAGAAATCTGCATTAAAGTTGAGGAATGAAGCAGTTTTAAAAATCACTTAGATATGTGTGTGATGGTAGTAAGGTCTCAGTCGAAAATTGTGAAGACAATCCCAGGACAGACTGATATCATTTATAATGATTCATCAGTAGAACAGCCTGATACTAACCTTATGAAAAGGAAAAGTAGTTAAATATCCATATTAAACCATCAAATTAATCAACATTCCATTCAGTTATATCAACAATAGGAACAAATCCGAAGAGGAAGACTCAAATCATCTGAAACCACATAAATAAAGAGGATGAATGAAAAGGAAATCAATTCCCTAAAGATCCTCTCTATTTCCAGCCTACAAAATACCTGAAACAGATTGATTGTTGAATAAACCAGGTTAATATTTTCTCACAAAATCACAATTTTTGCCAACTAAACTCAATTCTTCCGCTCAGACATTTTAGACGATGGAACCCAGGACATACCCACGGCCTCAGACTTCCAACCTCCAAATTTACGAATTTCTAAAGAGCGCACACAACTTAAGTAGAAGAGCGAATTTCTAATGAGCACACACAACTTTAAGTAGCAGAGGTATGACTGAGAACTATGTTCCAACCCAAAAAGCAATTTTCATCTATTATCAGGAATGATACCAAATATTTATAATGACAGTGTAGTGATGAAACAACTTCATTTTGATAAAATTCATAAAAAATACAAGGAAAATAAATTTAATTCTGAAGATTTAGCCATGGATATAAGCACCCATGCCACAACTGTTTTCCGAATTGATCTCAAATTCAACCCCATTCAATTTTTTTCATGGATTCATACAATCAATTCTCAGAAGACCAATTATTGATCCCAAAACATTCATATATGAAGCACAAGATTCGGGAAAAAGGTTATCAGGCCCTATCAGATTGACATAACAAGAGCAGAACAAAAACTCAAGATATTACCTCTCACTCCGACGCCCAGAAGCCAAACATTTGACTTTCACATATCCCCCCGGATCCATCTGCCCGCCCTTGCTCATATCTGGCTTTAACCATGTAGCAGCTTCCCATGACAATGCCGTGATTATTTCTACCCAACTCTCTCTGTCAGTTTCCTCCCCCATAAGAAGATTCTCTACCCGCAAGAGTTGTGCAATTAAGGCACGGAAATGACTGTCAACGACGTTTTTAATGGCTTTCTTATGCTCCTCATTTGATTTGTCCCTGCTTCGATACTCGCTGCTCCCAAAGCTGCTTGAATTGCGCAAATATCCCCATTCTCCAGTAGCATCCCCATCATCATCATCCTCAAACAAAATTGCCTCCCTTTCATCTTCTTCATCTTCTGGTTCAGGAGGGAGCCATAGAACTCCTTTGTTTTCAAAATCAACGGGTTCGGTATCAACATCTCCAGAAACATATAAAGAAGAAGGTGCCTCATCATCGTCACCATTGTCATGCTCAACACCTTTTTCCACGATCTGCTGGACTTCATCAGAGGCCTGGGAATCATAAATATCATGTAATGGAGAACTGCTCCGACTTTCTGAATCAAGAGCAATGCTTTCAGGATGAACTTTATGGGATTCATAGCCATTGTCCATATCTTCAAATTGAACTTGGCCATAATAGCCGCTACTCTGAGAAAATGGACCAGTCCTCGAACCCAAATGATATACTCCATATTCATCATCATTATCATCACTCCTGTACAGAGAATTTGCAAGTAATAATCAGTAATCATACCAACAGGTTAGTCATGAATAAACTAAATAAAGAGGACAGTGATTTAGTGTTACAGTAGATCAGTAACAACTTCTCGGGTAAAAGATCTCATGATGCCGAGGTCACCTGTGTCCTAGTTGGTAAATAGACAATGATTGCAATATTAACTATTGGACATCCAATGAATAAAAAACTTAACACCTTATTATATTGTAAGTAGAGAAGATATAATGCACACTTTGGCAAAATCCTACAGTCGCTCACTGAATAAGTAAAGTACTGTACACTATCTAAGAAACCTAGGGTTTCTGGTAATATATAAGAGCTAACTGATTAGTTGAAGCAGTCAAAACGACATGCAGCAAGAAGAACCTGTTCGAGCATAATCCAAATTGGTTTTGAGACCGGCTTTGTTCTCCTATCTCCACGGCATAATCATTGCTGGTAGCTGCTGCAACACTTTGTCTTTCTATAGTAGTTTCCGTTTCCAATTGAGGCGGGCTAACTGCACAAGACTGAGGTATTGAAACAAATGTATCGCTACTACTGTCACAACAGGTTCCACAGGATTTGGTGCTGATAAAACTGGTGGCAGATGGTGAGGTTCTGATGAGGTCCACTTCGGAAACCTGGATTCCATCATCAACGGGTGCGGATAAACCTTGCTGCCATTGCCTGAAACAGTAATTACAGACCCTGATCTTGTCCCACTCTTCCTGTGGAATCTCAGGTTCACCGGGTGGTGTAGGGATCCAATGTGAAGTACAATTTCCGCAAAATATTCGGCCGCAGAGGCGACAATGGTGCCTGCGGTTAAATAAGGTGAATGGGGTATCACATTCGTAGCATACTCTGCAGCTCTGATCGGGCATCCAAAAATCCCTTGACACGTGAACTGGCTCGGACCGCCAAGGGATCCAGGACTTTAAGAGCCCTATCAGATCAGAGAAACTCAAATCGGGAGCATCCATAGACTTCCTATTTCCCCTCTCATTTTGATATTCTCATTTGATAACTACAACATCCACTTGTAAACCCTTCCCACAAGTATCAATAACGCCAATTGGGTTAGTTTCAAACCTCCTGGAAAGCCTTCAGAATTGTTAACCAATTCTCAGAAAACGCTCTAGGTACCCAGATATACAAATACCTGATTTCCTTCTATCAACACCTAACAACAATGACAGCATGAACTGCAATAATTCTTATTTTCCCTTACAACAATAGCATATATCAACAATCTTCCCCCAAAAAATCTGACACAAAAAACTCAAAGAATTGAATCCGCCCCACGGCGCTTCTATCAAAAACAACTTTAATAAATTCTACTTACAGAAACCCTAAATGTATCAATTATCGATTCGGATATCCTAAACCCAATTTCGGAATTCCAACACTAACCCTCTACTTAAATTCAGAATTCAAGATATGTAAGCATTGAAAAGGCAAACATTACTCAAAACCTATATTACCCAAAGAAACAGCAAAAGAAATAAAAGAATTTCAAGTCTTCTCTTGTACATGCAATCGAACAATAAAATCAAGCACACACAAATCCTGGGTGAAATCTAATGACAATCGCTTTGTCAAAGATCACTCTCAACTCGTAATACAGGTGGATTCTAATTCAAGAAAAGCACCGCATGATTGCCCAATTATTTCATTATTTCTCCCCCTTAATAATTGTAAATACATCGATCATACGCGGGAGAAGTAAATTCAATAGTTTCCCTAAACATCAATAAACAATTAAGGAAAAAAAAAAAGACTTTGTCATCAAATCAAATTATGATAACAATAAATTATTGAAGGTTTTTGAAGAGGGACTGTAAATGATGTGCTGTGCAATCAATCAATCGACGAACTTATGGAACCAATCGCAGTTCTCCAAGTGGCTGAAGTCGCCATAGGGGTACTTTTGGGAAATTCAGGTGCCAGCGGCCAATCATACTGACACCTGTCCGTGTATTTTTTTGGCAACTGCCCGGGGGTATTTTGGAAAAAAGTAAGTCGCGCCGAAAAGATTCGAGAACTAAAATTTTAATCATCCCCAGAAAAGAATAATAATTATTAGAGATGAGCTGGAAATTGACCAAAATAGGCATTATACGTAACCAACGGCGGTAGCATCAAATAAAAACGTTTTAAATGTTTATTATTTTAAGGGTTGTCCCATATCCACCGGCCACCGTCTTTTTCTTCGAAGTTCCTCAAAGCTTATATATACTAGTGTTATTCTGCACGCATTGCGTGCATGGACGGTCAATTTTTTTTATAAAAGAATGTGATAATTGTAAAGTTCTTTTCTATTTTGGGACTTAATATATTTGTTAAATTATTTTTTGAGTTTAGTTGTTTATTTGTCTTTTTTAACAACTATTTTGTTGGACTTTAATATTTTTATTTGATTTTGTTATGTAGAATGGTAATATTGTAATAAGATTGTTAAGGGCATTTTAGTAAATTTGGTGGCATACCAAGAGGCCAAATATAGGTTTAGGTACCTCTTACTTTATATATAGGTATAGATTATTAATTAATAATTATTATAAACACTTAATAATATATATCTATATAGTTATAAATTTATAATTCTAAGGTACAACTAGTTAAAAATAACACCCCCAGTTTGTAATATCAAAGGTACAAAATCTTTATATTACAAATCAAATGAACAATTTACAAATACTTACAATTTTATATCCTCTAATTTCATTTCACTTCATGTGATCTGTATTTGTAATTGAGAGTAAAAGCAAAAAAGAAAATATACATGGAACCAGACAACTTGAGAAGCATTACATAGTGAAACTTTGAATTCAGAATGATGAAGTGACGCTAAAATATGTTACATACAAACTATGAACAATTCTAACAAAACTAGTAAAAGCGTGTTTTATACAAATGCACTTTAAACATTCGCTCAAGATGACATGTGTATGTTTTCAACACCCATCTGGATATCAGACTTCGAAAACGAGCAGGTAGAAGTGATTTGGTGAATAGGTCTAGCAGTTGTTGTGATGAAGCAATATGCATAACTCGAATGATCTCAGCTTGAATCATCTCTCTCATTATATAACAATCAATTACAATGTGCCTTGTTCTTTCATGTAGTGCTAGATTTCAAGCAATGTATATAGTTGCTTGATTGTCACAAAATAACTCCACAAGAGGCTTGTGAGGAATATGTAAGCCTTTGAGTAAGGAAAGTAGCCATACAACGTCACATGTAGCATTTGTCATAGATCTGTATTCCGCTCCAGCTGATGATTTGGAAATGGTATGCCGCTTTTTGGATTTCCATGAGATTAAAGACTCACCAAGAATAACACAAAAGCCGAGACAGCCTTGCGAGTATCAGGGCATGTTGCCCAATCAGAGCCTGGGAAAGACTTAACTTGAGATTGGAAGAATATAGAAGATCTCTTGCCCAATTGTGCCGTTCGCATACTTGAGTATTGAGTATACTACCTCAATATGTGTATCCCGGATTAGAGACAAATTGACTCAATTTATTAACTGAGTAAGCTAGGTATGTTCTTGTGATTGTAAGATATAACAACATTCCCACAAGTCTTCAGTAAAAAGATGGTTCACGAACTGGTTTGAGTAAGCTTCAGATTGACATCAATTGTACGTGTATGTCTCTGTGAGCAGTTGAACAACATAATGTCTTTGGCAAGTGTATATACCACGAGACGAAAGTGCAAATTCAATATCCAAAAGTAGTTTAAATTTCCAACATCCTTCAGCCTGAATTGGTTGTTCAAAAATGTCTTCAAAGCTGTAGCTTTGTAATGCCTCGATTTGTGTTATACACGTGTGATATGATTATGGCGTAATTATATCAATTGGTGGTATGATATTGGGGGTTCGGGTGGAACCAAGAATGAATGAATACATGTATGGAATGATATATGATAAAAAATGAAACATGATGGTGTGTAATAAATGAAATAATACCATATCAAGCAACATGAACTCGTGGGCATTTGATTATGCATGTGACTTTAATTTGAATTGGAGTCCCCACAAGCTTCATGCTCATGGTTTGTAACAATAACTATGGCATATAGATGCAAGTAATGCTAAAAATACATTATCATGAGAATGCACAACCAGGGACTATTAGCATAAGATTGAACGAAACCAAAAAGCAACATCGAGGAAAATTTGGAAACCATTGACGAGAAGCGTGCTTCAATCAATACAATAGACATGAATACTTCCTCAGCCAAATCACAATGCAGAAATGTGTTATTAACATCAAGTTGAACTAAAAGAGCATCCATGAATAACAGCTAATTCCTAAGTGCGAAAAATGACTAATTTGGCAATTGAGGATAAGGTGGCACGATAATCGATACATTATTGTTGGGTATACCCCTTAGCGATTAACCAAGTCTTCTACCATTCTAAGGTACCATCAACATGGAATCTAGCCTTATAAACCCACTTACAACCCACAACACTCTTTCCGAGTGGCAACGAAACAATAGAACAAGTCACATTGTTTTACAAGCCTTGCAACTCAGTAGCCAATGGCTAGGCGCCACTTAGGGTGCACCAACAACCTGGCAGTAGGTGTGAGGTTCAATGATGGAAGATACACTATGGACGATCTAAGACCCAACTTATTAAACACCTCGTTTATGGATTAATGACGTAGGATTTCTGGACACCATGATTCTATTTCCTCACGCATCACAACAACTAGACCTGTCACATGTCTACACAGAAACAGCACACACAGGGTGAGCACAAAACACACATATGTATATATATCAATTTTACAAGTCATAGTTCACATCATAAATGATAACATAATATAAAAAAGTACTCTATGTGTCCATCTGAAATAACAGTAAGCAAATCCCTTGAACTATTTATGTTTCCACAATCGTCACAATCATAAATCACATAATGATAAATACATATAAATTTATAGGATCTTCTTATTTCCATGTTCGCAACTATGATATGATGTTATTAACACCTTATTTAAATTTATTATCAATACGTCATTGCATGCCATTATAACCCATATATCATAATAAAGTATCACACACTATCTAGCGTCGACCCTGATAATGATATCGTTGCACGCTCTCTCTAGCATCAACCCTGACAATGATAACTTCACACGCTCATTCTAGCGTCGACCCTGGCACATCACACGCTCACCAACGACGATCCTGACACATCGTATGCTCAACATCGGCCACCCTAACACATCGCCTGACAATGATAGAAGAGAAGCTTATCAGCAACATGCTAATAACATGATAATACTAATGTGCATAATCATTTCATTTGCAAGAATATAATTCTGTATAATAATTTAATATTCTCATGTCAACCCGTGACATTCTCAATGATCACATGTCAACCCGTGACGCAAAATGATTCCACGTCAACCCGTGATCTTCACAATGATTTCACGACAACCCGTAAGGTCCACAATAATTTTATTCATCACACAATTATTATCATCGCTTAATTAATAAACATAAACAAATTTGTGGCTTTGGTCATCTGCAGAATTCCGATGGGTGGAAGCGCATACAGAAGTTTAGAGGCAGATTTAGAACCAAATGAACATGGGAAATGGATGGATATGTGCAATATAACTCCTAATTTTCTGGGAAGAAATATAGATATGCCTATGCTTGTGGTGCTCAAAAGCCTCACAACTTTTCCCAACACTCTTACAAAGGTTAATTTCATGATTTCACACTAGTCATTTCAATATTTCCTAATTTATTAATATATACTGTCTGGTTTGTTGTTCAGGTTGACTTGGTGGAGAAGAAGACAAAAAACTACCCTATGAACCTTTTTTAATAGCACGGCCTGTCTTGATAAGAATTTGTAATTTGTTTTTATTATTTGGAGGTATTTTGTCTTTTCTAATGGATTAATTAGATTAATATTTGATTGATTTATCTCAATATTTTTTTTAAGAATGTATTAGTTAAAAATAATATGTTTTCATAGATTTAATTAAAAGATACTTTTAGCACAAGAAAAAGCCCATAAACCTCTACAGTTAGTCTCAAATTCACCGGAGATTTCGCTTGTTGCCGGCATAATCGCACAAATTCTGATTCGCATTCGGTTGCTTTCCCCTCAAAACGGGACAAATTCAACAACGAACCCCTCACACAAATATAAACAGATGTGGCATAGGTCAGCTTCGTTCATTCTCGACAAACAGCACCTAAACGACACCGTAACGAACCCCGACAGCCGACCCCTTTCCTCCGCTTCCACCTACATGGCCGCCGAAAACCTTAACCCTCAAGTCTCCCTTTACTACCAAACACGCGCGGCACACCATGGGGTTGTCACGAGTGATTGGCTGGCTCAGGCGCAATCCGCCGTGGGAGACCACACATATGATGCCTTTTCTGAGAATTATTCGTCCGGTGGAGAGGAAGATAAGAAGCTTAGTGTGGTGGATGAGTTTAATAACTGGCGGCAGCAGCCCGATTTGGCTGAGGCCGTGGCCGCAATTAGGGCTTTGTCTTCGGTTATTCGATCGAGTCAAGCTACCACTATGATGGAGCTTGAAATTGAGCTCAAAAGAGCTTCTGATTCGCTGAAAGTACGTGGTTTTTGTTTTTTTGTTTTTATTATTTATGCTTTTATTTTTTTAAGTTCGCCGCGCGGAAATGAAGCCCTTTCCCGTTTTTACTTGTTTGATGTCAAGAACAAAGTGTCGGAGAACTTAAGGTACGATTATTCAGTTGAGTGTCACCGACTCGATCCATAATTTCGTAGGTTGCATCACGTTGTGAGTTTGGAGAAAATTTAACCAAAAAAGCGAAGAAAGAAAAAAAAAATAAAAATAAACGTATGCATGAGATCACTTGAAATTTGCTACTTTCCACCCATTTTCTCTCAAAAAATGAATTATTATTCTATCTTGGTCCAACTTTTGTTCTCATCTAGTTGATGCTAGCTGTTCATCGGACTGGCATTTTATTAGCTCTTATGAAATTTGTTTCTTCAATTCTGTCAATTAAAGCTTAATGATGTATATTGTGGTTGGAAGAATGCTTGAAATGCTTAGGTACAGTTGAAGTTCCTGATGTTTGGATTACTTGACCAAGAGGTGTTTTGCACTGTCTTGATGCATCACATTTTACAAATAAATTTATCTGTTAAATAATCCTCTCGTGGTTTTTGCAGTCATGGGACACAACTTCTATCTCTTTAACAGCAGGCTGTGATCTGTTCATGCGTTATGTGACAAGAACTTCGGCCTTAGAGTACGAGGACTTTGGTTCAGCAAAGTCTCGACTGCTTGAACGTGCTGAGAAGTTTGGGGAGATATCATATAGGGTATCCTTTTGCTGGATGATTTAAAATTCTCTAATTATTGCCATCCTTCACATGTCAAATTGCATCTGTCACTAGATCAACTCCTATTTGTACTGACCTGGAAAGCTGTTAAAAAAATCTCAGGCACGGAAAATCATTGCGATGCTTAGTCAAGATTTTATTTTTGATGGTTGCACCATTCTGGTGCATGGCTTCTCTCGAGTAGTGCTGGAAATCTTGAGAACAGCAGCTCAGAACAAAAAGCTATTTCGAGTTCTTTGCACAGGTGTTTATTCTTGTGTGCACTTCTTGCTATTTGTATTTTAAGGGGCTGAATAAGTTTGAGGTCTGACCTTGTAATATGCATTGAAAGTTTTATCATTATTCCTAGTTTTCTTTATGTCCAAAATCTGTGTTCCAATCCTCTGGTGGACTTGCATCATCAGCTTATATTTAGGTGGGAAGTTAATCGATGTTCCGAAAAAGTAACTAAACAAACAATGAATAATGCCTTTGTGTCTTTTACAATTTACGTGAATGTCATATGGAAGCCATACATGACCTTTGATTTATACTATGGTGGTACTTTAATGAGCACATGATGCGACAAGTTACATGTGTACGTGGTGGTAATTTTTTAATTTCTGTAATTAGCAAGGAGAGGCAGATTAAACCATGTGAATTCATCCTTTTGGCTTATACAAATTGGAAGATTGACTAAGCATATAAGTTAACTGTGAATTGCAGAAGGGAGACCAGACCGAACTGGGTTACGATTATCCAATGAGCTCACCAAGCTTGACGTTCCTGTTAAGCTCCTAATCGACTCTGCTGTGGCATATAGCATGGACGAAGTAGACATGGTCTTTGTTGGTGCCGATGGAGTAGTTGAAAGCGGAGGTATAGTAAATATGATGGGTACCTACCAAATTGCATTGGTGGCAAAGAGCATGAACAAACCAGTATATGTTGCTGCCGAAAGTTACAAGGTAAGTTGAAACGATTTGTTTTCATATATGATAAACGAAGTCACCATATTTTAAGTCATCTAGGGAAAACCGCCATTTCTGCATGTTGAATTTGGTTCATTTTGCGTATGCAAGTTTCAGATAGCATTTCGGCTGAACCCACTAAGGTTTTATTTTACTTGACTTTCAGTTTGCTCGTATGTATCCGCTGGACCAAAAAGACATGGTGCCTGCCTTACGTCCTATTGATTTTGGGGTACCAATCCCCTCAAAGGTTGAGGTTGAAACATCTGCCAGAGATTATACCCCACCACAGTATCTTACCTTGCTTTTTACAGATTTAGGTGTTCTAACCCCGTCTGTTGTAAGTGACGAACTAATCCAGCTTTACCTATGACAAAGGTCGCATAAGATTGTTGCTAGAGTTGCAGATGTTGTATTCAAGAGATAGCTCGTCGTAATTTTCCCCCTTCTCGCCTACAATCCAAATAGCATAGCGATTTGGTATAATGCTGTCTTTTTACCGCGAAACTGCGGCGCATCAGTGTTGGTGCGCAAGTTTTTCTATAACCTCTTGGGTCTGCGCGAGTCCAAGTTATCAGTTATATCAGTTGTAGTTTTCCTTTGCTGCAAAAGAGAGGAAAGATCCGTTGAGTACCGACTGGATTATGCAATATCGTATTTTCTTGGATATCTTTCCAACTACTCCGTCAACTAATTCACAGGCTTGAACATGATCTAAGGGTTAGCTTGATCTTTCATATCTTTTCATCTACCCCAACTAATTCTCAGGCTTGAGCGTGATTTAAGGGTTAGTTTGATGTTCTACTCTTAGGAGCATCATTACCATTGATATGAAATATTCAATATCAAATGAAAATCAATGGTGGATCTCCCCGGGGCACTGAAGTATCAAAATTTCCTGATTTAAGTGGGATACAAACTTTTAATTTCAAATAAAGCATAATAATTGTGTAGTAGTGTTCTTAATTACTTTTGAACTTTTGGAATATCACATCATTTTTAATTCATTATCAAGTTGTGTATGGGGTGACGTAATATTGTAGGGAATGTTTTGGATAGGTTTCCCACATCTTCATTTCAGAAAATGAAACCACATTTGATACTCAAATCTAAAATATATAATATTCCACTTTATTTTCTTAATATAATTCCTTGTAATAATAATTAAAGTATCTTTCATTTCGGTTTAAATTCTAATTTTACACTTGGTGAACTATTTGGAGCCAGTAGGATAAATAAACCCAAATTCTTACAACCCTTACATCTCATTCATCCATTAAAATCATGATTCAGAAAATTATAGAAGGATCAATAATGGAGAAAAGGGTTAAGAAGAAGGGCATTCTAGGATTTTTACCCGTGCATTGCATGTACGGTAGCACGTGCACTTCATTTATTGTAGCACGTGCACCGGCTGCATGGGGTGCACTTACTACACATGCACCAGTTATTGTATAGTGTTTTGTGACTTTGAATTTTTTCGTGCACCCCAATTTTTTTTGTCCACCTTTGAATTATTTATGTGCACATTTAAGAAATTTACATATTCATTTTTATGTGCACCTCATTTTTTTTGTTTTGCCTTCGAAATTAAAAATTATTCCGATGAAAGGATAAATAATAGCCCTACGTGCACCGGTGCTTGTAGCAATTGGAAGGGTGCACCCGACGCACGTGCTACAAGTGCACCCTTTGCACTTGCTGTGCACTTGAGCAGGTGCACCTGCTCACTTGTAGCAAGTGCACCGATGCACTTGTAAGTGCACATGTGAACTTGTAGCAATTGCAGGCTCATTGACTCTAAACTTACAAATTTTTCATTCAAGCAATTTATAGAACATCTCATGTTTCAAACAACAAACAAAATAGAGGAAACGTAACTTCCACTAAAATTTCAACACAAATGCACTAAATCACAACCGAAACTTCTATAGTTTTGACTAATAAACATAAACAAAATCTGTGAACATCCACAAAGTAAAAGACAACAACATAATTTGGAAGAACTTTTCTCTCATCCCCTCTGTTTATAATGGTGATTGGACCTTGAATCCATGGCTGAAGCGAATGGGCGTAGACAAAGGAGAGAGAAGGTGGACGGCGGTGCGTGGCAGGGATTGAGGGGAGTGGGAGGGAGAGATTTGGGGAAAGGATGAGATTTTTTGAACAAATAATTAGTTGACCTAGTTTTTTTAAAAAACTAGAAAAAAGTTAAAAAATTGGACCTATTTGAATTGAGTTTGTTGAAAAGTAGATGTTTATGTAGTGTTGTTTTTTCATAAATTTAATTAAATTATTGTTTTGTAACATTTCCCATACGATAATTTAATGTGAGGAGAATATGTCTGGATCATTCCTCTCAACCAAAGCCCAAAAGACTTTAAATTCCCGAATCTACATGAGTTAATATTTTAATAATTATATTATATAATAAAAAGTAATATAATAATTTGAGACCAATTGCAGCTTCTACCACCATCTATTTCTTATGTCAGTCTGCAAATTGCGTGCATACTTATATATTTCATTTGAGGAAGAATTCATTGTACAGTTTCCAACTCGCCCACTTGTTTTTTTTTATTTCATTATAACTGTCCACTTATTTTACTTTATCATGGGAAATTATTAGATCAAGTGGCTCTGATCCATGCACCAATACATATAAAAATATTCAACTATGGTAAATCAAACCATAGTTTTAAAGACATTGCTCTATATCAAAGTATGATCTAAAATGAGACTCTTGCAACAAAGTTGTATGTATTTTAAACTTTATCTTGTTATGCTGATTTAATTTTATTTCTTTTAAAATCATTTTCACTGCTAAATTTTGAAAAATTTGGTGACCAACCAATGTTTAAATATCTCTCGTCCAGTCATACTCCACAACCAATTTTAATATCGACTTTAGAACACCTCTGGAGACAACTCAATAGCGGTTCATTTTTAAATTCGCATTCCTTATCATTTGTCAAGCACCAACCTCCTTATAGTGTTTTGTCTTAATCTACTAACTAAACATACCATTGCGAGGTCAAGATTATAGCTCGTTTATATTGAAGGAGCGGGGACAAGACCATAATTTTGGGGACGGAATTTTTTTAAAAAAAATATTAAGAGTAAAACATAATTTTTTATATGAAAAAAAAACTTTAAAAAACTAATTGGCGGCTGGCACCCACCCCTGCTTGCTCGGAGTTCGAAATGAAGTATTTTGGGCTGTAAGTTCAGTACAAATTTAATTATCGAACTTTATCATACAAAAGGCAAACAATTTTCGGACTTTAACCGATTGGCTTGGTGTAATTTTAAGGATATTTATAAGATGTTTCTAAATTAACATATTAAAATTTAGTGAGTTCTCGAACAAAATAATTTAAGTTCGAATTCGATTCTAAATATTTTCAAGTGTTTGAACTCGGGTTGAATTTAATAAATTTAAATAATATTTAAGGTAGGTTGTACTAACTTGATTCATTTGTGTCTCTAATTTATATTATAAAGTACCGTTTGAAATGATGGATGAGAAAAGTAGACATGACCACGGTTTTTTAAAAACCGTGGCCTGGCCCGGAACCGTAACCGGGTCAACGGGCCGGTTAATCGTTGACCCGGTTCACGGTTCCGAACCGTAACCGGCCCGTCACTGTACGGGCCGGTTACGGTTTATGGGTCGAAATAACCGTGGAACCGCCGGTTTGAACCGGCGGTTCCAACCCTTAATAAAATTTTTTTTATAAAAAAAAAAATTTGAACGGCGAGGATCTTTTGACCGTTGTATATCAACGGTCAAGATCTCCTGACCGTTGCAACAGGTGAACCGGCGGTTAACCGCCGGTTCGTCCCATAATTTTTTTTTTTTAAAAAAAATTGAACGGCCAGGATCTTCTGACCGTTGTATATCAACGGTCAGGATCTCCTGACCGTTGCAACAGGATGAACAGCCGGTTACGAACCGACGGTTCGTCGGTAAAAATATATATATATTTTTTTATACTTCGATGGCTAGGATTATTTGACCGTTATAGATCGACGGCTAGGATTAAGTGACCGTTATTTTTTATGCTTATAAATATCCTCCACACCCATTTCATTTTTCATCAATCTTAACACAACTCTAAGTTTTCGATACATCATTTACTTGTATTATTTTCGAATTACTCAATGGAAGGTCCTAGTGATCCACGTAAAGGCAAAGGCAAAGGCAAGGTGACATATCTCGAAAGTGCCGAACCCGATGTTGATATTGATGATATTGAATTCACCGACGATGATCCTTTTGCTACACATGATACCCAAGAAAGTGCGCATTCAAAGGTAAGATCTATGCCTCCACTTAAATCATCGATTTTTACTAAACATTTTGAAAAGGTGACTCTTCCATCCGGAGAGATGCGTGCCAAATACAAATATTTTACCACTACGTATAAGTTTCAAAGTGGTGGTGGCTCTGGATCTTTTAAGCGTCATATCGAAACAAAGCATCCAGTGGAGTTTGGTAATGATTCTTCTCAAACTCAACTATCTAGATTTCATTCTTCGAGTGAAGGTACCGACTCTCCACTTTTCAAATACACTGATGCACAATTAAGAGAATCGGTGGCAAAATTTATCTCTGTAGAACATCTTTCTTTTAGTATTGCATCTAGATTTGGTTTTGAAGATCTGTGTCATGAATCTCTACAACCTGCTGCTAAACGTGTTACTAGGACCACAGTCACACGAACACTTAAAAAATTAGTTCGTCAACAAAAGAAAGAATTAGTTACATTATTTAGTAATTTGACGAATAAAGTTTCTATATGCTCTGATATTTGGAGTGATCATTGGCAAACTAATTCGTACATGGGTATTACTTGTCATTGGATAGATCATGGTCAATTCAAAAAAGGTTGCTTGCATATCGAGTGTTCAATGAATCACACACCGCACAAAATATTTCTCAACTGATTTGTGTAATTTTAGAAGAATATGGTTTAACTTCCAAAGTTTTTTTCTGTGTCATTTGATAATGCTAGTTCGAACACATTGAGTATTGAAGATCTTAAACGTGTTTGTCAACCTGCTATTGGTGGTTTATTTTTTCATATTCGATGTATTTGCCATATTTTGAACTTATGTGTGCAAGATGGATTAAGATCGTTAGATAATCTGATTCAACCAATTAAAATGGCATTATCTTATTTGTGGTCCCATCCGAGTTTGATGAAACAATGGGGTAAGTTTTGTAAGGTTAATGACATGCGACCTAGAAAATTTCCACGAGATATACCCACACGTTGGAACTCAACATATAAATTGCTAAATGACTCATATGAATATAGAGAGTTATTGTGTTCATTTTTTGCACAACATGGTGGAAACTCTAATATTTATGTTTTCGCACCAATGGAATGTATGTAAAAGTATCTGTGAAATGTTGAAGGTATTTTATGATGCAACTGAACAATTATCTGGAGTTTATTATCCTACATCTCATTTAGTTTTGATGAACTGTTGTAATGTGGCACTTACCTTAAATGAAAATTTCTCTAATTATCTGTTAACCTCTTCTGTGGTAGCAATGAAGGTTAAATGGGAAAAATATTTTTATAATATTCCTGAACTGTTTCTAGTTGCTTTTGCTTTAGATCCTCGACTTAAATTGGATGTTTTGCATGAAATGTTAGTGATGTATTACGAGGCATTATCCCCCCCGGATGATATTTCCCCAATTGATTCTTCTATGGTAGTAAATCGTGTTAGAAATTATTTGCATGAGATTTATAGAGAATATAGTTTAAAATATGGTGTACAAGAAAATGAATCACAACTACAAGTTAGTGCTCAAAGTCATTCTAGTGGTATTAAACTCACCAAAGCACAACTTCTATTAAAATAACGCACTAAACGCCCCAGAGGATCATCAAGTTCCAGTCAGGAACTTGATAATTATTTTACGACTTCTTTTGATTTCAGTGAAGTAGATAGCGAGCAACAATTTGATATATTGCGGTGGTGGTCACAAAAGACACAAATTTTCCCGATTTTATCAATCATAGCAAAGGAAATCTTAGCTTGCCCCGTGTCAACTGTTGCTTTGGAACAAGCTTTTAGCGCAGGGGGAATATTTTGGATGTAAGACGATCAAAAATGAGTCCAGATTCTTTAGAGGCACAAGCACTAATGGACGATTGGGCGAGGGCGGCAAAACGAAAACAAGGAATGGAATCAAGCTCGGACCAAGATGAATTTGATACCGAAGGAACTACTACGACGAGGACAGGTAACGGAAGTGATTGAGCTACGCCACTTCCAAAGGTAAGAATGGTTAAAAGGTAAGAGAACTACGTGGGCTTTGATTCCTCTACACCCTAAGAGAATACGTAGGCAACTTAAAAAGTTCAAGCCCTCCCTCCCCTTACATTTCCTTTGTTTTTTTTTTTTATAGTAATTTTTAAATTATTTTAAATAAAATTTTAATTTTTTTTAATTTAAAAATATAAGGGTCGAACCGTAACCGTAATCGTAACCGGGACCGTAACCGGCGGTTCACGAACCGTAACCGGAACCGTCTACGAAGGTTAAGGTTAAGGGTCGAGCTCTTTTGAACCGTCGAACCGACGGTTCCGAACCGTCAACCGGCGGCTCACGAACCGTGGTCATGTCTAGAGAAAAGTAATGTAAAGATTTGAAAATATTGTGTGATAAGTTATATGTTGTTTGAAGGATAAGATGGTTGATAATGATCATTGTTTGATATAATTACTAAAATACCTTGATAATATAATATATATGTTATTATATATATAATGTTAAATTAACAATAATAATTATTATATATTATAAATATAATATATTATTATTATTATATATATATTTTATTATTAATGTTATTATTATATATAATATGTGTATATATAATAGTAATATATTATATAATAATAATAAATTAATAATAAAATTATTATATAATAATAATAATATAATAATAATCTAAATATAATAATAAAGTTGTAGGAAATAAGTTGTAATTTTTGATGGGAAGTTAAAATTTTTAGATAGTAAAAAAAGGTAAGAAGTAATATTTATGTAAAGTGAGATTATAATTAAATATATATGGTGTGATAATTTCTTTTAATACATCAAACCAAACATAAGATAAAAAAAAATATCCTAAGATTACTAAACCCAGAATAGGCTTGCTGAATGGCCTGTAATAAGATAAAGCACACATTGCAATATCTAATAAAAATCAAAATCAAATAAGTACTAAAAATTTTACAAAAAGGAAAAGGAGGTGCACAAAAAAATATGATAGCACACTGTTTCTAGAGGCTTCGTTTAGACAGAAATTTGATTCTCTCTCAGGTTCCGTGTCATACCACGGCAAAGATGTGATCTTTATCACCTCTTGTGATTTATTATTTTATTTAATAACATGTGCATCATATTAAAGCGCGTAATAACACACGAATCTTCATTGTGTTTTCGGCCGCGTATTGAGGAGGATTAGGATTAAAGTCCTCGTTATTTGTCTAAAAGAAATTTCCATGCTTTTGGGTATTGGTAGAATTTTCAAGAAATGGCCGACGGGCTAGAGAAAAGCAACGATTTCTACGCGGTTTTGGGGTTGAAGAAGGATTGCACAACAGCAGAGCTCAGGAATGCGTACAAGAAGCTTGCATTGGTTAGCTTTGAAGCCATTTTTGTTTTTGTTAAAATACTGAAGGAAAAAAAACGCAGCTTTTTATTACGCCCATATGGTTTATTCACTCATGGGAAGGGAAAACATTGATCTCGGGATATTTTGAAAATATCGATCCCTTTGGATTTGTAAATGGAATGTACGTGTGCGTAGCATTTTTTATTATTTTGAAAGTGAAAACGTATTTGATTTGCGGCCATCATGTTTTTAGATTCTTGTTTCTCTTCTGAATGCTGAAAACTACTCGATCGGGGTCTGTTTGGTTTAATATTGTAGAAATGGCACCCGGATCGCTGCTCCGCCTCGGGGAATTCAAAGCATTTGGAAGATTCAAAGAATAAATTTCAGGCCATTCAGCAAGCCTATTCTGGTAATTGTGCACTACTTCATCTTAAGCATTCTCTGATATATTTTATTTCAAGAAAACATGAGGGAGCCGATTTTTTTATGTCAAACCCACTGCTGCGATGGGTCACATTTTTTGTATTTACAAATATCAGATGATAGAAAGGTTTTTGTTTTTCTTTTTTGTAGAATATCTAAGAATTTTCTGTTAAATTGAATCTTTTGTAGTGTGTTCACATTGTTTTTGTTTGTTATCCAAAAATTTATGAGTTAGTTGTAATGTTACTGATTTATGTTTCAACATGTTAATTGTTTGTTTTGGTTTACTCGTCCGTAGCAGAACATGATTGTGAGTTCATTTATTCTGTGCTTAATTAGATTCTCAAAGTCTGCATTGTTTGAATTTGGACAGTGCTCTCAAACAGCAACAAAAGGTTTTTGTATGACTTGGGAATCTATGACTCTGAAGACGATGATGACGAAAACGTAAGTCTATGAATTATTGCATACAATAAATATTTCTGATGCCATGTTTTGTGTGTGTGAGTGAGTGATCATATATTCAGTAAAGGAACTGCAATGTCCTATCTTTGGCTGCAGTATGCATGTGTATCAAAACTTTAGTATATAAAGTAGCAATTATAAATATTTATAAATACAAATTATCATTCAAAATATGCAGTAAGTAAGTTATAAAGTCAGGATTACTATTGATCTTGTGTAGAGTCTGATTGTCTTTGAATATGAAAAACTAACATATAGAAAGATACTATTTTTTCGAGTATATTGTTTTAATAATAAAAAATAATAACTCTCTTAATTTTGTCGATAATTAGTTTTTTTCTAATCCTATACATAGTGAAAAAAAAGTTCATGTCACTAAAGTCTATTCAACATACCCAATAATGCATTTGACACGTTAAAAAATATTCAACATACCCATATATCCATTATGATTTTAGTGTCCTTTTATTTTAATTTCTTAGACACGCCATGTGGTATATCCGACATTATATTTGTTGAAGTGTTCTGATAGCTTCAAGTGTGATATTGACTTGGGCGTTTTGGAAGTGATTAAAAATTGGTGCTTGGTCCAAGCATTAATTGCTCTTGATGCCCATATGTTAATTATGGCATTTTTTTTTGTATGTGATGCAGGGTATGGGCGATTTCTTGAGTGAAATGGTATCGATGATGAGCCAATCCAATGTGAGTACCTGATCCTTTAGCTTATGTTCTGTTAATTTCCTATGCTTTTCCGCCAAAGACCTATTCGATATACGGAACAAAATGAGGGATATCAACCTTTTGGACGGAGCTGCATCAAAAAGAGCTGATTTGCGAGTTGTGTAATATGGTCTCAACGATTTGTAATTTATGTTTTTCTATGCATGTGAAACTTACATATCCCCTTTTTTGCAACTTGGATCTCCACATCTCTGATATGGATTTTTGATTTACAATCCCGAGAATTGCACCATACATTCCCCAATTAGATTAGGATCTGTCTATCGATTATGAACAAATTTGTTTGACTGGCCTGTGAGTGAGTTGTCAACATGTTCAAATGCAGTTCTGTAATCTGTGGTTGACAGGAAAATGGAAATGAAAGTTTGGAAGAACTGCAAGAACTCTTCTATGATATGTTTGACAGTGACATGGAGTCCTTTGGTTCCTCCTCTTCTTCTTCGTCTTCTTGTTCTGCTGGCCCTCCTACTTGTTTTTCATCGCCTGAACCCTTCTTACTGCAAGACCCATTGCAAAAGAAACTTCTCTGGGATCTCAGGCAATTCTAAAGCCAAAGCTGCTAAATTCGAAGGATTCGGTGATGGGGTAATGTTCATGAGTCAATGTATATCTTTTCCCATCATTATGCTGTTTCGCTACAGGTGTTTCAACGATTAAGCTGTGCATCATATTCGAGAAATTTGTTACATGTATGTCTGAATGCAGGTGGAGTCGGGAGAAAGAATGGCAGGACGGGCTGGAGATAGTAGGAGGAATGGAAGAAAACAAAAGATTATGCCTGGCCAAGACGTCTCTTCCATCAGCTTGCTGTTTTAACGTTTGAAGATCCAACTCCGCATGGATTATACACACACGGCAAGAAACAGATTATGGCCACAGAGTTATTGAATCATTGGTTGGTAGTTGATTTTTTCAATCATACCTGATTGATTTTCTAGAGGCATGTGTTTGTGATCTTCTCAGTGTTCATTCTTTGATTTTCCAAGTTATCTGTGTCGGTACAAAACTGGAGCAGTTTGTTCATGTATTTATGGATAATCGAAGGTTACAATTTGACAAAATTTAAATATGACATTATGGGGATACGTGGGCTCGGGTAAAAGGCTACCACCAGCATAAAAAAGGTCCCAATGTACAGTTTTATGGGTTTGCCTTTTTCAACATATGATTACCTAGGTTCAAACACGGAACAACCAACCCGAAATTCCATGGTGGTTCTTCAGTTTGTAAATGTAATAAAGAAAGGGGGCGGCAGGATAAAATGACATATGAATGGGGATGCCATTTCATTTAAACATTAAAAATATGCAGTATCTTCCTTCATGTTCGGTAATGTTAATACGTTCAAGAAAATTCGATGGAAAAAAGAATCATTCTCTGGATAAATGCTAGGTGACAAGTGGAAGCGGCAACATACAAGGTCTATCAATGTAAGTTTACATTCATGGCAGATCATTCATCTGAGATTATAAATTCGCCAATACATACTCCTGAGACGCGACTCCGGCTAGGTCTCAGTATCTGTCTACGTCATTCAAGTTGCACCTACAACCATTTTTCTCAGTACCTCACCCCCAACAGGCTGAGAAATCCAACTCCCACCAGTCCCTTTGCATCTGATAATGATATGTCGTGGGAAGGCGAGCTTTCTTGGCAGTTCGAGTTAACTGGATGGCAGGAAAAAAATTTCTTGGGGCAGCTCTTAGTCCATGGACAGCCAGTGCTTCTGCCAGTGCTCGTAGCAAGATATTCAAGAGATCTGCTAATGACTATTTTGGCGTACCTATGGTAGCTTCCAATGATTTACCAATCCCTACTACGATAATTGTCATTCGAGCTATTATCCATTGCCATCAGGTAGGCTTGAGCCTCATGGTTATGTTGCCATAGATTGCAAAAGCTCATTTCTTGAAATTAGTCACTCTTCTGACAAGCATACCAGTCCCTGTGAAATCACAGGAATTCCTAGTTCAATCTTTCGATAAAGCATGAGCCTGATAGAAAAAAAGTCGCATGTTCTTGGATTAGTTTTGGATTTTCTCAAGGTGCCATGTACGGAACTTATACTTTAAACTCTCTGGTGCCTATCTTGTGAACAAGGCCACACAAATTTCGGGGTGGTGTACAAGATTTTTTTGATACTTGTTTTAAGCTCATTTTCTGTCGGACAACCTGGCTGACCTCGCATCAGATACTTCCATGGCTGCAACTGCAAGACCTTCAGTTTTTAGTATCCTTGACCGTAGGCCTTTAATAGGTGGTGATCCCAAGAAAAGCAGGAAGTTTAAAAGCTCCAAGGTGGTTGATATTGAGTTCAAGAAGGTATCATTTGCATATCCATCCAGGCCAAATGCAACGGTTTTAAGGGATTGTAGTCTGAAGATAAAAGGTGGGAAGATGGTGGCTCTACTTGGAGGAAGGGGATCCGGGAAATCAACGGTTTATGGATGATACAGAGATTTTACGATCCAATAAGTGGAAGTATTTCGATGGGAGGTATCGATTTGAGGGAGCTTAATTTGAAGTGGTTGAGAAGCAGATAGCTGTAGTTAGTCAGGAGCCGGCACTTTTTGCTGGAACTATAGGAGAGAACAATGCTTTTGGGAATCCAAATGCTTAATAGGATGAGATTGAACTTTGAAACAGAGGTGAGTACGATATTTGCATGGGAGCTCTCTTCAAGCCAACAAACAATTTAGAGGGTGTAAGAAATTCTCTTAATAGTTAGGCTGCAAGTTCAATAAGGGGAATACCAAAAAAACTTGAGATGTGAGATGTGCTATGTTGCATTTCCTACAAACTAATTAGATTCTTCTTCTTATTTTGTTCGAAGTAGGTGAGAATTGAGTACAGCTATCAGGCGGACAGAAGCAGAGGATAGCAATAGCAAGATTTACACTCAGTACTGCTACTAGATGAAGCATGCAGTGCGTTGGACTTGGACTAAGAAAAAAACTCCAAAACCCACTTAGAAGGCGTCCCAACACACCACACCATCATGCAAATGCTGGCTCACCGTCTGTCAACAAACAGAGAAGCTGATTTCATTGCTGTTATGAGAGATGGCGGGTGGCTGAATATGTAGATCATGACACTCTGATGGCTGCCCAACCAGGTGGCATATTTACCTATAAGATAGCAAGAGTTACTATTCATTAGTATTGTAATGAATAGTTACTTACTTTTCATCTAAAAAAAGTTAAATTTTTTTAGAAAAACTTTTTCAAATTTTTTTTGTTAAATAAGTTTTTTTTTTATGCGCAGATTTAACCTGAACCGATTGAGAAAAAAAAATATCTTAATAAGTTGTTGATGCACATAACTTCAGATGTTATTTTTTCAGTTTATAATAAGATGAGCATCATTATTAAAAAAAAAATTATAGTTAGTCATTTGGTTATTTTTTTCTATTCAATTACAGTAGCATAGTCGTTTTTCTAAAAAAATGTTCGTTAAAATCAATCATTTAAAATGTTATTTTCGATCCAATTAGAAAAGAAAAAAGAAAAGACTAACGTGCTAGCACCTGACACCGCGCATTGTGCAGTGTCAACAAAAACTAGTAGCATCGACATTTTCTTAATTACTTTGTCGAAGTCGTATGTAACTCCCAAAAAGTAGGGAAAGAACTGGTAACGGCCCCCTACTAAATTAGAAGTGAATCAATATGGGTGGAGGTTGAATTCGTTGTAATGTTAGCTAATGTTTCGGTCCCTTCTCAAATGATGAATCAACGAACAACTGATCCAAATCTTGTGATATCCATGAAAGAGTAGGAGTATAAAAATAGTCAGCCGATATGCTGGATAAGAATCATAAAAAAAATGTACTGAAGAAATTATGCTATTTCATCAGAAAGCCAGATATAATAATCACCATGCCATTTCTGTAGCAGGTGATTGCTAAATTACGGGATAAGATATCATTTTCCCAAAAAAAAAAAAAGAACAAATACAAAAATAGCCATCGTATGCCTCAATGAAGGCATTCACTACTCGTTCCTACGCCGTTACATGGGAAAACCTAAGTGTCAAACAGATAATACTATTAAGTTAGCACTCGCACGAAAAATTAAAGAAAAAGCACAGACAAGCCATCATATTCCTCAAAGAAGACACTCGCTGATCATTCCAAGAAAGAAGAGAAGCATACATCAAAGTACACCAATACATAAAACAAGCTTACACATTCGTTCGTCTGTAATTGGGAACCCACCCCATGTGGCCGAAACACAAATATAATAAAACATCCTAAAATGTTAAAAACCATAACTGGGGGCACACATGGAGTACGTTTCGCATATCAAATCTTGGCCAATTACTGGTAGTACATGAGATGCTGTGCAGCAGCCACATTCCCAAAGCCCCCATCGTAAATGGCTTGACTCGAACCAACACCCATACCCATTGATGCTTGCTTCAGAGGGTGCTGCCCTTGAGCATGCATGAGGGTATGCGCGCCACTCATCTTGCTCATAGCGAGTTGTCGCTCGTAAGCTAGGAGATCAGCTGCAGAGAAGCCTGGCAGGAGTGCAGGGGCAGGTGGTGGGAGTGGGTTTGAGCTTGTTCCAGGTGGAGTTGGTTTGTTACCCCACGAGCACTGCAGCAACATTCCAAATTAATAGTATTTAAGGTCAAGCTAGAAAACGAGAGATAATGTAGACACCCATCTTACACATTTTAGAGACTGATAAACAAAGATCGGTGTTTCCATCTCCAAACAATTAGTTTAATTCATTGCAAATGCTCCATTTGGTTCAATCTTTAAAGTAGGGAAGCATTAGAGAACACACATCTTCGTGTAAAAGAAATTGGTTTCTAAACTTTTTAAGTTTTAACAAAATAATGACGAAAAAATACAAAGGGAAACGCAGGCCCGGATAGAGCAAAAGGATGGAGGAGAAGAATATTGCGAGGCAATAAGTTGTTTCAACTTTAAAATCAGATTATTTGGGTAAATACTCTGAACTATTCAACAGATATTGGGAAAAAAGAAACTAATTTTTTTTCCAATGGGACTCCTGCAAAGATGCTCTTCCCTAATGTGCTTATTAACTCTATGGATATAGCGGCGACAATCATTGTGCATCATCTTCTAATTCACTTCACCATGAGCTTTAGCCGAGAATCGTTGATCAGATACAAAAAATTTTAGCTTTTGTTTTTTGACTCGAATACAAATAAGTGACACAACCACAAACCTTAATTTGCCTCCCGCAAAGAAATGATTGAGTATTTCCCACTGTAATAGCCCTAGCAGCCTCTGCATGCGTGCTATACCTCACAAAACCAAATCCTTTATCACGCTGGACTCGAACTTCCTCAATTGATCCAGCACCAAGTGCATGGAAATGGCAATGAAGGTCAACCTGGGTTACCTGGCAGAATAAATTTTTTCTTCAATGGATGCAAACTAAAAAGGACTACAAGTGAGTACATTTTAAAAGATAGCAAAAGTTCAAATTGAGATCCAAGAAAGTTTATGCTTTCTTGTGCACATCGAGGTATTGAGCATCGTATAACAAGCGACAGAAAAATAACTGGAACTAATATTTCTGATGAATATTTGAAGCAAAGAAACAGGGTTTATCATTTCTCTTCTCCACTTGTTCGAAATTTTCTAGAAACAAAACCAACAAGACTGAAGAACAAAAAATAACTAAAGCACCCATTTGTGTTTATTATTGTTTGGAAGTTAGATGCATGCAGGGGGTGGGGTGGGCAAGTAATATGAATCTGTTGAAGAGCTTCTTACCTCTGGAGCAAGATTACCAACATATACAGTTGTATATTGAGGATTATTCTCAGGAGCCTCACTACCAGAAACCTCTTTGACATCTTCTGTAAAAGCAAATGGCGGCGTTAAATTCATATGAAACCAGAAAAGGAAATCACAATAGTAACACATAGCAAAAGCCTTTAAATCAATTATCAGACATCATATCACAATAATCACCACTCTTTTTCAAATCCACAGACTAACCTGAGGAGCCAATTGTTAACTCCACAACACTTTTTGCATCAGTTTGCTTGTCATCACTGGTACCAGCACCTTTTGTCGCCCAGTTACAACGAATCTGCCTACTGCCAAGCCATTTGCCTAAGACATCACATAGAACAGTAGCAAGAAAATCACTAAAGCCAAAAAAACATTCAGCAATGGAAGCACCAAAAAAAACATGCTAATTAACAAATTGTTAATAGAAACTAATGAAACTATTCTCACCAGTTAGATCATTAATTGCACTTTGGGCCTCCTGAATGAAAATCGAAAGATTGAATTAGGCTAAAGGATATCTACCATAAAAGACGATTCAGATGTAAGTCACAGAAACATACCAGCTGGTCCCGGAAAGATACGAATCCAAACCCCCTGGAACGTCCGGTTTTTTGATCCCACATAACCCTTGCATCACTAAGACCAATATTGTAATCAGAACCACCTAAATCTAAACCATACATTCAACATGTGGTATCACCTAAATGACTACAACTATGCATCTTAAAGAGATGAACTAGTAATGAAATTACTCAAGTACTCCATTTTTTAAGGAATCCAAAATATTTTATATTCTGCACAGGTGTGTGCATGGAGAGCGTGGGAGAGAGGATTCTTACGAACAACTGGGATAAACAGAAAAGCATGCAAACAACATGGCATCAGTAACCTCTGGGCTAAGATCACCAACAAAAATGTTGAAATGACCTACATAAAATACATGACAGTCATGAGACAAAAAAACACCAAAAATCGAGGTGTTACACCAGGCAAGCTGAATATCACAAGCATATCACATTAATTGGTAGGCCCACCTGATGTGTCCTCCCTCTGGCCACTAGCATATGCCCAGTTAACTTTGATAGGCTGCCCAAAACTGTAATAAAAAAAATGACTTTATTCTAAATAACCAGAAGAATATAAAATCACATTTAATAATTATGACTTACAGATGCCTCCCGTTGAGGCTCATTATTGCAAGTGCAGCAGATCGACGATCAAAGTAATGAATAAATCCATAGGATGACTGAACAAAGCAAAAAACGTAGATGAACATCAACATCATCTTCCGAGCCAAAATTCCATACCGCTGTTTGCATCAATATTAGCACAAAAGAGGATATATAAGAACAATTGTACCTTGTCTTTTCTAATCAGCTTACAGCCTTCCACAAGTCCAGTACTAGCAAAAACTTCTTGAAGAAGGGGCTCAGTAACCTGTGTGTGAATATTTCCAACAAACCTGCATTTTCTCAAAGAATGAAAAACCTAGAAGTAGAAAAAGAAGATAAAACAAAGAAAAATAGAGGGATTTATAAGAACCTCTTCCAGGCATTAAGAAAGTAATAACATGAACAAAAAACTACAACAATTCAAATTAGAGGGCGGGAGGAAAAATTATACCACAAAGAATAAGACGCGCTATGACATCAAAAAAATTCCTAAAGTCGTTTAAAATCTTACATTAGACCCATACAACCTTATAAAATACCAAAATCCTGGGACTAAAACCTTTAGCATCGAGATGGCATTCCACAGAGAAAAACAAAAACTGAAAATATATATTTTAATAACACTCACACACTGCGACAAGTACTTGGATCAAACCCAGGAGGGAGATTTCCACTTGGGATTGGTTCAATCTGCAAAAATGAATAAATGAAAAAAAGAGAAAAAAATAAAAAAGAACAAGAAATAAAATAAAAGAAAAATCTTCCTAAGCTATCTGCAGAATTCCACTATCCAACCCAAGGGTAAAAACTGAGAGAGAATATACATAATACACAAGGTACATATGTTGGAATGCCCCTACTGTGAGGAAAAACTTATATTGCAATAACATCATCCACTTCGGGCTGACATGTTATATTATTTAACATTTATTTCCTTCGGGTTTTGGATTTTGTAGTGAAGAAACACTTATCCTACGAGTTCCAACCAAGGTATAAACTATAATATTGTTCTGCGTCCTAAAAATATGTATGCCTACTGGCCGTGAATTCACGAAACTTTGATGTAGCACTGATAGGTCTCAACAAACGTAAAACCAAATAAGACATGGTGTATTACAATCTACTAATAACAGTAACAGATTGGATTTCTCAGAAAAATAATAAACTGGTTTCCTACTTTAAAAGCTATTTAAGGACTTTCACTTTATTTTCATACAAATATAAGTACAAGAAGGAACGTTCGGAGGAAAGCCAAATCCTTCCATGACAAAATGGCTCTTCGTTAGATAAAAAGGACAGTTCGTGATCGCTCTAGGTAAAACTTTATCTTCAAGCAAGCAGACAGAGAGACCTCGAATGCAGTTCGACAAATAGAGGAGAAGGAGAAAGCCCGAAAAACACAGAAAGTTTAACAATTTGTACGAAACTTCGAAAATGGAGCATAGCCGCAGCACCTATTTGTTAATTTTGCAGAAAAGACTGAAACAAATAATGGCATCCGACAATCGCATCCCAAAGAAGGGAGAAAAAAAAAAACAAATAATTATCACCGGTAACAAAAATAATAATCAGTCCTTGAATTCACTCCAACCAAAAAAAATCCGATTCTTAAAAAAAGAAAACCTGTGGAGCAGCTAAGAGACCAGGGTGATATAGAGACTGCTGTTGAAGGAGAGCTTGCTGCATCAAAGCCTGTTGCTGTTGCTGCTTCAGCCTTTGATTTTGCATCTTTGTTTGGTTTTAACTAATAGATTGCGATAATCGGTAATCGATAATCGATTATATAAATCTTTTTAAGGGTTCGAAAATGACTAGGGTTCCGTTTGTGGAGAGGAGAAGGGGAAATGCCTCGAACAAGAAAGAAAAATAAAAAAATAAAAAAAAAAGGAAAGAAAAAGACAGAAAATTAGAGGCGACACTGAAAAGGGGGAAATATAAGTGGATTTTTGGATATTTATAGCGATTGATTTTACCCGGTCCCAAACATCACAGTAAGAAAAGGGCATCGATGCCAATTACCAGTGGGTTCTCAACTTCCCATCCTATTTAAATAATAATAATTTTTAATTGAAAATTTACCATTTCGTTAGATTTTAAATATATGATTTTAAGATATTTACCATTTGTTTTTTTTATAATAGGAATGCACGACAAATTTAGTTGAAAGTTTACTTCTTGATGGTTCTTTCAGTTGACGATGTTCATATTTTATATTTTATGTTTGAATGATGGGATTAATTTAGTGTTTAGGCATATCAAACCCTTAATTTAAAATATTATACGCATCCAGGTCCACTTTCTTATCACGTCATAACATATCATTCATTTATCCTATTAAATTAGGAGCGAATGCACTCTATGAGAAATGGGACACTTGCCCACTCACTTTTCTTATATATATATATATATAGTTTTTTTATCCATATATTTAGAAAACCTACATTTTTGCATCTCAATAAAAATCTTTTAATTTTGGCCCCCTCGATCATATGGTTAGATTCACTTGTTCAAAGGGATAATTTGAAAGTTAACTTTATTTTTTTATTTGTGACAATGACTTTCAAACATACACAAAACAAATATCAAATCAAGATCAAAAATTGAAAATGTCATACAAATGTCTAATCAAGATCGAAAATCGAAAATGATATGTTTCAAAATCATGATCCCCGTGTTCTTCATGTAGCCAAGCGATACCATAAAAGTACATGTGTATATGAGATGACTGCTATAATTAGCGAAAGAGATTAAATGATTAGACTTCTAGTTCAATAAAAATTTAAAAAGTATATAAATTTTGCATTGAAAAGAGAAATGAAGAGTTTATATTTCTTCAGAAAATAATACAACATTATCCTTAAAACTGAAACTGTTAAACTTGAGATGGAGTAATACTTTCACCAATTTTACAAATAAAATACCCAATAAACGTAACAAAAATAAAATAAAATAAGTGATGTTAACCCTGATGGCCAATTCCCAAGAGCATATGATCCAATGATGTAAACATAATTCGTTACCAGATAATCCATTCATGACTATAGTTTCAGGTCCAGGCGTTCATCTCCTTTGGAAGAAGAAGAGGGTCGATGTTCTTGAATTTGGTATGGCCCTCTTGCAGCAGCTCTGTTTGAAAAACATAACAGAATAAAATAAACCAACGTGAAGGCAAAATAGATGGTCCATAATTCACCAACAAAATCATTCAATAAAAGAACTCCCTTCGAAAGTCAAATAAAATTTATAGCTTTTAGGCACCTTATTGTACCCTTTAGATTTAGATTCATCAATTTCACAAGAATTTTTACCGGTTTATGTTGAGAGTTGTCCGCACTGGGAATTTACAAGTTATGTTAATCCACTCATCGCTCCCATGTATTCTTAATAGTTTCTATGCTTTATAGCGCTTCATGTTCATGCCAATGAATTGATCTGTTACCAATGAATCGATCTCAATAGACTCATAACTCACGCACCTATTTTGGAACTCAAAGCCTTATTTGAAGGAAGATAGATTGATATGCTCTATATTTAAATCCATTAAATCAATAAAGCATATTTTGTTTTGATACATCAAAGGGGAGTGATCAATGATACCTTTCTTTCCTCTTCTCAAGGAACCGATAAACTGAAGACCTCCTAGCAATAGGCAAATCTGAATACGTAACACCACACTCAGTTATAATATCGAATCAAACTTTATAATCTTTTTTTTCTTTCAAAAAGATAAATTATTCCTGTAATTTAATTACCAAATCCATTAACTTCAGGCTGTGGAGAAATGCATGCTGCGGCCTCAGAGCTCGACCCCACAACTCCACTTCCGTTTTCCAATATATCCTTACAGGTGTTCGACGAAGTTCCACCAGCTTTTTGATTACCAACGGCTTCGGATCTCGTTTTGTCCTTACAGCTATCCAATGAATTGCAACCACCTGTTTGAAAACTGGGTATCGGCTGAAGATCGTCTCGTGATCTAGGTGTTGTAGCCGCCACAGTGCTGGCGTTTGGGTTCTGATGCAAGATGTTCGACCCCATGCCACCGGAGACGTTGGGGCTGCCTTTGCTGGCAAATTTTACGAGTTCTTTTGCTTTGTCCACTGGACAATTATCAAACACCAGGACTCTACCAGCGTAAAATATGGTCAGTTGGGCAGTCATAGGTTCAATCTTTGTTGCATCTTTGCTGAAAATAATCATGAAAACAAATATCACTCCATTAATGATTGATGTGTTAATAATTAATATTGATGGTTAATATATCATTAAGATAATATCAAGAATATTTATCCATTAGATTTGTAAGTGGTGTAACTCTAGTCAAACTCCAAGTCTTTGATGACAAGACTTATATAAAGAGTATTGTGGAGGATCCTTAAGCCAAGCAATTCACTTAAGAAAATACACCATCTATCAGGATTGCATAAAGGTTTAGAAGCTTCTTTTTACGACTATCAGTTACTCAGATCTGTCTGGATCAAACTGCATATCAATGGCCGGAACTAACACTGATTTTGAACTTTTATTTTCGCATATTCAATTTTGTGTGTTATATATTTAGGTACATATCGATTTAGTATTCATGCTAAATTTCTTACATGATGGCCACAGATTCTAAAGAGCTCTTTCAGAAAATAGTTGTTGTCAAGGGTGATTCTTGAGTCTACAAGGAGGAAAAATGAACCTTGTGATGTCTTTATTTGATGTATCTTCAAGCATATTGTTGGAGGAATCAGGCCTGGCGGGTAGTTTTTCCATCTGGGTCAGTAAATTAACAGTTGAAGAAGCTGTTGCAGCATGAGAGGGTCCGTATTTCACTGTCAATTAACAAGTAGAAAAATGATGTTCAAGCTAAAAAATAAGCGAAAAGGTAAATTTTCAGCATCGTAATTATTAGAAATTTTGCAAGTTAATACAAGCTCAAAGTCTTCCATATCCGGTAGGCAGCAGATCTATGAAGATTATGCGGAATTCGCAGAAATAATTCAGTATATTAATTCCCCCACAATTGCAATATTTTTTTAGATTTAACAGTAATAAAAGCTAAAACAGAAATTGCAGATATAAAAGTAAATAATCACACAAGGAAATTAGAACATAGAGGTCCTACTTATAGATTCGAGGCTTTCAATTTTTCCATCAATTTCAAGGTTGAAATCTCTGAGACTCCCTTTCTTCTTAATATACCGACTCAAAAGGTTGCAAGTATGCATAAAGTTCGATTTTTCCGGCGCCTTTCCGGGCCTCCGGTCGTCTGAGAACTGTTGTAATCCCGACATGTCTACCTATAAAAAAAACCCTCGATTTGCTCAGCTCGGATCTTCAAATCTCAGCAAAAGATTTTTGCAGTTGAAATTATTGTTCATACTTTTCTTGAATCGAAACTGAACTAACAGACTGATTAGCCAAAAGGGTTGGGCGAGAAGAATCTAGATCTTTGGTAAGTAATAGCAAATACCTATCAAAATCTAGAGCTCTGAAATCGGATAAACTATTGTGAGTAGAGAAGTTGTTTTCGTGGTCTTTGAAAAACTTTACCAGTCATGGTAATCGTGATACAGAGGGATTTAGCACGTGATAACTGCCTTCGGATAGATAAGGAAGTGGTAGGGCCCAACGAAGAAACTACTAGAAAAAGTACTAAATGCTTGAAAGAACACGAGTTTTAAACAGATTCTTTTATACACCGATTTTATTTATATATCAATTTAATATTAAAATATATTAATTTTTTAAATAAAAATATATAAATTAATATATAATCATTTAGATCAATATAAATTAAATTGAATTGATTGATAAATATAGCCTAAATCAGACACGTACATTTATTTTCCTACACATGGGTAGGCACCACATGTTTTTCAAGCGTGATATCAATCTCTTAATCATTATTTTAAGTGAACGGATGAGATATCTCTAATTTTGTTTAATAAAAATTGTAATAAAATCTATTTTTATAATTTATAAGTATATCCAATATTTTAACTTTCTCAAATTCTTTAAATTATCAAAATAATTCTATCATTATCGAATATAAACATAGAGGGTAAATAAATCTTAATCTTAATCTTAATTAATAATAAAAAACTTAAAAAATCATTTTTTAGATTAAAAATGTATTTACATGAATGGTCTCGGTCTCGGTCTCGTTCATAGATTGATCATGATAATAAAAGATTGGTGCAAATTATTATTCATTTTGATTTTTAATATTATTATTAAATGACTGTATTATAATAAGCTGATAATAACTAAAAATAAGAATTTATCGTATATAAATCATTTCCAAATTTGTCACCACATCTCACAATATGGACTAATTCGCAGTAATAAATTAGCTTCATTTGATATTTTATGCAATAGTATAATGATGGACGTGATTCATTTTTAGTTATTTTTAGTATCGGGCGAGGGATTTTATTTACAACAGTTGGTTTAGAATCTATGATCATCTCCTAAATCGGAATTGGACGGATAAGATTTAGAGTGATTATTGTTTTTCATTTAGATAATGGATGTGATAATAAAAGATGAGGGATGAAATTGAATGTGGTTGGGTGGTGGAGAGAAATGCTGACTTTTATCTTATGTTACGTTTGAATTGAGTGAATTGGATTTATGGGAGTGATTTGATAGATGGATTTCAAATGACTCCGTTTTGGAAAAATTTGAAATCTATTAAATTAGTTAATAAACATGAGAGGGAATGGACTTGAAATTCATTGAATTCAGTATCCAAATAAGTACGACAGATTTAGATCATAAATTTCAAATCATTCAATTCAAATGCACCATTAACAAATTTCTCAACACTAAAATTATAAATTAATGTTTAAGCACCTTAAAATAAACACTTTGATATAATCATCGTGAAATTTAAAAAATATCTTCGCTTTAGTAATAGCCATGAGATCAATGGATAAATGGATAATACCGGTAGATCACCTATTAACTTCCCAACTTAGTTCTTAATTTTTCATCAGTTTTTTTTTCTTTTCAAACATATGGACGATGATTTTTTCTCTTACCCATAAAATATCATATTTTAATCAGATATTATACATATAAAATATATAAATTTTAAAATTTTATTACACACACGACGCAAATACGTCGGTCCATAGTATTTATAATTATATGTGTCGCCAATATATATATATATATGAACGAATCAAGGCATGATAAGGCACGAATTTACGCATTTACCAGCCGACAGCCCAAACCTATGGACACAAGTCAAACAGCTAAAGGTACGTGTACATAATATATTAGATTAAATATATATATATATATATATATATATTTATGTGTGTTGATTATTTAAATAAATAATTGATATTTATATTCAATTTAAATAAAAGCCTCCTCCGGCCACGTGAAAAATCCATATGAAAAAGAGGTCATTAATTTGTCCTTTACCAACATCACACGTATTTCACAAATCTGTGGTTGGATTTGGAGAGCTGTTTTTCTATGGAGCACCTTGTTTTTTTCTTGTCTCACCATATTAATATATTGATAATCTCGAATATGTGTCTTTGATTTGATTATATTTATAATATTTTTTTGTATAATTCATATGTATTTATGTAAAAGACATTATATTTAAATTATACTTCATCTTTATTTGTTTGAATAGATTTTGACATGAGGTGCATACACTTGTAATATTCTTCATGTAGTTTTAAATAATATTTTTTTTGAGCAATTATTACAATTATTTGGAGAGGATGACGGAGATTCGAACACGAAATCTACGGGTCATAGTTGCAATTGGTGCTAGATGAGCTACAAGTTATCGACATATTTTTTTTATTATTTTGAATAGGTTGTTGTGTTCTAAATTTTTTTCGATCAAGTTTATATGTTTATATTTTAATTTTATGTTTTATTTATTTATTTTATGTTTCCTGAAGGGTGATAGTAAAGAAAAACTTAAGAACAACAGAGATTGTGTAGCACAAAATAAAACTCTCTCATTAAACTGAATGAGTAATAATACATGTATTTATAAATACAATTAGTTACATAAGGAATAACCCACTACTCCACTATCTACCAATAACCACAATTATCTATTAGTAAACATGCACACGATCCTCATGGTTAGTAAGCGTGCACACGATCCACATATGTGCCCCCTCAAGCTCAGGGAGGGATCCAAGACAACACTAAGCTTGGTTCGTAATCGGGTGAACGAGGCAGCTGACATGGGCTTTGTAAAAATATTCGTTGTTTGATCAAATGAAGGCAAGTGTCTTACAGACAAGGCTTTATCCATAATTTTTCTCTAACAAATAATAAATCAAGTTCCACATGTTTGGTTCTTGAATACAAAACCGGATTGGCACTGAGAGCTATGGTGCTCATATTGTCACACCATAAAGCAGGAATTCCAAAAGAAGAACACGCAACACAGACATAAGAGATTTAATCCACTTTTGTGCTTGAACGAGAAACTAGTGGTTGTTTCTTAGAACTCCAAGAGATTGGTGAGCTGCCAAAGAACCATCAAAAGCCCGATGTTGATCGTCGATCATCGGGACCATTGGCTAACCAGCATCGCAATATCCTGTAAGAGTCAATGGTGAACCTGAATTGATTTGAACTCCATAACATAAGTTGCCAGTGAGATAACGTAATATACGCTTCACTGCTTTCCAATGTAAATCTAAAGGACTTTGCATGAACTGGCACACTTTGTTGACACTATAGGCAATATCCGCCCTAGTGATTGTCAAGTATTGTAAGACACCAACCATACTTCTATAGAGAGTAGATCTTCAAGGATCTCCTTGATAGGCCGAGAGCTTAAGTCCCAGAAACCAAAGGATTAGGCAAAGATTTAGCTTTGTCCATTTTGGTTTTGGCTAGTAAGTCCTTAATATATTTGGTTTGAGACATATAAAGACCACCACTGGACAGCTTGGAAACTTCGATCCCTAAAAAGTATGTAAGAGCACCCAATGCTTTAAGGAAAACTGATTATGCAATTGATAAATAATGTTACTGATATTAGCATCATTACTCCATGTTATGATGATATCATCGATATATACAAGAATGTATGTGATGAAATGTTTTTCAAAATAGTGAAGCATCCTCCTTAGAAGCTTGAAATCCCATAAGTTGCAAAGCTAACTTAAGCTTGTCGAACCAGGCACTAGGTGCTTGTTTTAGACCATAGATAGCCTTATAAAGTTTACAAACTAACTCAGAATCATGTGTATGCTGTGCAAAATCGGGTGGCTGCTCCATATAAATAATTTAGTTAAGTGTGCCATTAAGGAAAGCGTTATTCACATCTAGTTGTGGATGGACCAAGTGTTGTACACGGCTATTGTAAGCACGATACGAATGTTAGTTGATTTCACAACAGAACTAAATGTTTTGTAATCAAAGCACGCTGTTTGGAAGTAGCCTTTAGCTACCAATCGTGCTTTATACCATGCCACTGAACCGTAAGGATTATGCTTAATCTTAAAAACCCATCGACATCCAACAATAGAAGCATTAGGAAGTGGTGTGATTAAAGACCAGGTTCTGTTTTTAATCAAAGCATCATACTCAGTCTGCATAGCACCATTCCATTCCATGGAAGACATAGCTTCATTGGTGTTCGGTGGTTCTTTAACACTGGAATGATGTAAAACATAAAGTTTACTCACGATCGATCGCCATAATTTTTTGTTTCCTCACAATCGATCGGTGTGTTTCTCGCAATCGATCACCATAACATTTCACCGGGTTATTTTCTTCCCCTGCTTCGGCGATCGATCGTCATAGGCTTAGCCTCTTTTGACTGCCATATATTTTTGAATCGAATACCTTCCTCTGTCATCTCTGGTAATCTTCCTTTAATAGATGTTCCATATTTCATTTCCTATATCTCTTCTTTTTAGATCGATCGACGATGTCTGAATTTTTCAGAACATGACGATTTTGAGCTTATCTCCATGGTTCTCACCTTACTCCTCCATTTCCAACATTAAAACTTGATAAACTCATACTACCTCAATCTAAGAACATGTTTGTCAACTTATTACAACATATAACATGGAATTTTACACATATCAATTCATATAAGTAACATCATATCTCCAAATGTTCTAAGCACCACCATACACATACACATGCTAAGGAAATCTTACCAAGAAGCTATGAAGTCACTTCACACAACTTTATATCTTGAGTTCCAAGTTGAAATCCAAGAAAAGAAGCAAGAACAAACAAGGAGATAAGGAGGAGCCTGTATAGAGATTGATAGGTGAATTATGGTGTAATGTGTGTATCAAATCTGATCTTTGGTTATATAAAGCCTCCAAACGAAACTCAAATGCATGTGGAATATATCTCAAATTCAAATGCATAAGCAACTCATGTTCTTCTCTTGTCTATATCATCAAGTCATGTACACATAACACAACAACATCATTTAGTTGTTCTCAACTATGTTTCCCTCAATAACCATGTACAAAACCAAGTCCCTATCATGGTTCATGCTCCACTATACCCCTTGCTACAAATTCAAACAATGTATTCACCAACATGTCAAGCCAATACATACATATATGTCTATGTTCTCAACTCAATATATATAGAATATGCTTAGCATGCTCGATTTAACTCGAACTCGAGTCCACATCAACCACATCATGTCGTAATTATCGCATAATTACGCAATAATCACATCAAGCATATATGATTCATATCAAGGCTTTACAACTTTATCTCCGCCATTATACTCCGAGCCAATGGTGAGATTTGACAGAGAATTGGTCACATGATGTGAGACACCAGAATCAGGATACCAACACTCCTCATCAATCATCATTTCTGGTTTGGTTACTGCCACCGCAGCCGTGCGAGGATAACCTACAGACATGTTGTTCATTTGAAAAGATTAAGGGTTAGAACTCACTTTTCTTTGTTGTGGAACAAAATCATTGTCAAACCGATAGTAGCATCTTTTTGCTACTGTCCAACATATCCACAAATTTGACATATGGGTCGGTTGCTATTGTTGTTCCATGGCTTCTTTCCACCTCGATATCCACAGCATCATCCACGCCCCCTGTTTGCAGCACCTGAGAAATTATTGTCACGTCCCTTGAATTGTGACAGAGTAGTAACATTAATAGTGAGGATGGATCCTTCAGTGTTTGTAGAATAGGACTCAATACGGCCTTCATGAGACAACAAAAGAGCACTCACATCTGCAGGAGATAAGGCTTCCACTCGTGATGTTATATTGATCACCACTGACTCATATTTAAGCCCAATTCCTCCTAGAATATGGAGAACTTGATCCTCCTTTGATGTGGAATGACCACAAACAGCTAAAGTGTCCACATAGCTCTTCATTTTGCTGAGATAGTCTTTCATGCTTATACATTCCTTTTTCAGTTCTGTAATTGCAACTTGTATTGCATTACTCGAGCTTTAGACCTTGTAGCAAAAATGTGGCAAACTCTTGTCCAGAGTTGTGCAGATGTAGAGCAACCACTCATTGATCCTTGCATGCCTTCTGCCATTGAGGCTAAAAGAAAAGAGAACAATAGATGGTCATGTCTGGTCTAGGTAATATACAGGGGATTGACAATTCCAGAAGCTCCCTCTGTATTTATCAATCTGGGCGGAGCAAACGAATCTTCCGATATGAAGGATTCAAGTCCCGAATCTTTGATGTCTGCGAGAGAAGAAAGTTATCATCGACAAGTTTTACTGAATTGATCTGGTTGGATGGATTAACCAACATAAATATCGGATTAGGTGGAATATTGGTTTGTGCGCTGAATTCTACATGAGACGAGACTTCCGCCATTGCTCCGGCTCTTGATACCAAGTAAAGAAAACTTAAGAACAGAGATTGAGCAGCACAAAACAATACTTTCTCATTAAACTGAATGAGTAATAATTATTAGATTGATTTATATATATATATATATATATAGATATATATATATATATATATATATATATAATATACATAATATACATATATAATATAATATTGGTTTGGCGCCTTCAACATATAAAAATATAACCTTGAAAACTCCATTTTAATTGAGGAGGAGTGTAAACGAATCGAACATGTTCATGAACATTTCGAGCCGGCTCGAAAAGTATTTGATTCATATTCGAAATTCTCGAATTCGAGCCGAACTCGAACATGTTCGAACTTTTTTTCGAGCCGAACTCGAGCCCAAATTACTTTGTTCGATAGTTCATGAGCCGCTCGCGAACTTTAATATTTTATTAATATAATATAATTATATATAAAATAAATACATTTTTAACCTTTTGGTTATTTATTTTCGAGCAATAATTCGAATAGTTCGCAAACATGTTCGAATATTACTAGCCGAACTCGAACTCGAACTTTGATTCGAGCCGAACTCGAGCCAAATTTTTAAAACTATTCGAACTTCGAATCGAACTCGAGTTCGAATATAAATATAAATATTTCGAGCCGAATTCGAACCTTAAAATTTTCTGCAGATTCGGCTCGATTCGGTTCGTTTACACCCTATACGCCATCCAAGATTGCGTTTCTGGTTATTTTGGTAAACATTTTTAAAATAGGCTATTTTGTTAAAACCAATTTTTTTTGGTTATTTTATGAAAAATCCAAAAAAACATGCTAACGCTATTAGACATACGAGTATTTTAGAAAAAGATATAATATCGATTGCATTAAAATTTCAAAATATTAAGAGAATATTCATTAATATAAAATAGAGTAATGGGGTAAAAGCAAGTAAATCAACGATCAACATGCAGTTGTTAGATTACGGCTTTGGGGTAAATTCTTGGTTTCAATATCATCCATTCGTTTGATTTGTTTAATGTTTGGATTGTTGCTACCATATGACAAAGTGCCTCGAGAAATGCAACACTCAGGATATTCTCATTCAAATATTGACGAGCCCTTAAAGACATCGTCAACCTAACTTTTTTTTTTAAGAAATACATGCAAGATATTTCCTGAAGAATGCAGTATTTCATTTATATCATCTTATTTTCAGCATTTATAAGTTTATAAAACCTTATTGTTTTGTAGAAGATGATGATCAATATATGACGTAGAAGATAGACTTGTCAAGTGGGCTGGGCAAGCCCATCAACCCAGAACAGGCCGATTAAAGCCCAGAACCGACATAACCCCTGTTATTGTCTAACATATTGTGACAGACTAAAGGTCTTCTTCAATATACTTTTTTATAAAACAAAAAGGTCTTATTCAATACGTACATTTCACAGCTTTCTTGGAAATTCAAATATTGTCATCTATTTCTAATTGAAACGTAATCCAATTTAGTAGGGATTTTCTTTAGAAAATTGAACCCTTATGTAAATTAAAGGCGGGTGAAAAAATCTCTGAATTTGGTCTCACTACTTCCTTATGGTTAATTTGATGTTGCCATTGAATTTCTAGACAGCAACAACTCATCCCTTCCCGAACTGAGATGAACAAGTAAATTTGCACTTTATGATGGTAATTGTTCTTTTTTTTTGGGTCACATTCTACACATACAAAAGAAATTAACAGCGTTCATAAATTATCGATATGTGTGTTTGTGGCTTTGTTATTGATCTAATTATTCGTTATTTTCTTGAAAAGGATTCGACGGGAAAATGGCCTTTTAAATTGATAGTGTTGTTTGTACACAAATGTAAGGTTTAAAAAATATATAATTACTAAATAATTAAATAGAATAAAACAAAAGACGAAAATCTTATGTTTTTTATTAAATCGTCGTGTAATTTTGATACATAGGATGTGATTATTTAACTACTGTTAGCCAATTGTTTGTGTTGTGAAATTACTCAAAACATTCAAATTAACCCGACAAACACAAATTGAATACTCAGCTCACGAATCAAACAATTAAACAAAACAGGTTAAAATGCAATAATTAAATGACATCAGATTTACATGGTTCGGTCAATAAATTGCCTACTTTCTCAGGAAGGCAAACTTATTTATGAACAAATGTTCCCGATACAATACAATAGAACACCAAAAACTCGAATTCACCCTCAACTACACTTCTATGTTTTTTTAATACAATCACTCAAGAATTCACTTTGTCTCTTAAATCTCTCAAAAAATGATCTATGTGTATCTCTATCATTTAAGTGCATTCCCTTGTAAGCTCTATTTGCCGGTGTACTTCTGGAGTTCCTCCACATCTCTATTTATAGAGTAATCAGACTCTCATTGTGTAGCACTTAGTTGGTTAGACAATTAATGGTAACCTCTTATCAGTTACTCAACTTCCTAACTTCTGAACATGCAATCACTTATCATCTATTTTCTTTATTTCTTGACATCTACGTAGTTGATCATCGCTTGAGCAGATATCCATCAGCTAAACCGATCATCCTTCAACTCGTCAGTCTTTTCTTCCTGCTAGACACGTGTCCTTCTTATCAGCCCAAACTCATCAATCATGTTATCATTAATAGAGATCATATCAGCTGACCTGTTCAGTACCAGATCAGTTCACCTGATCAGCTCTTCTTTGAAAGTATTCATTCATAAGACAGACTTCATTACCTGACCAGTTCACATGATCAATCCAACTGATCTGCTCACCTGATCAGTTCCTCGCTCGTTCGAATTACTTATAGACCCATCTAGATTGACCCATAACGAATTCCACACATCTAGTTTTAAAAACAACGTCTATCTCTACTGTTATATAGCTTTATAAATAATATGTGAGATAGTTGTAAAATTTTATATCTATTACAAATTAGATGGACTGATATTCTAATGCATATATTACAAATTCAAAAGTTTTTTTTTCTATAAAGGTGACACTTGTAATTTTCCCTTAAATTAATGTATTAGATTTGACTTGATCATTCTAATTTTTTTAATTACAATTGACTATTTTTAGTAACGTATTATACATGAAATGGAGCACAATTTTAAAATAGTCTATTCGAAACAAAGAGTATACCTAGCTTTTTACGATAAAAATTAGACCTAATCTTCAACGCAAGATTAGTATTTGAGAATGATTTTATTCCTTAATCAATTGCTTTAGAGTGTAAACTTCATAAGTACAAAAATTAATTAGCAATAAATATATTAAAAATGTTAAACGTGCAAGGCTAATATTAGTCAGAGTACAACTCAACAAGCCATGTGAACAAACTTTGGTTTACACTCGCACACATAAATGTGTACGCCATTTATAAAATTGTCTACGCCAATGACCAACTCTCACATCTAGAACTAGTGGGATTAATTATTATTCTTGTTTTATTTTGGACGGACTTGAGTATATCTCGAACTAGTCGGATTGATTATTATTCTTGTTTTATTATCTTATTTTATTTTGGACGGACTCGAGTATATCTCGAACTAGTCGAATTAATTATTATTCTTGTTTTATTTTGGACGGACTCGAATATATCTCAAAGTAGTCGGATTGATTGTTATTCTTGTTTTATTATTCTTATTTTATTTTGGACGGACTCGAGTATATCTCGAACTAGTCAAAGTGATTATTATTCTTGTTTTATTTTAGATGGACTCGAGTATATAGTAAGTATAGATAGAAGAAAGTATTACATCTTCTATTCTTTTTATTCCATCACCAACTATATAAATTATCTTAATAATCATAATTGTAATTTATTTAGCAAGAAAGCATATCCAGTACAAAAAAAAAATCAAGAAAACGTAGGCATTAAGAAATAGCACTATTAGCTAGTAATTGCGAGTCATCACGAGCAAGTGTATAATCAATTATCGAGCAAGTCCAAATGACAATTATTTTTTTTTAGTCAATTATTATGGCAACAACACTCTAGGTTCTGTTTGGGTGTTTAATATATGAAAATCAATATTAAAGGTCGTCCACTTTATTTATAGGGTGCTTGTAAATATTTTTGTAAACTGCTTATCAGCTTTTCAGATAAAAATAAATAAATTTTGAGTGTTTTATTTCATTGCTTCTGCTATTGCTTATCTAAAAATAAGCAGAAAACAACAGAAGCAGAGAAGCAGATCACGATAAGCTTTTTATTGCTTAAGTTGTTTGGTGGTAATCTTAATTTTATTTTATTAAGCTGTTTTTTATTTTATTTTATGAGCCAATACATACAAATTTGTTTTCTAAATTACTTTTCATTTAAATTTCTAGTTAAGTAGTCATCGACGCACATGTACATGAGTATCAGACATTGTAATTTTGATTTTAAAAAAGGTATTAATTTTTTGACAAATGATAAATTTATATTCACAAATCAATTTATCATTTTTAGCACATATGTTATCTTAATCATTATAGCGATAATATGTATATTGCCGGAGCAGCATTCAAATTCAAAATGAGAGAAGACAAGTGTCCTCCCATACATAAAAAATATAAAAACTTTATTACCATAAATACTTTTTTTCAAATAAATTTCATTTTACCAACTTAAAATTGCATTTACACGCAAAAATTTATGTACCCCCAAATTTATTTATCCTCTAATTTTTATGTTGATATTTTTTAACTCCTAAACAAAACTTTTACATCCGCGTCATTGTATATGTATGTTAGAAAAATGCTTAATGAATTAGAAATTAAGCATTAAAGACCAAATGATATGTTCTGAAGGTCACAATTAATCATCATATGTTGTCCCGATTGATCACATGTACGAGAAAAAAAATTACCAAAATTCTGCCAGGTGTGATCGATCGCCATTCCAGACACGATCGATCGCGCCTGGCGTAGGCGCAAAGGTAAAGGGCGCGATCGATCACGCTATATTCAGTTTTGTTGGTTGGGTGCATCACTTCACAAATTGATGTATTTTTTCTTGAATTGTTCTCCAATTGGTATCCCGATGTGGCATTACTTGGTCTACTATATAATGAACAACTCCTAGACATTGTAAACATGATATTTTCAAAAAATCACTTGATATTCTAGAGCAAAATCTTGTGCATTTTGTTCATCCCATTCCTTGTTCATTTTGAGTGCTTTCAAACCTTGATAATTTGAGGACCTGTGATTTGGAGTACTCCTATCATAAGTCATAGTCGTTGTATCTTGGGAGACAAATTGCCATAGCAAACTGTTAGCACCAAGGCGAGGCAATATCATCTTAAGGACAGCGATTACAAATCTCGTCTCGACATAAACTTTGAAGCCATTGTTATTTTATTACTACATTCCTAAAATACACGGTGAAAAAGAAAGAAAAAATCAAACAACAATGTAGGCTATGAATCTAATACAACACAAGTTTAAAAAAAATATTATTTCTTCTAAAATCTATCATAATCAAATTTGACCTTAAATTAAGTTAGTTTTTAAAATTAGCCTTAATTATGTTAAAGTCCAAATATATCCTTTAAACTCATTCATATTAGATTTTCAATACTTATAAATAATTAGCTTTTTTCTTATTATTCTTCTCATTAGTAATTTATATTTCGTTACTCTTTTTATAATTAATATTATCAATATCTATTTTTAAAAAATGCATGTTAATATAGTATAGAATAAGTAAATTCTCTGAAAAAATTCCATACGAATAACGAAACATGCCTTTGTTTTGCTCAAATAATGATAAAACACGTAGATGAAGCGTGTTTCAGCGCAAAGGCCGCCAATGATTGATCCTTCCTTCCACACTACAAAAATACACAAAGTAAGTTTCCTACTTCACACACACACACACAGGCACATTCATATATATATATATATATATATATATGAGATACACACAGACACATCCTACTCCTATGAACCTATCCCTGTCTTATTCTGCTTATTATATTATATACCCTAAAAAGGCTAAACAGATTATTTTGTGGACGAGATAGAACCCAAAAACCAATCCTTTCTTGCTCTATCTGCTCCATTAATTAGGAAAAAGGAGCAAAAGACAAAAAAGTTTTTTTTTTGTGGCAAATTCTCTTGTTGTTTTTTGTTTTATGAAATGTCTTTCATGTACATGTTCTTCATCCCCGAGGAGGCGAAGGTGGAGGAAGAAGGCGAGTGGGACAAAGAGAAATTTTATGATATATAAAAATTAAGTTTTTTGTAGAAATTAATAGAATTTAGATATTCAGAAATCGTGTGTTTTTGTACAAGCACTTGATTTGATCTTCTTCATCTGGTAATTTTGTTGTGTAAAACTCTGATTTCTGAAAACCCAGTTTCAGATTCTTGATTTTGGTTCTGATCTTATTTTTTTAATATTTCTTCTAGGGATGTCAACAGGTGTAATCGATGATTCAATGGTGATAGCTACAGGGCCTGATGGGCCCGGGAGCACAAATCCTTCCGGCCAAATCGAGTTGGAATTCGCCGAATGCGATTGTTGCGGGCTGACAGAAGAATGCACCCTTTCTTACATTGAAAAGATTCGTGAAAGGTATTGGTCATGAACGACAAACTAATGAATTGCATCGGGGTGGAATTAACTATCTTTATTTTATTTATTTTTTTTTAATTTGGAGAATGCCTAGAATAATTTGGCTAGTGGATCTGAGAACTTATTTATTTCTTCTTGTTCAAAATCAGCCAGCTAAGTTCTTGAACTTGCTCATGGTCAAGACCTCCGCCTTTGCCAATTGCCATGAAGAAAGTTATTTTAGGATTGATTGAAACTATATCTGATATTCTTAGTTAGTTTCAGTTTAAACTGCTCTGAATCAGGTACGGTGGAAAATGGGTTTGCGGTCTATGTGCGGAAGCTGTGGAAGATGAAATCTTGCGTTGCCAAAAGCTGATAAGCCCGGATGAGGCTATGACCCGGCATTTCAGCTTCTACAACAAGTTTCGAGCTTCGGGCCCTCCCAAGGACCCAACTGTGCATTTGATCCGGGCCATGAGTCAGATTCTGAGAAAGAGTTTGGATAGCCCGAAATTTCTGAGATCACTGCCAAATAGCCCGACAAGGAACAGAGGAGAACTATTAGACGGTACCGTGTTAACTCGGTCAGGGAGCTGTATGCCGAGTTTGACCCTGGTTGAGGCCGAAGTGGTCAATTCGAAGATAGTTTGATCTTGGCTGATGATATCTCATTACCGTATTGTGGAAAAAATAAAAGCAAACACAAAAGTTTAAGGATGAAAAGAGTAGATGCAAAGGAAATTACTGCTCAACTTTGATGATTGTATCAGCAAGTGTAAAATTGGCTTATTTCTGGATTATTTGATGACTCAAACTCATGATCAAATTGATTTGTATGTGTTAACCTCGTCGTGCGTGCAACTTAGAATTGTCCTTTAACCTCGTCGTGCGTGCAACTTAGAATTGTCCTTCTGTTCGCCCTGCATAATCCCTTTTACTAATGTTTTATGATGACAGATGAAGTTCCTGGATTGCAAGCAGTAATGGTTAGGAACCAAATCGTGTTTTGGTACCCTTTGGTTCTACACCATAGCTTGTAAATAGACATTTCTCTCATGTGATTTGTAGATATGCATTTTACACCATGTAGTTTGCAAACATAGCATACTACTCCCTCACACGTTACATACAGAGTTGATGTTTTGCACCTATTCGCAAACCAAAGTAGGGTAAACTGTCTAATTTAAAAACTCATGGAGGTTAACTATCTATTTTGAAAACTACAGCGGGGCAAACAACCTATTTTAAAATCACATGGATGTAAATTCCCTATTCGAAAAATCATATTAGGTTCATTACCAAAAAAATCAGCAAAAAAAGTATAGCAAAAATCAGGGGGTAACGAGTTTTTGAAGCGGGGCCGGCCCTAAATTTGGCCAAAAGCGCCCCACATATTAAATAAATTAATATCGATATATATTTCATTTTTTGGGTGAATCATACCATGACATTATTTAATTTTATACCAAAACTCATGTGTTCATATTAGAAAAAGGTTTGACATTTTAAAGGGAATGAGAACAAATTAATAAAGATACGATAGCTTAAATATAGTTTTATAATGCTCATTATAAATATTTACTAGATAAAACATAACATTCAATCATGAAACTTACTTTTTGTTTTTCAAAATTGATTTATACTTAATAATTTTTTTAAGAAATGATTACGCTGGATTGGGCGGGTTAAACTCATCATATTCATGGGGCCAGATAGGGCGGGTTTATGATAAATCTTTTTGCAGCAAGACGAATCGCGAGCCCCCCTGTTGCTATCCCTAATAATAAGGCCCTTGTCTTTAATTTTGTGGTGGGCAAAATAATTCCTTCGCTTTTTCCCTCTTGCGGTTGTCTGTGCTATATTAGACCAAAACTAATGGTCTCATGTGTTGAATAAAAGCGTTGTGGTTTCAATAATGTGATAGTCCGATCTTAATGTGATATTTAATTATCACACAATGATTAATTTGTATAAATAGCGAAAGATTTATTTCAAATTTCTTGTTAAGTGGCCCTAAAAATTTTTCGCGTTTAAATGATACATAGATAATTATACCAAAATATATATATAGTTACATATTTCATTCACAGACAATACATCATTCATCTATCACATAACACTTAAAGTCTTTGAAAATGTTATAAGTCAAATACAACATACACGAGACATACTTCGCTAAATTTTTTTTTCTTAAAAGTAGAATAATACTACTGAGAAATGAAAACCATGCATAAACCTGAGCTCACTTATCATAGAGCTCGGTTATCTCTAGATGTATTAGCGTAAGCATCAGAATATTGTCCTCATGCAAACCCTGTTGCAAGTAGATTCATGAATAGTTTGTAAAAGAAAACTATAGATGAATTGAAGTTGTTTAGTTTTATTTAATCGATAAATGATTGTCTTTACTACTCATCAAAAGGACAGCCCTCAGCCGAATCACTAGTGGCATCGGTTCCAATTTAATGGTAAAATACAATGAAAAACCGCAAAAGAAAGTAGGAATAATAACTTTTGGCGAGCTTATCTATCTATTTGGAAAATGAAAAAGGACAACTGGGGTTTTTCACCCACACATATTATGTGTTAATATTGGTGTACATCCGATGTGTAGAAGAAAAAACCCCAATTCTATATGATTGTAAACACTCGTTGAGATGTTATTATATTATATTTTAGGTGGAAAATTCAAACGAACACCAAAACTGAAATTTGAAACTCAGAATTACACCAAAGAACTAGCGGAGAACAATGTTTCATTAAAGAGAATATGTGGTTTGGGGTACGTTTCCATGAAAACAATTTTTTGATTTGTTTATATTCGAGTGTAGGAAGTAATAATAAAAAAAAAGTCAAATACTTATATTCCTATCTGCCAAGCTGGCAAGTAATGCACCATCATGTTGGGGAGCACTGTAGTAAATTTATTTTGTCATTATTCTTATTTAAGATCATGTCTTTGTCTTTTCGAAATATATATTCCAAGCTTTATTTTTTTCATCTAATCCAAATTATAGATCCCCACAGGGGAAACAATCATAAAAAATTCTGTTGGAAAATGAAATAAATAAAAGAAAAAGAAAAAAATGTTTGAGAGTTCGATTGATCGAGCCATGTTTCTGTTGCGTGAAATGATGTGTTCATTCATGTTTGAGTGTGGATTTTCGCAATGTAGTGCCTACAAATGGTGTCCATTTGGAGTTATTTATTGATTTACTAAAAATACAACTAATCACTCACTTGTTTAAAATTGGATTTCGAAAAACTACATCAATTAAAAGATCAAATTGTGAGCATTTAGTTTGTTCATCATATTTCTTCTTGTTGAGTGTTTTGAATCTTTGTGGTTTGAGGACTTATGATTTGGAGTGCTCCTATCACAAGTCATAGTTATTGTATCTTGGGAGACAAATTGTCATAGCAAACCGGTGACACCAAGGCGGTGCAATATTGTCTTAAGGACGGGGATTACAAATCTCGACATGACATAAAACGTTGAAGATATTGTTATTTTGTTACTAAATTTTTGAGATACACTTCGAGAGACAAAAGTTCGACAACAAATTCGATCTTAACGAAGTTTCCACGCAATGGCTTGTGTTGGCAACACGGTTCACGGACCCAATAAACATGATAATTGGTCTAAAAGTTTAATAAATACACACTAAGACTTTTAATTATTCTAAGATTAATTGTGATTTGAATATATATTATAATGCATATGGATACAGATTAACTAGTTATGTTTTAGATAATTAGAAGGGAACGCAGCAAATTTTATAATTTTGGATTGAGCTAGTCTTTCTTTATAAACCGAAGCCCCACTTGTTTGCTTACCAAATTATAAACCCACATCCGAGTAGTTACACACTTATGGTGTGTTTGCGATTGCTTATTCAAAGCACTTCTATGTTGCTTTTGCTTAAAGTTGAAAAAAGTTGATTTTAAGCAAAAGCATTGAGTGTTTGTTATTTAAATAAAAAAGCAGGTTAATAAACTTAAATTAATTACGAAATTGCCACAAAACAACTTAAAGCAGTCAAAAACATGGCATGACCTGCTTATCTGCTTCTGCTTTTCTGTTTATTTTTAGAGAAGCAATAGCAGAAGCAAACAAATAAAACACCCAAAAACTGCTTTTTTATCTGAAAAGAAAATAAGCAGTTTCATAAACAATTGCAAACATCTACTTACACCCTTCATGGAGATCAGCCCACTCCAATAGTTGTTTGCTAAGTTTTCTTCTACCATGTCTACGTAAGGGTGGGATTCGGGTAATAGGATATTTGGGATCAGGTAATTGGGATTTTCCAGATTCATACCAGACCAGAACTCGAATCCGAGTAAGTTGGGTATCCAGATTCGAGTAACTAAGAACCAGCTCTTTTAAATAATAAAAAAAAATCTTCAAATGCATCAAATTCGAGCAAATCATTTACAAACCATACTATACATAGGATTCGATTTTTTATAGGCCAAAATGTATAGGAGAAAAACCCAATTTTTATAAGCCATTGAGTTTCTTCACTTTCTTGTAGAATCTAGTAGTAATGGGAATCGGGTATATTCTGGTGATTGAGTTTGGGTATTCCAAACTCATACCTGATCCTAAACAAGAATAAGTTGGATACTCAAATTTAGGTTTCGGTACCTTAATATCCCTACATGATCGGTCGGATCAGAACCGGAAAACTGAACACAACCCCCCAACGAGTCCCACCCCTATGTACATTTCCAAATACGGAATCCCACACATACAAACGATGCATACTAATACGACCAAGTTTTGGCCTAATATATAAAGTTCGTAAAATTATCTCAGTATAGAAGGCCGACATCGATTTTTTTAGTTGCCAAGCAAAGGCATGCGACCTAGCGGGATTATGCGAGTAGGGCTTGTCACATTTGTTCCAGGTTGGGACCTGCAATGTGTTGGTTTCCTTAAATTCGATTGACATGGTTCAGTTTTATGATGCAAAATTGTAGTTTTTGTCATAAAATTTTAATAGAGAATGATTAGATTAATATCATAAAATTTGAATTGATCTTGGTTACGGATACTCGGCAATAGAATGATACTACCTCACCTTATTTTACTTGACCGACCTCCCGACCTGCTTGGGTTAAAGTGAAGATCATTCAGCATTGATCCCAACCTATCGACCTCCCAACCTGCTTGGGTTAAAGTAAAGATCATTCAACATTGATTCTAACCTACCGACCTCCCGAGCTACTTGGGTTAAAGTAAAGATCATTCAACATTGATTCTGACCTACCGACTTAATCATCGTTTTGTCTCCGAGATAATCACAACTTCAAACAAGAAGACCTAACTCTCCGAGCTCCTATATGATCGATCAGCGATGATGCTCATTAACCTGGAAAGCTCCAGACCTCTTGCCTCTAATAATGATTTGACCAAGTCCACATTGATCAAGCACGTCCCGAGATTTCAGTAAGTGGAAATGAATAACGACTTTATCAGTTGGCAGACATGCTCCGGAATCTCGGGAATCGTGTAAATCGTGGCCTTACTGCATTAAGATGTATCTTCATGAGGTAAACTCTATAAATAGGGCATTAATAGAAGATTTCAGGTATGCTTTTTCACATATACACACCCACCTAAATCAGCTATATTTATTGCGATTTTCCCATTATTTCCCGGGATCTGACTTGAGCGTCGGAGGGGACACGCCGGAAAAATCTTCCGGCACCCTTCTAACACTTATTTCATGTCTTGAACCGGTCATTCAGGACATATATCTTTATATTTAGCCCTCCAAACAGCATAAAGAAAGGTAATCCCATTCTTCATTGATACTCTGCAAATTATCATCATCTTTGGGAGTATCAGTTACCCTATGTGGCTTTGCCCCATTAGATAGATCCATGTTGTCTTTACTATTTAAAATTATATAATATTTTAAATAATTTTAACTATCAGTTTATTAACGGGTCTAACAATATGATATGTTTAAATGTATGTATAGGTAGCGGGATATGACATACCAAAGGGAACCCAAGAGCTAGTAAATGTGCAGACAATTGGAAGGGACCCTTCTCTCTGGGAAAACCCTCCCGATTTTTGTCCCGAAAGGTTCATCGGGAAGACTATTGATGTAAAGGGTCAAGATTTTGAGCTATTGCCATTTGGACCGGGACGGAGGATGTGCCCGGGCTACAGTTTGGGCCTCAAGGTGATCCAAAACAGCTTGGCTAACCTACTGCATGGATTTAACTGGAGACTGCCAGACAAAATGCAGCCCGACGATTTGAACATGAAAGAGTTTTTTCGGGCTTTCCACCCCAAGAAAGACCTCAGGGTGGTTAACGGTCCGGATCAACCGGAACCGGTCCGGAACCGGACCGGTCGGTTCCGGTTCCAAACCGGAACCGGTTGATCCGGTTATAAACCGGAATCCGATCCGGGTTTTGCCCGGATCGGATCGGTTCCATAGGTCCGGAACCGCCAATCCGGCGGTTCCGGTTCCACCGGTTCCGGTTCCGGACCGGAACCGGAACCGGTTAAAAAATAAAAAAAAAATGGGGAGGGTTCCGTTGGCCAACGGCATTGTAGCCGTTGGCCAACGGACTGCCGTTGCCCAACGGCTATTTTAGCCGTTGGGCAACGGATTAATTAAAAAAAAAAATTTTTTTTTTTTTAAAAAAAAAATTTTTGCTTCTATATATACCTCATTTTTCCTCTTCAATTTTTCATCTCCAACTCTCTTACTCTTACAATCCTAATCTTGATTACAATTATCTCGTTTTTCCATATTTCCACTAATACGATGGCATCTTCTTCTACTGGTCGTGGTGGTGCCTCAAATCCACATTTATTCCAAGAAAATTATGATATATTTGCCGAGTTTGATAATGCTTATGATGTTGAAGAAGCGGAACACGTTGCAGAACCGGCGGCCCCCCAAAATCCGGCCCCTGGCGGGTCATCCGCGACTACTGCCGCTTCGAGTCGCACGAGTAACCGTCCCAAACGAAGCAAGGTATGGGATCATTTTGACGTCGAGACAAAACCAGGTACGAACGAATCTGTTGTTATTTGTAAAATATGTAAAACCACGTATAATTATAAAACAGGTGGTTCCGCTGGCGGTACCGGAACTTTTAAGAAACATCTAGTTAAAAAACATAATTTTGATGATGTTACTTTACAACCATTAGGTAGAGAACCAACCCAACTTCAAATTAATCCTCAGTCTGGCACTAATTTTATCTTAACACCGGAAATGAACAAAAGATTATTCGTTCGTTTTATTGTAAGATGCGAACTTCCTTTTTTGTTTTCTGAAAAAGATGGCTTTGTTGAATTTTCTTCTGGTATCCAACCATGTTTTAGACATATTTCTAGGCATACTTTGAAAAGAAATATTGTCGATGTGTTTCTTGATTACCGTAAGACTTTAGTTGATCATCTTTCTTCTATTAACTGCAGATTAAGTTTAACAACTGATATTTGGACGAATACCGCATTACTTTCTTTTCTTGTTATTACTGGTCAAATGTTCATTACAGATGAAAATTTTGACGTACTAGAGTGGTGGAAAGCAAACGCAAGACAATATCCAGTCTTAGCCAAAATGGCTAGAGATGTATTTGCAGTCCAAACATCCAGTGTTGCATCAGAGTCGGCATTTTCAACTTGTGCTCGGCTCATTGGAGACTTTAGAGTTTCTCTACAAGCAGAATCATTGTGCATGCTTACGCTGCTAAGAGATTGGTTCGATGCTGAGAGAAGAAATAAGAGAGAAGGAGGAATCGACGAGTTCTGCAATGAAAGTTCTGAAGAAGAAGAAGAATTGGCCAAGACTATACTTATAAATTATGATGAGTAATGTATTTTTGTTATGAATTTCAAATGATGTATCTTTTATGTTGTTTTCCATATTCAATAAATGATATATTTCCTTTACGATAAAAAAAAAAAAAAAAAGGGTTGGCCAAACCGGTTCCGGTTGGAACCGGTTTAACCCGGTCCAATCCGGCAAATCGGAACCGTGGTTCCGAACCGGATCGGTTCCATGGCATTAGCCATGGAACCGGAACCGGACCAATCCGGTTCAGAACCGGATTGGTCCGGTTCCACAAAAAACGAGTCCGGGACCGGTCGGATCCGGTCCGAATCCGGTCCGATCCGGCCCACGAACACCCTGAGAAAGACCCGACTTGTTGTCGTGGGAGAGCGGAGGCTTCCACCGGAGGTTTATTCTTTCTAGTTATTCTTAATGTAATATTATTGTGGCTGTTTCTTCGTGTATTAGCAATAAATTTGAACAATTTGTTTTTTTTTTTATGACGAGGAAATCGCCGCCGCTATCATGTGGTGCGTGTTTGGTAAATCCTTAGTTGCTCAATATCTTGCAAACCACGCTAATCAGGTAAACAACACTAGGCAAGCCCTGTGCGATAAGCTCGGACCGAAAAAGTATTGGCAAGGGAATCAAACTTATGACCTTGCAGTCCAAGCTCACATACTCCACCGATTCGGACATCCCCTTGGGAACTTGAATAATAATCTGTTTAGATTAGTAACACTGAGGAACTTAGTGTAATGAGAGAGTCTTTGGATAAAACATAAGAAAATATAAATTATGATGGATATACATATTTGTCTTGCAGTTTTATGCTGATACAAGTTGTTTTGTGACTGGATATGAAGGTCTGAAGTAGGTCAAGGATCACTTTTGAGTTTTGAGTTTAATCCGAGTATTTTCGAATAATCTGAATTCAAGTTTAATTGCTCAATTAAAATGTACATTAATCGATCTCGAACTCGAATTCTGAGAGCATCTAAAAGAAGTTTGTAGAGATAAAATCGTTAATATTCTACGTTTCAAGTTCCAATTCTTTTTCAACATATCAATCAGAAGTATTTAAAGAGCTAAAACTAAAAAATGTTGAGTATTCTTTTCTGAAGTAAAATTAGATAAATACTTGAGAATAAGATTTAAGCAATGAAACCGTTTATCAGTGTCTTTCTTGTAAAGTTATACCATTATATGCCATTGAGTCGGGCTGGCCCGATCAGAGTTTGTACGACCCAATAAAATTGGGCTAAACCTAATCGAAATGTGTGTTGTGCGGAGCTTAATTGTTTTTAGTGTTCGACGTGCTTAAATTATGAACTCGCTTGAGTTTCGACTGGTCGATCCATTTAAATTCGATTCCACATACTATTTTTCTTAGAGTCCAAGAACGGATATTCGAATTGTTAGGAATTTCTTTGTGAATTATATTAAAACTTAACAAAGAAAAATGAATTTTGATTTTTTTGAGTGCTGCAATCGTTCGGCGTATGTCGCCCAATCGATCGAGACAGTGCAAACGGAAAAAAAAACGTTTTTCTGTCTTGGGCAATCGATCGCCCGAGGCAGAAATTTGGAAGAAGAAGGCGCGATCGATCGCGCCTCTGAGAGCTATCGATCGCGCCCTGCACAGGGTGCGGACATTCGCGTTTGGTTACGTTTTTTCATGATGGGACACCTCTAGATGGTGTCTTTTGATGACACTACATGGTCTAGTATAAAAGGAACAACCACTGAACTAATTACGTACAGTTTTTTTCGAAACACAAACACAAGATTAAAGCAAAATTCTTGCAAAATTTCTGCACAATCATTTTGTTCATCCTTCCTTTTGTTGAGCACTTTTAAACCTTTGTGAATTAAAGAATTTGTGAATTGAAGTGCTTCTTTCACAAATCGTAAGTCGTTATATATTGAGAGACAAATTGCAATTGAAACCGTTAGCAACAAAACGGTGCAATATTGTCTTAAGAACGGAGATTACAAATCTCGCCTCAACGTTCTTCGTGATAATCCATTTCATCTCCCCCTTGCCTTTCATAGACAAACCATAATATTTTGTACAACACGAATAAATACTTCTTAGTTTAATACTTATAAATGATAATTTGATCATACTATTTGTCAATTTGATCAAGAAATTAAAGTTTATATTCAATTTTTTGACGTCTTTGGTGATTTTATAGATAGCGAGTCGAACTCATGATCTATGATTTTATACATTTGTAAGTATATAAAATTATATCTACGCTGCTTAGAATCGAATAATTATGAAATATATATAGACTATATATGATCGAATCTTAACTATCAGAATAAGGTCAAAGTCATGGGTGGAGCCACATTGAGGTAAGGGAAAAAATAATTTTTATTCCTAAAAAATAAATTTTTTTTGCTCTCTATTTTTTAGATGAATAGTTTTTTCTGCGTCCGTTATTGGTCAATTGTGTTGATACCTGAAAATGGCCTTATTAGTTCAAACTAACCGACGGTAGGCTCACATTGGTGTGTGTGTGTAACAAAACACAAAGCGAAGAATGTGGATTGTGATGATGTAGCTTGTGCTTCATATGCATATTGCACGTTTCGGTGAGGCCCTTGCGCATTCCAATTTGATCCCCACACGCAAACAACGTGTCTTGCCACTCCCACATGCACGCTTGCCATCATGATAAACGGATATATACGAAGCTCTTGTGTTTATACAGTCGATTATATGTATATATATATATATATTGATTTAAATTGGATATTGTTAACTCGATTTTTGGGTAGCGGGTTACTTTAGTTAACAATAATTCTTCCCTTATTGGAAGTGAGTGATCCTGAAAAGAAAAGATGAGAAGGAGGCCGGAGAGTGCTATCCGGTTGGATACCTCCGATGATCAAGTCAAGATCCTTTGTTATACAGTAAAAATGCACGTTTATCTGGAAATTGCGGGGGTTAGGGTCCCTTTTCACCTGATATCCCTCCTGTATATATATGGAACGGTGAGAGAAAAGATGCCCCTATCGTGCCTGGCTGGGACCTGGGGGGACCACTGACAAAATACCATAACCGCCTATAGCGCACTACCTATAGGATTCCAATAATACCAGAAAATATTCCCCCAAACACTAGTCCCTATATGATTGGTTCTTTTGGCAAGCGGTCCCCTAATAAGACAAAATTCAGGTATATGTTTCCCGGGTAGAAGACCACACTAGTATCCAAAGTACCTTCCCGAACTCTGTAGAGGAGACCAAGATAAAAGTTTAAGGTCGGGATAACAATACGTGCTCACTGGTCCAGTCCAGCAGGACTGAAGATACTTTGTGATCGGTGCATACTGATTGGAAATGCACCGACCCATGCATATATATCCTGAGCTGGGTACCGTTATAAACAATTTACACTGACCTGCTCTTAACGGCCGCAAGAACCCGCCCCTGCCAATTCCTTCCGGGCTGAGCACTTCTGGATGAGATCATACTAGAGTAAAGGCAAGGATTGGGCTGGACACGATACCCGGATATCAGATATTTTATTTTATTATATTTTATTTTTGAAGTTAAAAGGCATTCAACGACCAAGTGAGATATTATATTTAAAATGCATATATAATATCATCAAAATTTAAGATTGTTTATATGTTCTTAGCCATTAAAGACTACCAGTCCCATGTTTGCTTGTCCATTTGCATTCACGTGTTAATGCATACTTGGCTTGTTCTTAATTTATTAACGACTTATTCACACCCATTCTCAACCCAAAAAAAATGTAAACTAAGTCTTTATAAAATTTGATATTTCAAAATGTGGCTTAACTCAAAACACATACTCTTCGATTCTCCTACTAATTTAATATAAATTTCATAAATATTCATCACTGATATATAAAGTTTGGCCATCTAATTAAATGCTTGTGATCTAATTAAAGTTTGGCCATCTAATTAAATGCTTGTGTACACATCAGATATATGATGTAGATATCTTCAAAAGCACCGTCTTTATGGACGACCCTAATTAAATGTAGGGAAAATCGTCTCCTACATTCTCCTAATTTTTGTTGATAGGTGGAGGGGCTAAAGATTTTTTTTATGCACACAACGGGACTCAACTAGTCTTCTCCAAAGGGAAAGTAAACTTTTATCAAATTGGCTAGACCCAAAATTCCTACATTCTTACTAATTTGATTACACATTCTACCAAGAATTTTAGTCATGATCATTTTAAATAGTAAAATTTATAGTTTAAAAAACTTATGACTCCCTCTCTCTCAACGTGTATCTATACAATATTATAATGTTTAAACCCCTTATAAAAACTAATTTGGTATGATCATTTTTACATTCCAAAATTGCCCTCCTTTTCTTTTTAAAATTACCAATATCTAATTACACTCATGCCCTTACCAATTTAAAATATTACCATCACACTTGCTATCTATGTACCAATTAATTTACATTATGACATTCACAATCATACAAATTACCATCATACCTATCATATAAATTATCATATTATCCTAAAAAAATTATTAAATTCCAAAAAAAATTAAATATAAAATATTGTATAATTATTTTATAATTTAAATTAAAAAAAACTAAAACAAAAATAAAAAAAGACGTTACAAATCATAATAATTTACAAAAAAAAAATGTATATACACGCAAAACGTGCAGAATGAGACTAGTATATATATATATGTAAGGGTCCGATCCAATTTCCAAATGGCTATCCAAAGAAACATATACATAACAAAAAACAAGAGTGTGGTCAGAAAAAAGCAAATAGAGAAGAAACAAGTGTACACCGTCCCCTTTGACCACCTTGCATTGTAAGTCCGCCCATCTCTAGCCAAGTGTCGTATACATATCGAACCAAAAAGTGTTATTTTTAAAATAATAATGAAATTTAAAATGCACTATAATTTATTTAATTTTTTCAGGAATTATTCTACTATAAACCGAGTTAATCCATAAACCTTCACATATTCAAATATATATATAATATATATGTGTATATATACATATAATATATATTGAGGACAAAAAATAATTAAATACTGCAAGAGTATTTTCCTTAAATACATGTCCATCCCATTCTAGAAGGGCTGCAAGAAAGTCGTATGCAGCAAAAAAATTAGAGCGAAGAAGACGAAGACGCTCTACATATTCGTTCTTCCTAAATCCCTCAGATTTTTTTTTCTTCAGAATCTCACATTTCATCATGGCAATCACGCTTCCCCATTCACTTTCTTGACGAGCACCGAAAACTTCACTCACTTTTTGTGTATATTTGAGTTGAATCACTGTTTTTGTTGTTATAATTCGTCGGAAGTTTTACTCCTTTCTGCATTTACATTTCTGATTGTTGTGTGTATATATAAGAACCAGCACAACTACAGAATTTTGGGATTGCTTTGTTGTAGTGGTGAATTAGGGATCAAATTATGCCGATTCCCACAATTGCCCTTTACGCGAGTCCATCGAGTAGTGTGTGCCAAATCAACTCCCACGCCTCTTATGATGTAGACATCAACGGCCGGTTAACGTCGTCGGCGTCAGCTTCGCCTTCGCAAAAACATTTGATTGGCGGGCTCTCGTGCTTGTTTTCATCGCCGTATTTGAAACCGGCGAATCCGAGTGGAGCCGAGGATTTGGGATCTTTGTGGCACGACATAACTGAGGAATTGGGGTCTTGTTCTCGGTATTCGTCTTTAAGCTCGTCCTTGAAGAGGGATCAGGGCCGTCAGAGCCCGATTTCTGTACTCCATGGCCCCAATAGTTCTATCTTGTCCGGTTCCCGGAGCCCGCCTTTGAGAAATAGCGGCGATTTGAAGTCGCTGAGTGGTCGACTGTTTAATGGCTTCACGAGGCATGCTTTGGGTTCGTATGTGGAATACGATTCTTCGCGTTTGACTTTAAATATGAAACATATCGATCCATCTTCCTCGAATATTATGGCGGAGGAGCTAACTTTCACCATGGATGATCATTATTTTACGGAGTTGGATTTACCTCCTTATGCCAAAGATCTGCTTTTTGAAGCGCAATCGAAACATTTTATCTTTCGTGATAATAACGTTGTCAAGGCTTTTTGTGTAGCTGAGAGGGCGCATAGGGGCCAGGTATTTGAAATTCTTCGGACGGATTCTTTTTCTTTCTTACTTTAACGATATTTATGCTAATGTCGGACTCAGTAATTTGATGCTTATGATGTTTTTAGATGCGGGCAAGTGGGCATCCTTATTTGCAGCATTGCTTGGAGACTGCGATCCTGCTGGCAAGCATTGGAGCTACTCCCACAGTTGTTACTGCAGGACTTTTGCATGATACGGTTGATGATTCTTGTGTTACTTATGACCATATTTCCAGGACTTGTGGAACTGAGGTTTCTGATTTAGTTGAGGGGGTGAGTTATAGAGACTTCATTGACTGTAACTCTGATTTGTGGTATTTTGATATTGCGTGTGATAAATCTGATTTCGTTAATGTGCAATTTGGTCAAGGCTTAATTTGTGATGACGTAGTTAAACTTGATGATAGTTGTTTTGTTCAGTTGCACTGATTATTCTCCAACTTCCGTAGTTTTTGGTGGTTAATTTTCTTGTTTATTTATTGAAGTGTAAGATGATGTGTTCTCTTCCTCTTTAGCCATCACAAGTATGATACTAGTTTGCCGATAGGTGATTTTATGGATAATTCTGCGGGGCTAACATGGAATATTTCGTACTACGAATGCTAAACTTTGTTGTAAGCATGTAGAAGATTTTTCATGGTTGAATGAGATTATTCACACTCCACAAAGCTGCATGTTTAACTGCTATTTAATAGAGCTTGCAAACACCTCTTCGTGCAGTGGTCAATCCCTTCATTCGTCAATTTTTTTATTCATATGTTTTTATAGATTATATATTCCCTCTTAAACAGTTAAATGTTTTGAGCTTTTAAGCTTTAGTTTTGCTAACTGTACCCTGCATTTCTCCCTTCTTTTCTCTTCAAGATTTTGACTTGAAGTGATTGCCTTATGAGTTGTAGTCGATTATTATTGTTCTTCCAGGTGTCTAAGCTAAGTCACTTGAGCAAGCTTGCGCGGGAAAACAACACGGCATGTAAAACTGTTGAGGCAGATCGATTGCATACCATGTTTCTTGGTATGACTGATGCGAGAGCTGTTCTTATAAAATTGGCTGATCGATTGCATAACATGATTACTCTGGATGCATTACCTTTGCTCAAACAACAGAGATTTGCAAAGGAAACATTGGAAATATTTGTTCCCCTGGCCAATAGATTAGGGATCTCGACTTGGAAAGAGCGGCTGGAAAATCTTTGCTTCGAACACCTCAATCCTGATCAGCACCAAGAATTGTCATCCAAGCTTATGAAAGTCTATGACGAGGCAATGGTTACTCACGCTGTAGAGAAATTAGAACAAGCTCTCACAGCTGGAGCCATTCCTTATCATTGCCTGTCAGGCAGCATAAGAGCTTGTATGGCATATATTCCAAAATGTTAAAGTATGTGATCCTCTCCCTTTTCCTAAACCCGTGCTCGTAGGTTCACAGAATTTGTTTTGTGATTTTAGAGGCTGTACAGAATGATAAAAAAAATTGTGAATGATCCAATGATAACATTATTAACTTTCGCAGTTTAAGCATACTCCAGATCATATGGTTTGGATATATGTCCTATGATTTGTCAAAATATGGATGCAAAAAACAGTGATTTATCAAATAAATTTTGCCTGTCACTCATATTAGTTATTCTTTACTTTATGTTTTGTAGGAAGAAGCTGAATATGGATGAGATCCATGATATTCATGGATTGAGATTGATTGTTGAAACTGAAGAAGATTGCTATAGAGCCCTAGGAGTTGTCCACCAGCTGTGGCACGAAGTTCACTGTAGATTCAAGGACTATATTGTATCTCCGAAGTTGAATGGGTATGCTAGATTCAGGATACAATGACACTTCTACAACAATTAATTTAATACTTGACCTGAGCTTTATAACTTGTAGGTACCAATCTCTTCACACAGTGGTGATGGGTGACGATATGGTTCCCCTAGAAGTTCAGATTCGAACCAAAGAGATGCATCTGCAAGCTGAATATGGATTTGCCGCTCACTGGAGATATAAAGAAGGCAAATCAAAACACTCTTCTTATGTCCTTCAGATGGTCGAATGGGCGCGATGGGTTGTTACTTGGCAGTGTGAAGCCATGAGCAAAGATATGACATCTGCTGGCTTTATTGACTTCATGAAGCCACCTTGCACATTCCTTTCCAATTCTGATGATTGCCCAGTTTCATGCAAACCTTATTACGGCTCTGAAGGACCGATCTTTGTTATATTGATCGAAAATGATAAGGTTCGTTCTTTATGACGTCTGCTGCCTGAATACTGTTAGTCTTGCTTGCATGCCACTCAAGGTTTCCCAATAAAATCCCAATATGCCCCTCTGTACTATTTCTTGAGCTTGTAATGCCTGATATAAATGTCTGGATTGGTACGTTCAATCTGCAGATGTCCGTCCAAGAATTCCCAGCAAACTCATCAGTGAGAGATCTATTGGAACGAGTTGGTCGAAGCAATTCTAGTTGGACTTCTTGTGGATTCCCGATGAATGAAGAACTAAGGCCACGGCTAAACCGTGTGCCTGTTAGTGATACCATGTCTAAGATGAAAATGGGTGACGTGGTGGAATTAACCCCAACGATACCGGATAAGTCATTGACAGTGTATCGTGAAGAAATGCAGCGGATGTACGATGGAGGTTTCATGAAATCGAGTGCAGTGCCGGCTACGAGTACCATACTAACGTGAGAAGCTGACCTCAGGAATTCTTTTATTTTTGGGTTGGTAGCATAGCATTAAATGATCGAAAAAATTTGCTAGTTTCCTGTATATATAGATAGATAAATGAAAAATCATGTGAGATGAATTCCATGTTCTGTTGTGAATGCAAATGTATTTTAAGCATCTGGGTTTAATTTGATTCTCTTGTTTGCCACTTGCTGTCTTGTTTACATTCTGAGTATCAAAATTAAGAAGCCCACACCTTAGGCGTTACATAATAGGTACTGCACCCTGGAGGGTCTGGCCTTGAATCCACTTCAGCTACATCGGAGATTTGGTTCAACACATAAGGCTTAGACTGCGGCGCTCTTCCTAGCACCAAGACCACTTCTTAGGTCTCATTACAGTGGCAGTTACATCGGATATTTGGTTCAAGTCATAAGGCTTACACCATGAACGTGTGTATAACCATTTGTGGTAATGCCTCTCTGTAGTGTATCGCACTTTCCTAAAAAAAATTCTACTTCTTTAACATCTACGCACAAAAAAATTCCACTTCTTTAACATCTGCGCACGTCTTTATTTGCTTAGTGGGAAAGTCATATGGATAAAACCCAAATGCAGAGAGAATGTTTAGTAAATTGGTGGATTTATTTCATACGTTAATTTGAACTAGTAAATATACAGATGATACCCACGCAGATGTGTAATACATCATTATGTGAAAATGCAAGCTGTGAGTCTATAATTCTTTTTTTCATGTTGATAAATGATAAGAACTGTGCTTCTATTTTAAAATTTTGAATCCTATAATATGGCTGTAAAAACCTTATATAACATACTTGGCTGTTAAGACATGGAACTGAAGGCCACATGTTTGGGGAATAACTTGAAAGTCATTAATTAGTTGCTGTTGTTATTATGCTAAAAGTAACCAGATTCAGAGATAGATGGGTATTATTCTAATCATTTCTCTTTTTTTTTTATTTTTTATGATCATACAAGGGTAAAACCCTATTATCTATTGTGTATGTGATGCTATATGTCTGAACTTTACTTGACGTGTCTTGGTTTTTGTTAATGTTAGATATATGTTTTTGTCGTTGGTTTTCATTGATGGTAGTTGTGGCTTATGATCTCGGTGGACTATTAGTTGTAATACTTGTTAATTAACTTAATAATCATATTTCTGCTATTAAAAAAAAAAAACCCTATTACCAGCATCGATGGGTAGTGATAGGCCGGGTCAATAGCGTTGATGCGTTTACCCTTCTGTAAGCAAAACCTCATTTATCTTCATTTTTTTTTCATTTTATATTCATCTTTAAATGTAAGTGCTACTAAAAATGTACAAGTGTTCGTGCCCCTTTAAATTAAATGAGGGAACATTTCTTTGAACCTATAATAAAAAAGTTCTTTTCGAAAAATCCAAGCAGTTTTTATTGTCTTATTACAACTTTAAGTCATATGAAATGGTGTGCAGTTGGGTGTAGGTACGGATGTGCGCATGCATCAATTTTCAAAAGATTTGAGTGCGAGTTCACTTTAATGCACATACATATTCGATCGCTCTCCTAATAGATAATTATTGTTCCCTGAAAGATATATATCTTTTAGAAAATGAAAAATCAAAATGATTTGTTAATATTTGGTCATAAGATAATGAATTCTAAAAATATAACCAAATATTATCTATGTGTTTCAACATGTTTTGTAATAATAAGAATTTCAGAGAATTAAGAATGTCTAACATTTAAGTTAACAGCTTAATAAAACATAAGACATGACTTAATAAAATTTAGTTGTAAAGCGCCGTACACACATCTAATGCGTCATATCACGATCCGAGCATCAGTGCACGACTTAGTAAATTATAGTACGTCTTAAAGCGCCGCGCAAGCATTAAATGTGCCAGTTTTTGACTGTAGCGCCAATGCGCAAACGGAGTAAGAAGGATTAGGTGATATGTTACAACATTTTTCACATAAAAAAAAGCTCAATTTGTCAAATTTGATCGTTTTTATTTTCAAAATGCCTCCAACTTATTTAGTAAATGATTACAAGCTATATTTTACCTTTTTTTTTATATGATTTCAATAATAAAACAATTAAATGTATTATGATTATTATATTTGTCAATAATATTTATCAATTTATTTGTATTTGTCTGCAAACATAAAAACTTATTTGGTAAAAATATTTTTTTGACTTTTTGTAATTTTTAAAGACTATTGTGTGTACATTTATAAACTAATATATTAGCATAAATCTCATGTAATTAGTAAACTCGTCCCTGATAATATTAGAATAGTTTAATTATTTGTCAACAAAATACATAATACATTTCTAATTCAAGAAATTTAATTAATATACTAAATTGTGTATAAAACAAGTGAAGGTTTTTTTTTTCCTTATTTGAACGGTTTAATTTAATTTTCTAAATCTTATTCTCTTTTAAAAGTAAAAAAATTATAGTAAAATCGAGTCAATTCACACCTATTGATTTCGGCTCATTGCTCGAACCAAAATTGGAAACCCTAACCCCCACAGATTTTGGTCCACTTTCCTAACGCTAGAGACTGGATTTTTCCCTTCTAAATTACTCTTCAATGATTCCCTGCATAGATTCTAAATTCAATTGATTGGCCGTCGTTGGTAACTCTGTGGTGAGTTCAATTACGATTATTTCTTCTAGGATTATGATATTTTTTGTACAGTCACATTAATTTTTGAAGTATATCATGCATGAGCTGAATGATTCTGCTCATCTTACTTTTGAAATTTAAAATCGAGTTTGTAAGAGTAGATTTTGCGTTTGCTTCCCCACTTTGCTTGCAGGAATGGCATGTGAGTTATTTTCAATGGAGACGGTGGTCGATGAGGAAGCTAAAGTTAAAGATAACTTCACCGAGATAAATGGAACCACTACTATATCGCAGCCAAAGACTGCTGATCATGTCGTTTACCATCTTGTCCGGGTATATCAATATGTGAAAAAATTGTTGTAATTGATATTTAACCAACCTATTCGAGGATCAGCATTGTAATTACATCTTGGTGGTGAAATCAGTCCTGTATGGATGGTTGTTTGGTTAGGGGATTCCTATTTTCAGAGTTTTTTGAGCTCTTTGTTAATGATGTTTTGCTATGTGCTCTTAATGTGTGGGTTCCGGATGAATGCATTCCAGTTTAGTCAATGCATGAGTGCGTGCTGAATGACTCTTTCTTTTCATGCATGGGTTGGCAGGATTGTTTCAAATATTAGTTGGTTAAACTTTCTATTGTTGATGTTACGTATGATTCTAAAGTCACATAGAGTGAATGGCAAAAGTGATGTAGGTTGTCTATTTTCTTGTTTTTTCTTTGACCTTTTTGTCTGCTGTAAAAATAATGATTGAAGCTATGTTTATTACTCACTCACTCTGTATGGATTACTGGATTAATATGTGGAAGTACACTTAAAACCACGATGTCATCGATAGAAATTCCAGGCATTGTCACTTAAAACCACGATGTCATCGATAGAAATTCCAGGCATTGTTACCACTATAAAGAAATGAATGAGCAGGTATGATTTCAGGAGAAGTATGTTATAAGCCTTCAAACAATCATTTGATTATGACGGGGATTATACAAACAACTTATATATTTCAGTCCAACCCTTGATTTAATGTGTCATGGAACCCTTGATTTAATGTGTCATGGAAATTTGTTACTGTTTTAGTTGATTGGTAGCGTCATTGATGGAGTTTTTTTTGTTACAAGTCCACATGTTAGACTTGCCACTTACACCCATTTATATGCCGTCTTACATCCCTTTTTTATTTTTTTTCAAGGCAGAAATTTGATGGCGAACCGTTTCTTGAGAAAATTAAATTATTGCTTTATGATCTCAAATTTAGGTTGTCGGAGATGGAACATTAGTTCCTGCAACTGATGATCAAGTTATGACAGTAAACAACTTGCTTGAAGATGGCAAAATCGAATGTGGAGTGATGCCAGGCTCTGTGCAAACTCTGAACAGTGCGCACCCTGGATCTGATTTGAGCGAACTGTTCAAAATGTCAGAAGGTTCACCAATATAAGTTCTGATTTATTTTGCGTTTCGTACTTTCCATGTGGCTTCTACAACCGTAATTACTGTTGCACAATAGGTGCATGTCTTATGGATTAAATTAAGTGTTTTAGTTTCATTTTGTTGTGTTTTGGGGAGGGAGTACTGCAATATAGGTGCCTTGAGACCCGTGTGAGCTACATGAGATTTGTTTTAGTCGGCTCACCAAAAGGCTCAGACTTTTAGGGTTCGAGAGTCTTTTTTTCAACAGCATGTAAACTGCCCACACTTCGTCATATGGACAAATTGGTTTCTTATCCTAAGTGTCAGATTTATTTTCAATCATGTATCTTTGACTCGGCTAACCTAAGAGGAAAGGAGTAAGGACATCGGTTTGTATGGCATTTGACCTTAATAGTTGAAAAGGAGGCTTCCATGCATGCACAAGGTGTTGCGCTGTGACACCACTAGCAACTTCTAGATTCCTGCAAGGTTTCATGGCTATTACCCTCCCACCATTTGTAATACCCCAAGGCTCAGGAGCTTTCAGAACTACTCCAACACTGTTAAATTGATCTATGTAAATATTGCTTAAAAAAGTTTAAAGTGATTATAACTTTCTCATCCTTCAGCAACCACTTGTCAATTAATGATGCTATTATAACCCATGCAACCAATGCAAAGACATCCATAAACTAGTCGGAACTTTTTTCTGCCGCTCTCCGATTGTTTTTGTGAGAGAAGCTGGGGGTTCACTTTTTTCATTTTCCCAATCATATCTTATCTGACAGTTGTATTTTTGTAGTCACTGAGACTTGTTTTTTTTTTAGTCTTGTTACATGAGAATCTAGAAGTTGATGCTGAAAAACTGGATCTTCTCCCTAATCTTGAAGTGGATTCTAAGAAAATGGATGTTCGAGATGAGGTATTTGAGTCGGTGTTTCAAGACGTTTTTTTTACTGTTTACTCAAACTTGGTTATTTCTGTAGTTAGTGGATATTAAGTCTTGTAGCTTCTACGTGTCGAATTGGATAAATTGTGGAATGGGAAGATCCAGATATTTGTCTATTGTCAGCTTATGGGATCTTATTCTTTCTCCTATTATCATAATTGTTACTGCCAGAACTATGATCCTCTTAAATTGTTTTTTGTTTCAAATCAAAGATAGCTCCACTATGACGATGACTTGGCAGTTTTTTTTTACTCTACAGGAAAAAAATCATCCATTTACTAGTGATAGTGTTGTTGACCAATCTAGAAGTTCAGAGGGATGCTCAGAACTTTCTGGATGTGTGGCTGAGAATGGTTCCTCAACTTCTGCTATAGGTATTAGTTTGATGCCTGATTTCTCTCTGTTGAAGGGGGAGATACACCTGGACAATCTGACAATAAAAGAACTCCAGGAGACATTCAAAGCAACCTTTGGAAGGGAAACTTCGGTGAAGGACAAGCAATGGCTTAAAAGGAGAATCATCATGGGATTGACAAATTCATGTGATTTCTCAGCCACCACTCTTTTTATCTTAGACAGTGGAGTGGTAAAAAAGAAAAAGAGAAATTTGTAAGTGTGCAGACCCCTGTGCTACAGTTGATTGTGTTGTACAATCTTCAAGGAAGGACTGTGAAAATTCAACCTGCTCCGATGACCAAAAGGAAATCCACTCAAATAATAATGTAACAGAAGTACCATACAAGAAATTTGTGGAAGTAAAGATGGTAGTGCTGAAGAAAGACCAGCAAAAAGAGTTCGAAAGCCCACAAGACGATACATTGAAGAGCTTTCAGAAGAAGAATCCAGGGATTCTGGTGCCAAAATAATTTCCTCCGTGAGGCAACCTCCTGCATATTACCAACCATCTTCAAAAGTTCACACAATACCCGTTCGGAATGTTGGACAAGATGGGAAATGTCTCACACGGCAGGACTCAATTGGTGGTTCTGGAGTTCGGGTTCCATATGTTTCTCGAATTCGACGTAGTCGTCCAAGGGAGAGTTTTATCACTCTCATGGTAATGAAACAATACCTCTTTTTATATATATTTTTATTAGTATAATTTTGTTGATGTGGATAATAAATTGTTATCTGCTCTCTGTTTAATTTTTCCAAAACTGCATCCATGTGTACCAGCCAAATTTTGATTTAACTTGTGAGATTCGCTTCATTTTAAAACAGACCTTCGATGAAAAAAGATGCATAAATTATTCCAGAAAGCTTGTTAGATGTTTAAATTACATTCTTTATCCTGTGTAGAAACTACAGCCTAAGTGACGTGGCATTGCCAACCAGTCTGGTTAAAAGCAATGTTGCATGCAGTGAAAAAATTGGCAATGAAAGTTTGGTCGAAGTTTTCGAAGCCGGTTTATCTCCAAGATTGTTTGAAGTGCCTGTAAGTTAATTTACTTAGCACTCTAAATGTAATTTAGTCTACTTTTTTTCACTGATATTAGAAAGCTGCAAAGATGACACAGTTAACTTGATTGGGCCTTAGCTGATGATCTCAATAAATCGCTCTATTGTCACCTTGATAGATGCCAAATATCATCTGCTGGTTGTTATAGCCTTTGGCTCTAGTATTTTAATATTGAATCAAATGTGACTAAAAGCTCATTGGGAAATGCTGGGTTGCATGGTGAAAATTGTTAGTGGTAAACAAAATCAATGTGAAAAGGTTTCAGGACAGTTCGGGGTAAAATATTAGCAAAATTATTATGTCTGAATCGGGAGGATCCATATAGTCAGGCCCAGTTAGTGGGATAAAGACTTGATTGATTGGATTGAACTTAATTTATTACATGGGAGAAGTGCTGATTTCTCCATGTAATATATACCATAAGATATATGAGCCCCACGTGAACTTTGTGGTGGAGCCACATATATTTTAATGCATCCTACGGTATATTTACACAGGAAGTATATATCCCAGTGTAAGCCTAGTCCAATACCGTGTACAACCATTATTGGTGGTATCTCCTATGGTCCTAGCAGGTTTCTTCTCTAGAGACAGGCATTTCACAGACTGAAAAGGAAGCATTTCAGCTTGAGATGGAAGTGCAGTCGAAAAATGTGAGACCAAATACCAATGGTTCAGATGACGAGGTGATTACAGTTGCCAAAGAAAATGGAGGAACAAGGAGGAATCATCATCGACCTTGGACTCTAAGTGAGGTTGTTAAGCTGGTTGAAGGAGTTGCTAAATATGGTGCCGGTAGATGGTCTGAAATTAAACGTTCTTCCTTTGTATCATGTTCTTACAGAACTTCAGTTGATCTCAAGGTAGTTATATAAAGGTTTAGTAAATAAGAGCAGCAAAACTTAGTAGTGTTCTATAACAGTCGACTTTTTAGTCATTATTGTGACATTGCAATGTTGGAATACTCTTTGCAGGATAAATGGCGGAATCTACTCAGAGCTAGCCTTGCAGAGTTGCCAGCTAGAAATGGGGTGAGCAAAATATGTTGTCACGTTAGGCTAATCCACTTTGCCAGACTGACAGTTAAAGTTTATTTCAAATGCAGATTTATACGACCATTAAGTATGACTATGATGCTATTGAACATGTTATCCTCTTCACCATATGCTGTAATTTGTTTGTTCTCTAGTTTTTTTCCCCTCGCTCGCTCTCAAATAAAGCCAACTTCTAGATAAATGAGATTGAGAAAAGAAAAAAGATAGTGGCAAAGAATAGGAAAGGAATAGACCATCACTGGAAAATCTTCAATAATCTGTTGTGTGATCGGCATAACAACTAATGTATCATGGTTCTGGTACTTGTACAGTATGAATTATAAACCAGTCTATGAGTCTATCCCTATACTCCGGCCGTCTACAAGGTCCACACACCTTGGTATGTCTGAAGTTGGCCTCAGGTCCGATTGGTTGGCAACATGACTAATATGTGTTTGCGAAGGGATATTACAAGTACAGTCTTTTTTTTGGGAGGGGTGGTGGTGGTGGTGGTGGATGAAACTTCAGTTGTAGGAAACCGATGCTGGAACATGTTGTAGGACTGATGCGTTAACATGTTGTAGGAAACTGATGCTGGAACATGTTCTCAAGTCTGGCTTGATGCCAATGCTCCTTTCATTATACTGTCTAACATCTCAATTAATATTTCAAATATCTGCATGATGATTATTTTTATTTGTGATAAATACAACCGATATTCAAATATTATGTTTGTTGAAACTACTAGTTGCATTGATATTAGTCTCAACCATCCTTACCTATATCTTTGGTGAATGATGCGGCAGATGCACACTTCTTCACGCAAAAATGCTTCGGTTTCGGCCCCTGCCGAAATTCTATCTAGAGTGAGAGAACTTGCTGATATCCCGACGCAGGTTCTTCCGAGCCTCCGTGTTGATGGTAATGTACATGAATAGGGTAAGAGTTGTTTTAGCCTTTTGAGATGTACATTTAGGTTTTTAAATATAAGATATGTCCAGGTTTGTGTCGAGGCTTTATATGATCATGTATATACGACTATGATGATCATGTAATGGTTCCTTCATCACAGGTTACCCCTTTCTTCTTTCATACCATGTATGTATAATAACCATTAGATCGTCCACTTTGTGTATGAATTTCGTTTAATATTCATGTGATATCCATCTATATCACAGAATCTAACTGTGACCAAATTCTTTAGAACTTGGAACTTTACTAATTTATTAATTTACAGTGATTTGGTTATGAATCCGTCAATTTCACATTTATTTGATTTTATTCTAATAATAATTGCAATTAAGGACATTGACATTGGGAATGAGTGTATTAGTTAATTTATTAATTGTCATGCGTCAAACATTAGAAGTAAATGACAAAGACACGACTGCGATTATTTTCATAATGGCTATTACTTTTCACTTAAAAGTACAATGCTTTTAATCTTAATTACCCACTCTAAAAATTAAAAAATGAAGTGTTATCATCTAATAGAAATAATATATTTTTTATTTTACTATATGTAATATATGTGTACAAGTTTTGAGGAGGATTAATATTGGATTGAATGTATTTTAAAAATATATATTTAAAAACAATAACGGCTGTCTTTCCTCTCATCTCTTGCATACGTATATTAGGATTAAAACTTTCTATGTTCATACTTAATGTGCATTCGTCCACTTTCTTATCAAATGATTATGTTTCGAGTATCAATTAACACACAACAGAAGGTTATTGATTAGTTAGTTTGGTGGTATATCTGTACGTTATACATCAACTCAATATTAATACACAATATCTTTTAAATAATATATATATAAACTAATATACCAATCATTTTGGATCAATGTTTATTCTTAAGTGGGACTCAATCGAATCCATACAAATATTATCTAAGCCTTAAAACCAGTATCTTTTTCTTAAATTCAAAGCTTAATCACTTTAGAATAGTATGACTTCAAATTTTTTAGGGTAGTACTTTAATTAAAAAAACTTGTAAATCATCTTCACGCATTAAGATATAAGAATTATTATTATTTTATCAGCATTCAACTACAATTTTTTGGGGGAGAGGATCTCGATCCCTCGTCAACATGAAGTGAGTTGGGTGACAATCTACCATGTCAGCTCTGGTTTGCCGGTATAAGAATTATTTTAAGTCATTAGATATGTATATAAAGATACATGATATTGGGGTACGTACAAAGTTCAATTGGCATCAACAAGGGATTATGTAAAATCTTTACATAAATGTTTAGAAAGATATTTACGAAACCATGCAATGGACTTTTTAACAACATAAATTAATTATTTTTATGAAATATGGATATAAAATAATTATTTATAGAACCCATTTTGTTTAAATTAATTACCTGTTGGTCTCACCTCAATGACATGATCGGGAAAAGGAGGAAGCGGATGAACAAGTGGACATGCTAGCGTATTTTGACGCCGGAGAATGGTGGGGATTGGCGGTGGCTTTGTGTTTTCTTGAACTTCCGGGGCGGTGGTGAAGAGGGAGTTCAAGAAAGTTGCGAGCTTCCCGCCGGGGAAATTGGCTGCTTCACCTTCTTCAAATCGCCGTATATTTCAGTACTTTGGATTTGGTCTTCAGGAATCCACCTTCATGCGTCGGCTTTGGCTCTGATTGATCTGCAAAACCTCGTCTGTCACGAGTCACGACGATTCATTTCAAAATCATTGCCATTTTCCCGACATTTCTACTTCTCATGAATAGAACTGCCGGTTCTAATCGGCTTTGGCAGCCGTACAGACGATATTTCATCACCTTCGCCAGAGCTCGAATCCGAAGAGCTGCTGAAACTCAAAACTACCCCATCTTTCCTCCATTTTTTCACCTGCAAATAGGCAGCCGTCTCCGTGAACTTCCTCCGGGTAACACCTTTTTCAGCAACCCTCTTCTCCATCAATTTCTCGATCATGCAAACCCGTCGAATATTCGCCTCTTCTTCCTCACTTCGGAACAACCCACCATCCAGAACACCAACACTGCTCTTCTTCATGTTCTTGTTGTTGGGTTCCCTGTAAATCCTCATCCCCTCTTCTCCATGGTCAAAGGAATGGTAGATGGAATCAAGAAGGGTAGAGGAAAAGGAATGGTTGGAGGAAGATTGTGAACCAATATAGCCATCCAACATCATGTTGAGTGGTTATATATGGTGACAGCAAGAGTAGTGGTGCTTTATTGCCTGGTTATGGAGAGTCGAAAGCTGCAGGAAAAAGAAGTAAACAAGTGTGGAGTAGTTGCAGCCCCACGGGTAGTGTATTGGGACAATCCAACCGTCAAATGGAATATTCCAAACTGTCAGCATCAAATGGACCGTAAAGAGAGGAAATTGAATATAAAGGAGGCAAAGAAACAAAATCGAGACATATGTAATGATGAATGATGCGAGGCAACAAGAAGAGTTCTCATTCTTCTTATCACTTCTCCACGAACTTAGATTCTTGACGGTACCATTTCAAAATAAACTATGCCTCGTCCATCTTTATCGAGTGTATCAAACGTGTGAAACTTGAAAATATTGAGAGAGAAAAGATACAAATTTGCCAGAAACAGTACAACGCTTCAAGTCCAGATTCCCATCGGATCAAAATCTCCCCCACAGCCCTTACCACAACCAGAACAAGAAAACATCACAAAAACAAATAGAGAAAAGAGAAAAATGCAAAGAAAAGTACATTTTCTCAGAGCAAAGGCGCTGCGCGAATTGATCGGGGTCAAAACTGTTAAGAAAGAATCGAGCAACGTAAAATAATCTAGAAGCCTGTGCTTAAAGACAATGACTGGCTTTTCCTGGTAACCTTGATCATTCACAAGTACTGCTGTTGAATCCTGGCTCTGTTCTCTTCCCACCACAACCTTGCTTGCATTTCTCCAAACCTTTCTCGGCTGTATTGAACGTAAGATCTTTAATAATTTTGCAAGAATAAAGATTATATTATAGTAAAATTCCTAGGAAATTAAGCTTCTGAAAGGATTTACATTTAATCTGTCTAGAACACAGGATAAATGTAATATAGACGTGTTTAGAGAGGAGGAGCGGCTCACCTAAACCTCACTCTTTTAAGCTCGCGAGTACCATCTAGCGAAGCCCGGATGGTAATATATACTCCAGGCTCATCCTGCTCGACCCACTGGGTCTCTAAATCACTGGCATTGCTCACTGAAAGCTCTCCAGAGAGGTCCTCCCTCGAATTATAACTTGACCTTGCGGAAGCATCTAGTGACGATGTCTCGGTTTTTACAGCACTGATGCTTGAGAGTTTAGGTGTCGAATTAAGCACGTTGGGATCATGCTTGTGTTGAGATTTCATTGGGCGGCATTCGAGTGAGCCTGATGACAAGTAGCCCACCCCCGTTGGGCGATGGAAGTTGCCGGGCAGACGCTCTTTGCTTGATGGAGGAGTAACAGGGCTATCCTCAGCAGATTCAATTTTTGAGTTCTGATTGAAAACAGAATTCTTAGTTCAATTTTCTTCGTCAAAAGCTCATACATAGAGACTATTTCCACATCGCATGCTACAACAACAAAATTTTGCATAGGCCTAGGCTTATATGCAATCACAGTCACATTCACTTACCTCGCCTTCAGATTGTGGTGGAGTTGGCACGGGTATCCCTTGACGATTGAACCTCTGGACATTATATAATTCCATAATTTTGTCGCAGTTCTCAGCCCACCATTGTTGAGCTTGCCATTTATTAAAAATCTCTCGGCTATAAAAACAATAAAGTAGAAGTAAGATGGTGAGGTACTGAGCACAACTTGTGCATGGATTTCTGTCAACGGAACTCATATGTTTCTTTCAGGATAATAGGCCCCAAATTACACAACTACTGGATGCCAATTTCATGCCAAATATGTGCTTGGAATAAAATTTGACATGCTAATTTAAAGAATCTATTCCAAACTCACATGTTTTTACAAGTACTTTTGAAGTGACATATAACTTCAAGAGATTCTCCCACCTAATCGGGTAGTTTCGTTTTTTATTTTATTTTATTTTTTTGTTTAGATTCTCCTAATATTCAGGCAATGCACCAATGATTCACTGAAACTATCGTATTCATGGACGCTTGAATTTTAACCTGATTATCACTTGGTAATTCGATAAATTGCATGTAAATTATCAGAATGTCTGATGATATATCATAATGATACGATCATAAACTCAAGAACAAGCAGAAGAGCAAGACTAAGGCCGAGCAATCTGGAAGAATATGTGGTTTATTAGTGGATTTGTTGTATTAAAAAATATGCATTTGTATAGGTGAGTATCCTGGTGAAAAGTTAGTTGTTGGTGGCGTTATACCTGGTTTGTTAGTTTAGACAGTAGGATATAAAAGGGAACATAGTTATAGCCATATGCATTCAACGATTATCAATCAAAATATTTTCTCCTTTCCCAAGTCTTTTTTCTCCCAATTCTCATCCCCAAGTTTTAGGAGATCAGCGATCTCGAATCCGCTCTATCTTTGATCCTATCACATAATCTATGAAGGCAGCTTCAACTAAGGAATGTTAACTTAGAGGAAATATTAATCAAGTTGATATTCAGTAAAGTAAGTAGGCACTAGACAAGCACAAATACACCTAACCAAAGAAAGGTAGGAACAAGGTCCATCATAACTTTGGTGGTCACCTCTCCTTTCTATTGAGTCTGTCCACAATCGGAAAATAAAGCACCTCTTTACAGCTGTGTAACATTTTCAATGCTTTTATATTTGTGCTATAAATATTCTGACAATCAACTTTTTAGTCATTTCGACAGAATAGTAATTTTCTTTCCTGAATCAGAAAGCTTTGATTAAAAAAGAGTAGATCATTGCAGACAAAAAATGATAAAGACACGCAAATTATAAACAAGGTCACACCTCATAGTTATAGAACTAAAAGGAAATCATATGGGATCCCAACAAGTCACGCGTAACAAATCCAAGATGTGCATATTTGAAAGCTAGGATAGAACCATTGAGTAGCTCCTTTCTCCATCTAAATATCTTCAGTAAGGATTTTGTTTTATGTGGATAGTGAGTGACTAAATTTATGAGCCAGTACCAGTTGTCCCAAAGACCCCTACCACTTAATTTGAGGGGCCACTTTGTGGGGCTAATAACCACTGTATAACTCAAAACACAAACCCCCAAAGTAAACAAGACAATCGCCATCAAAATCAACATCCTGAATCTCACCTCGCAGACAACTCAAAACTTTCAGCTTTCAGATCAAATGGGATTTACCCAGAACACTATTTGGTGGTGCACAATTGCTCTCTTAACTACATGGTTGGCTAAATTAAATATTTAAATTATATGTATAATTATGAAACCATATATTTAATTATTGGATCTGCATAACCCGAATGACAACACACTGAGCCCCTAGTTCTGAAAGCAAACATGCACACAAACTCAAAATCTTGAATTTCATTCAACGGTATTCAGCAGAAAAGAAACTCTTAACCCATCAAAACAGGGATGGACCCAAAAAATCCGAAGACATGAACAAAAATCTTCAAAAATATGGGCGAGTGAGAGATAACGGAGTAAATTTAGAAAAAAAAATTATTAGCTTTTTTTAATAAAAACTATACATCAAGTTTATATTTTTTATGTGAGCCATATATTGTTTAACAGTAACAGTACCTGAATCGAATCCTTTTGAGATCATTTCCACCCTGAGGCAATGAAACAAATGTAATCAACACCCCAGGCTCAACCTGTGCAACCCACTCTTTCGGTTCATCTTCCTCCATGAACATCACTGACTCAGTTCTCCCACTTACAGAAGCAGGGGTGCACGAGCCGCTAGAAAGGGCCTTCAATTTTGCTTCCATTTCTCTCCCCCAGGGCCTAGGCGTGGAGTTTGAGCTGCAAGCTCTTCTGTAAGAACCGTAATATCTTTCGGACACCGAGCCGGCTTCCGAGTTTACGCAGGCTAGGCTCTGATCACGCTTAAAAGAGCCGGAACATGGCTTGCAGCTCTTGTATGCACCTGATGCTTTCACGGCCATGTCCTTGATCTAAAACACAAAAAATGAAGACGAAGAGTTCCAACATTTCAAATTAGAGCATATACCAATTCGGCAACTATTACTAAGTCATCAATAATCACATTAAATAATGATGAATTCAAAAGAGAATTTGGTGTTTACTTGCGCTGTAAGAACTTTGATGGCCTGTTTGTTGGGGGGATTGGCAACATTTTCTTCGTCCTCCGGACGCTCGCGTAAAGATCCAGTATCTAACTGCTTCGAGCAAGGTATACAAGTCAACATGTTCGACTTCCGCATACCTCAATCGAAAATCAGAATGCCACCTAAACTCTGAAAGAAGCAAAAAATTTACAGTGAAAATTGAGAAGGGTCACGCGTAAAATCAAAATTGAAAGAAAGTTGTGAGAAAATAATACTACCCACGTGCAATAAATGAAGAGATTTAAGCCCGGATCGCTAGAGACATGACAGTCTGAGGAGATAAATACAGAAACTGAGGGGGAAAGGAAGAAAAAAAAAAGAGTAATTAATTATTCTATTTCCTCTTCACAAATCAAAAAGAGTGAGAAACAAGCACAATCTTTCTCACGGATTCTCGCGTCTTCCCCTGTCTCTCTCTCACGTTCACCACACAACAACTATGAGTGTTTTTTTTTTATGTGAGAGTAGAGTAAAAAGGGTGGCGGGATCGAAGAGAAAAGCTGTTAAGATTTGTGGGGTTTCCGAAGCAGAGGAAGATGTGGCTAAATGGGGAGTGTTGGTCAGAGGGATAGTGAAGCTGCTTCTGTGCCGTTGCTTGAATTATTAATAATCCTTCCAGAAATTATTAGTGATGATATATAGGATATATTATCTATATACAAAGCGCCAGACGCCAAATGATATAATATGCGCCGTCCCTTTTTTCCGAATATTGATTTCGTCTTTTTTAACTCATCAACTTCAGTTCTCCCTACATCATCACGTTTATCACATATCAATTATTTTCATGTTTATTTCATATCCTTTAGTTTAATCTGAAACAATGTTTTTTTGAGTTGTGATTAACCGTACGAGGTTACATACATAATATGTGTGCTTCAGTGATAGTATTTAATTAATGCCCATTTATATTTCTTTTAGTTGGTATCTCCGAGTTCCAACATAGACAAAGTAAAATAAATTTTAATTGTACTATTTATATATAATCTAGGACCTCTACCTCTAAACTTAACAAAATCAATTCGAGGACAAAAGAAGACCGGGAGATTGGGGAAATACTTGTTTGTCTGGTTTGTGTCTCATTTATACACCAACTTATTATTAAAATATAATATCTTTTAATAAAAAATGCATAAACTAACATAACAACAAATTTAGACCAATCATATTGAGTTGGTTATAGATAGAGCCGCTAGGTCCATATAATCTTTTTCCGGGAGATCGACACGGGATTTGGGAGAATTCTGTGCATTATTTCACGTGTGATTGGCTAGTCGTGCGTAATCTCCCATATTGGTGCTTTTATATAATTATCTACTTTATAATTATATAGTTTATGTGTTGTCTGGTAAATATGTGATGTCTATATTTGGTTAGATTTGTATCCCTATCTTGTTTATTTTGTGGTGGGTATTCGGTTCAGTTTCACTGTTGTGCTATCAATTGGCTAAAGCTAATGGGTATCTAAGTGTCATGCGACATTCGGTGATATTCTTGGGTCGTTGATTATGCATGTTGGATTAATAATAATAATTGTTGGGTTTATAGATAAAAGCCTAGTAATTATGTTTAATTTTGTTAATGAGAATAAAATTATGGTAAGTTAATTGTGAATATTCAATTAGACTAAAGAAAGCACACATTGAAATGTTGAGACACTTATGATTTGTTTATAATGATAAACAAATCAATAGAGTGTAGTTAAGTAGAAAAGATGGATGCCCTTCGCGCGACGTCCGTACGTCCGCTCGGCTCGTCTCGCCGTGCCGCCCCGCGCGTGTCGCTGCCGCGAAGGCAGCCCTTTCTTTTTACTACTCGGATTTTCTGAGATGACTCTTCATCTACCTGACTTTTCATATTCTGCTGAGTATTAAGTTTGAGACTTTTCACATACCTGCATAATTGATTTCAGATTTAAGTGTGAGACTTAAATCCGTATTAATCTGATTTTAAGTGTTGAGACTTTTCATCTACCTACTAAACAGTATACTTAATTTCTAAGACCTTTGGAGTGGTCTGTTGCTCAACTATATAAGCTGCTACAGCCCTATGTTTTCATCAATCCAAAAACTGTCCACTCATACATTTCATACATTTGAGAGTACTACACACTATTGATGTTCAAGTGAGTCTGCTCGGACTTCTGTTCATTCCGAACAGAGGCGATTGAGCGTTGTACCTTGGAACTCTCTTATCCAGGAGGCCATAAGCTTGTAGGCGAGTAAATTTGAGTTTACGGGCACACGGATTGCTGTGACCTCATCCTGTTCCAGTTTCCAGTTGTGCAGGTTTACATACTACTGCTGTAAGTTTACAACATATTTTATTTTCGTTCAAACAGTGCTTACATACTAATGTTGTAAGCTTACAATATGTTTTATTTTCGATCATAATTGTAATCTGATTATAATTCGGTTATCAGATAACTTGTGGGAGTGACAATCGTAAACTCAATTCTGTTTTTGTTTATGTTTTGGAACATAATCAGTTTTTTGAAAAATATAATTGTCGAATTTTCAAACAATCATTGTTTGTGCACTACGAAAAAAAATTTATATTGTCCGTTTTAAAACTAGTTTGATATTGTTTGTATTGTATCGTTTGTATTCTGTTTTTAGCTTATGGCTGGCCAGATTTCAAACCGAGTTGCTGAGAATACTGAGATTCCAGTGATGAAAGCTAGCGGCGCTGATGTCGTTATGCCAGTTCTGAGAAACCCAATGTCGTTCTCTCAATTTGAGAAACCGAAAAAGTTAAGGTTCCAACTTTAAGCGTTGGCAACAGAAGATGATGTTCTTCTTGACCACTTTTGAACTTGTTCAGGTTTCTTAAAGAAGAGAAACCAGTGGAGGACAAATATGATCCTCAATCTGCTGTAATAGTCGAATCGTGGCTGAGTGCCTACTACATCTGTCGTAACTATGTACTGAATTCTCTTGACGATGTACTTTTCAATGTGTATACCCCCAAAGAAACTGCAAGGGATATTGAGAATCGTTAGAAATGAAGTACAAAGTTGACGACGCAGGCGCAAAGAAATTTGTAGCCGGTCGATTCCATGGCTATCGAATGGTAGATGGCAAGAGCGTTGTTGAGCAATGCGAATAGCTGCAGCTGATATATCATGAACTTGCTGACGAAGGTATGTGGCTAAATGATGCTCTCCAAGTGACAATGATGATTGAAAAATTACCGCCATCCTGGAAAGACTTCAAGAGCTACCTGAAACAAAAGCGAAAGATGATGGAGAGTGAGCTAGCACATGAACATTGATGAATTATTATGTAATGACTAATTAGGGTCTTTTAAAATAGGAAAATTGCATATTAGTGCTGTTTCCAGAAAGTTAATTCAAATAAATCTGGCAAAAAATAATGTTTACAAAATAATACTCGTAGGAGATAATTATTTTCACATAAGTTCACATTTTAAAGAGTTGGTTTGCAAAGATATTTTTTAGTTCCCAAAATACCATTAAGTTATAAAAAAAACTTTAAACATAATTGCAGATTAACTCTTTCCGTCATCTCTTTTCCCCCTCTGCACGTAAAATCTCCAATTTTTCGGTGATTCTCAAATCATTATTTTCTTCATCATCTTGTAGCCTCATCTCGTCGCCCCGACCTAAAAATTATTTGCTAAAATGTTATGCACATAAAATATGTAAGGCCCTCGTACCGTATTATCGAAAATCAGGTTGAGCTTCTCAACAATTATGTGATTCATCTTATGTCAATCATATGGTTGAGAATAACACATGAGGAATATTAGCTTTGATAATAACTTGATATCATATTTAACATTTTATAAATGTGATGTCCCGATATTTGATAATGAGAATTAAGTACAATTTGTACATTATTTTGTTAATTAGTTAGAAATTAATTAATGAGAATATAATATAATTAATGAGAGTGAAAATTGACCTTGTACATGTCAATTGACAGTCGGGTCAGAACATGGTGAATGACAAATATATTTTTGGAATATTCGGACTAACACCGAAAATTTATTAAAATAATTTAATAAATATAAAATTTGTATTAAATTGAAAGATTTAATTTTTGTGATTCAAATAAGGACACGAAGTCAGGTGTGGACTGTATATGTAATATACAGGCACCAGTACACCGGTGACATCCCGATGTTCATAATTGGTCGGGAATTAATATATATCGGTGTAGGGTGTAAAACACATAACAAAACGTGTAAAAACACACACTGAATCGCGGACACCTACTAAAAGGTGCGAAAACACACAGTGCTCTCGCGATTCACCGACCACCGTGTACTTATCCTCTCCGTTCGCCGCCGTCCGACCACCTAACGATGAGACTGACCTACTAATGTGTTCACAACTCTCAGGCGAACATATCCATACCAGATAATCGAAATTTGGTGTTCGAAAAGTGCTTCGATTTTACTCTGGAACGGACAAAACCGCGCAGACTAGGGTTTGAGGAACTATGGTTCGATTTCTTCGATTCTACAACAAATTGGACGAAGCCATACACCAAATATCTTCCTCTCACCTGGACGAAGCTTTCTGAACCGGTCTCCGCCTCTACCGCCGCCGGAGCTCGCCGGAATCGGCTGAAAAGCGTGCGTGTACTGTGTGCGAAAATTTGGTAAAACTCGATGCTCGATTTTTCGACTTTGCTTCGATTATTACCAGTTAATTTGGACTATAATTGTTGAATAATAAGTTAAATTGGTGAAAAATAATTTAGTAAATTAAATTATGATGTAATCGCATCAATTTAATTACCCTAAATTGGTTAAGCTGTGACTAAAATTGATAACCCATTTTGAATGATTGGTTTATTGAATTGTGAATTTATATTGATATACAGTGACTACTTCGACCCTACAAGCTCAAGTATCCTTGTAGATCGAGAATTAAAGGTATGTTGCGATCGGGTAACATACGACAGGTATCTGTATCATTTGATATATGATTTGTTGACTTCTGTGAATTATGTGAGATTATGTGGCTACGTGATTTTATTGAAATTATGTGGCATTCATAGCATTCATGAATTGGCACATCGGTGTATGAAATTAAATGTTTTGTTAACACACATCAGTTTTATACATACATCGATGCATGACATACACGTTGAGCTATATCCTTGAATACCCTGATATTTCTTGGATTCTGATATCGAACATTGGGGATTGGTACTGCGATACTATGTTGGCATTACATGGCCCGATATGCATAGGGAATCGTGGTCCCCTTTGATTGGTATGATTTGTTGAGACGGGGATTGGTGGCACCTTGCTGATGTCATCCGTCTGGATATCCCTATATGATTATGTGATGTCAGGACCTGGGGTTGGTGGCGCTTTGCCGACGTCCATCCGTCTGGATACCCTATAGGCTTGACAGGCTCGAGCTATTCTGATATGGTTGGACTTTCGTTTATTGATTCAGATATACCCAGTGGATGGGTGTACGATATGATACCGACATGACATGACATGACATGGCATGCATCGCATTGCATTGCATTGCATCATATATCACATTTTATAGATACATGACGTATATTCCATGATAGTTCCATATTGGGCTTTTGCTCACCCCCAAGGGGGGCTGTTGTTGTCTTTGTGTGTGGACAATGGCAGGTGATACAGGTGACCAGGACGCCAGAGAGGGCACGTCCGGTGGGAGTCACACTTGAGGTTTTACTCTTGTTTATCCCAGTAGTCTTTGTACCAGGGATGTATCCCTGTAGTGTGATGAGTCTATGTATATTTCATTTATGTTAGCGTAGTTTGATTTACATATGCTGGTTTATGTTGATGGATATGCAACTGGTAGTATATATATTTTCAGTAGATGTTGATTTGAGTTGGTGGTATGTTCCTCGTGCGATGAGGTCATGCCGAAATTTTTAGGGCCACGTGTTAATATATATTAAACAACTCTTCCGCTGTTTACGCTATAATTATCATTGTGTGATCATTAATCACATGATTAGGATTGGGCCCTCACAAAATATGTTTGAATCGAAGCATCTAAATTGTTCGTAGCATTTGGAATCTTTTTGAATCGAAGAAGACATTGAACTACTCTGCACATATAATTTTTGGATCTGCTCTACACATTCCATCATGTATGTGTATACTGTGTGTGTATGTGATTATAAATTTGAATACTGATGCAAAATTTTAGATAGCGAAAGTCTGTTAGTATGTTTTTTTAAAAAATAAATAAAAATCTCATGGCTTTACTGATGCATATGGATGAAGAAGTAAGGTATGCATTGGTGTCCGAGCTTGTTTGCTCATTTCCAAAATTTACAGCCTGACAGCAAGATATTGCAAAGAAGAAGATTACCCAGAGAAAAAGTAATTAGTGCACGAAAATTATAAAAAGTAACCGGTGCACGAAAATATAACCTTGGTGCACGAAAATCATAAAAAAGTAATTGGTGCACGAAAATTATAAAAAGTAACTGATGCACAAAAATATAATATTGGTGCATGAAAATCATAAAAAGTAACTGGTGCACGAAAATGATAAAAAAGTAACTGGTGCACGAAAATATAATCTTGGTGCACGAAAATCTTAAAAAAATAATTGGTGCACGAAATATAACCTTGGTGCACGAAAACTATAAAAATAACAGGTGCACGAAAATGATAAAAAGTAACTGGTGCACGAAAATTATAAAAAGTAACAGGTACACGAAAATGTAACACTGATGCACGAAAATACAATACTGGTGCACGAACTTTGTGTTAATTAACTGATGCTCAAAATTTATAAAAAACAAACCGGTGCACGAAATATAATAACTGGTGCACGAATTAAATGGTCAGTGCATCACTTACTTAATTGTATGGTTCGTGCATCACCCACTTGCGATTATGGTCCGGCATCACATAATTTTTCTATGTTTCGTGCATCAGTGACTGATTTTAATTTTTCGTTCATTTATTACTGATTTTCAATTTTCGTGCATCAGTCTCTGTTTTTAATTTTCGTGCATCAGTTACTGATTTTCATTTTTCGTGCATCGATTACTGATTTTCAATTTTCCGTGCACCCGTTCCGGTTAATAATTTCAGTTATTTTTTATAATTTTCGTGCACCAGTTGTTTTTTATAATTTTCGTGCACAAATTAATTTTTCTATGAAAAATCTTCTTCGTTGCAAGTTTCAGACTGTAAATTCTGAAAATGAGCAAAGAAACACGGACATCAATGCATAATAACTAAAAAACCTCAAAAAGCAACAAACAATATATATATATACTCTTATATACATACACACACAAACACACACACATATACCAGAATTGAAAAAAAAATTCTGGAACGAAGTAATGAAACGAAAAATCGAACAGATAAAGAGAAAACCAACTGTAAGAAACTGTAACTAGCAAGAGAGATTTACGAGGAGATTTGAATCTCAGTGGTGAAATAAAGAGATCAAATGAAGTGCTAAAAGTAAGAGATTGAAAGTTTTTGAGATTGCCGCCTTTACTTAAGGGTATTTTTGTCCTTTTAACTTAAAGTTGAATTAAATGATTGCAAGTTTTTTTCTTAAACTAGGATGAATAAAGTTTTACCTTTATGTACCGGCCTGAACATTCCCCTTTAAAATATGTATATTAGAATTTTTGGACCTAGCACAACTGATAAAAACCCATCTATATTTAAAAAAAAATCGAGTTCGAGTCATATTTTCACTCACCCTCTAAAAAAAAATACGGAAATCATATTTTGCAGAAAGAAGGAAAATATATAAGGATCATGTCAACCGGAACCTTCAATTTATTTAAATAAATTCTGACAAACTGAGCTTTTATTTTCTGAAACACAACTGAAATTTTTTTATTTACAAAGTGTGAATGTGACAGTCTGGATTAAAAATAGTGACAATTCATTCCATTTTAATTCTATTTAATTCACCAGCAAAGCATGATCACGATTAAAAAATACAAAAAGCCAATGTGATATACGGGAGGAATAATTAATGGCGCATTTATACTGGATTCTGACATTTTTTTTAAAAAATAAAACTAAAATGATAAATCAAATTAATCAATTCTTGTTGTATATCATTAACTGTTCTTTAAAATGAACTTTTCTCACCAATATTGATCCCGTAGTTTGAGTTATCGGATACTATAGATCATATTTGAGATCCACATCATACAGTAGTTATTTTTATACCGAAAGTAACACACCCAATAGAGGATAGAATTCTCCGAGTATAACGGGTAGTTACTTTATGACTTGCTTTAAAAAATATAACTTTGGATATCCAAAAGTTTTATATATAATTTTATAATATAAATTAAGTTTTCTCATCAAATGTTTTCGATTCAGCACCCGTTAAATTAAAGCTAGATTTTGGAGGATTCAATTTTTACCAGCATTAGGGGCGAATCTAGATTTTGGAGTGATGATGGTAAAATTGTAGATTTTTTATTGACTGTGGCAAAACTAGGGATGGCAATGGGACTGGTCTAAACCCGAACCCGTATTGAACCCGTCCCGTTTGGGACCGGTCAATGGGCTTATGAGGCGGGGCGGGTCCTGGGATTGGCTGGACCCAACCCGGACCCGCCCCGTATACATATGCATTATTAAAAAAAATATTTAGTTCTACATTTTCGACTTGTATGTGCTTGTTCAACTGTAGGTGGTTTATCAGCTTGTCCTTCATTGTTTGATGAGGAAGAAGATGATGAAAATATGAAAATCTACCGTAATTAGTTTGTAAATGCTAACTCTTTAATTTGATGTAGTTTTCACTTTTGAGTTTTGATTGATGTACTTTTTTGTTGTTGTTTAATTTAATTACAATTCATATTCAAGGTGTTCGATAATTAAATATTGACTGCTCAATCATATTTACAATGATAAATTGACCACCAACATTATAAGCACCATGCAAAAAAAGCACAAAAAAACGAAACGGGTCCGCGGGTTTAACCCACCGGGGCGGGGCGGGTCATGGATTTTTTTTTGAGGCGAAGCGGGTCCTGAGATTGACCAAACCCGTCCCATACCCGACTCACTACCATCCCTAGGCAAAACTATGATTTCACAAGAAAATTTTATGTACGAGTAGAACATTTATTAATTTTGATAATTTTCCTATGATATAATATAGCTATACTCCTTACATCACATGCTACGATTGTGGTGAACCTAATTAGTCAATGGGACATATTTTAAATAGGGTAAAAAGCGTTAAACCTTCCAACCTTTATCATATTTAACATTTTGCTCCTTAATATTTTAAAATATGTATTTAACTCAATAAGCAATTATATATAGTACACTTAATCCTCTCAATATTCACGAATAATTTTTCGTAATATTCTGGCTGCTTATCCCCTTACAGGCGTCATATATGCCACGTTCAAGAGTCTGCATGTCTTTTCATTTATTTTATGCAGAAATTTTACCAGTAAAATTCATCGACCGTTGATATACTCATAAAATTTCTTTTCAGATATTATACTCATTAAATTTATACAGAAAATTCATGAAAAAACATTAACTCTTTTACCTTTTAAATATTTATTTTATTGATGAAACCACATGGCCAACCAGCAATTCCGCAACCATATATTTTAATTTCGCTATGTACCCGGCGCCACAACTTGACAATTTAGGTTTTACAATCTACAGTTCTACTCCTTTTAAGGTAAAATTAATAAATATATACAATTATTTTTTAAAATAATTTTTAATTGTTTAATTTTAAATATAGTAATTAAAAATCATTTTTCCAAAGATAATTCAAATAAGAAAATGAAAAACCTTCGCACTCTCAACCATTTTCATTTCACACAACTATTATTTTGAGTGAAAAAACTATATTTATCACGATCCTTTGAATAAGTCTAACCTTTCGATTCATTTGTGGTGTCAACCTGAAATTTTGATACAGATACAATCATACATACTGTTATAGACATAATACATAAACCAACAGATATCAGAGCTAGAAGGTGAGTTTAGAGTGTGCTTGTAATTTACCTATATTTATATTTATATACACAATTTGTTCTTTGTTACCCTATGTGATAGTGCCCAAATGCCTGTGAGGTATATTCACATTCAACATTGAGAATATACCTCATGGTCGATAGTTTAATCTATCTCATAGGGTACTAACGAGAAACTTGCACGTGTGGTTCTTGCCGAGCTTTCCTGAGGTATCTAATAACCTCGCTTCCTCTATCCTTAGAAAAGTGTCTAGTTTAGTCTTACGATAGACTCATTAAGAGAAGTGCGACTTTAGCACCGCATCTATCGGGAACGTTAGCTAGGCCGTTTTCTTGCAGGAGTGCTAATGCGCACCCTTACGTTTTCCACTCTCATTCCTGCTGGATGCACACAAATGGTCCCCCGTCCTTCCTTGGTGGGGATTCGCCAATTTGGTGACATCTAAGCCTGCTATCTCAGCAAACAATTATTGTTTTTTATACGGAATTTTTCTTCGGGTAGCCAAGAACATTATATATGTATATGTATGGAGAGCTAGGGGTAGGTTGACACAAACTATGATATTAAATGTTTTATTTAATAGACAATAATGCCAATAGACAAAAAAATCATAAACTATAGAAGAGTACCATTTATATATAATATAAAGAAATTTGTATGGAGTTCCATAAATTAAGAACCATGCTTTGGGGGAGTAGTTACTAATAATTGGCACTGCATTTGAGTCTTGACCAAATGACAATCTCGAGAATTCAGGCTTGTTCCGATACAAAATGTTCTTTGACTTTTTGCCAAATATATTTCTATTTCTTTTCATTATTTTTTTGTTGGGATGATATTAGATTTCTACACATTTTATTATCAAATAGATTGTTGTCTGTGTTTATGGTGGTGTTTGTAGATACTTTTTGGAATTGCTTATATGCTTTTCAGTCAAAATAAATAAATTTTTAGTGTTTGATTTATTTGCTTATGTTATTGCTTCTCTAAATTAAAGTAGGTAAAAGCAGAAACAAAGAACTAAATAATGACATGTTTTTTGTTGTTTAAGTTAATTAAACTGGTTTTTTTTTGTTTTTTTTAATAATCAACACTTAATACTTTATTTAAAAGGGATTTTTTCCAACTTCAAGCAAACGTATTATATAAGTGGTAAAACTAATTAAAAGCAACTTTGTCTGAAAGATCTACCTGAGAAAGGCGCGCACCAAGTACTTTGATTTCTTGAAAACTAATTAAATACCGGGTAAATTACAAAAATTGTCTTATAAAATAGTATTTTTGTATGGTGATCTCAAATATTTTTAGGAGTAATCAAATATAGTTCAAAAAAAATTATTTCTAAACAAAATCAGTCCTAAAATAAATATTTTTATCGAATATAATTTTATAGAGATTATTTTTTGACAAAAGTGGTCTATAAACCTTAACGAAGCTTCAGAGTACATTTGATACATTATAAGCTCAAACTGATGACTTTATAACCATATTGTTTTCAATAAATTTTGTATAACGTAAAATATATTGCATTTAATTCAAATTTATTGGAATAATAATCTAAATTATCATTTTAATCTATAATCTAAATTATTTATCACTATATTAATAGCCATCAAATTCATTGGCTGGTAGCCGTTATATCATTGTATTGGCCCAAAATTGATCTTTGGGCCAGTAAGCGCCAAATCAAAGACATAATTTCGCCCGACATGGGTTCAATCCTTTGAGCAAAGCCCAAAAATACAACGACGACACTGCAATCGACTTTAGTTTTCATAACATACCGCATCCGACACTGTATAAGTCAGGAACAAACAATTCTTAGCAAATAACTATTTATTTTGTAATATATACATTTAAATATCGATGTCATGTACTATTTGTTTATTTAATGGTCAATACAAACAAATCTTACACACACATATATATATATAAATGACGATCAATCTGTTAATTCGGTTATCGACGGAACCAAAACCGAAAAAACTGAAACTTTTATTTACAAACAAACCGACCAAACTTTTTTACAAAACCGAACTGATAAAATATCTTTTAATTCGGTCGGAAACCGAATTAAACGATATTTTTAAACCGAATTTCCGAATTGACCAAACCAGATTTCTTAATTTATTCGGTTCGATCGGTTGACATTAATTTCTAAGGATATGTACCGTAACAGTATCAATAATATTTTCTTCAGCCTCATAAACATATAGAGTATGCTGCTTTAGTGTGTGGCTCATTCATCATTGAAGGTGGAATGCTCATTTTACATATTTGGCTTGCTGGATTTACAATAGATCAGTCTTTTGTCACTTGTTTATAGTTTCATATATTTAATATGGACTTGTTTCAGGCGTTTCTCTTGTTGTGGCCATCCATTAGAAAAAGGTGATGCTGCAGAAGGAATGAAAGTCAGAGATTATATCTGGCGCGGTCACGATCCAATGGCGTGATAGCTTGCTCATTTGGGTAGTTTATACGAGCTTATTTAGAATGAGGTTGCGCAGAGTAAAGATCCTGAATGATTGGAAACATCTTAGCCAATGTTGGTATTATCTACGTTCATCTGATGCTTCATTTCATGTCATATTTGTTGCATAAATAGCTATAATGTAACCGTGGAAGAGTTGTTTTCTGATACGACTACAAAGAGGAGTAGTAGCTGTAAGTAATCCAAGAGCATACAACGCAGCGGAATAAAATTTTATGGATTACTAACCAGCAGATCTATACATAGGATTCATATCGGATAAAGGAATAACAAGTGTCTTACCCTTGTAGCGTGTTTGAAGCAGAATCCACGGAGCAGCACCACGTCCTACGCCTTCTCCGAGTCACTAGCAAAACTTAATGAGTTTTGCCTCAACGGTATCCACACGATCAAATCGGGTGAAGGGAAAGTTTAAGAACAAGTTGCTAGACAAGTTCTTAAACCAATACACGAAGCAAACTCGATTCACAATCGAATGATGGCACAATACCACCAAGAACCACACGACTATGATGGAGGCCGAGAGTCCGAGATGGTGCGGCCGAGAGCTTCCAATGTTTTAGGTTGAATGATATTAAATTGTGTCTTCCAATTAATTCATAAACTTGTATTTATATTAAAAGGCTTTTAATTAAGGTTCAAGACTTTCTTAAAGTCTTATGGGCCCAAACCCATGATTTAATTAAAACCTTTTAATCACTTAATTAAGACTCTTCTTAATTAATCAATTCATCCAATGAATTTAATTTCCCTTCTCGATTTAATCTTTTGTGCGACCCGATAGGATCTTGTAATGTTGGCAGTGACATAAAATCTCATTTTATGTCGCAAGCATTGAGCGGTATCTAGCAATACATCAATGCTACCCAAATTACAAGAATGTCAATGACTCGACATAACCTCTAGAACTTGTGATAATATTAATCATGTAACTCAATCCATTTGTCCTTTGTGTTTAGATTGAACACGAGTCATGGAATAGTCATACTCGTATATTCAATCTTTATTTCTTGATCCCCAAGTAGAACTAGAATAAACGAATAAGCTCGATATCTCATATCGACTCATTCGAGCATGGCCATGCATTTTAGTTCTCACTTGATCAAGGGCCAAACACATCTCCTGTTATATAGGAGGGACAAATCCTATCTCGATCAGTCAACATCCCTCTACATAATTCGTAGTTTATCCAATAGTCGCCTTTATAGAATACCCTGTTACGGGTAACGTTTGACGATATCAAGATACATAACTCCTTATGTTGGGATCTCTGATGATCACAAGTCGTAAGGATTACATACATTATTATCACTATGAGAATTGCATATGACGATCATATAACTATCCATGTTGCATTCTCATGGTGGGTCTGTCCAGTACATCGTTCTCTAACATGTACCCATATGTTGATTTGATATCTCATATCAATGAACAATTCATCGATCAACACATACTAGTCTCAACGTATTATCATTATCCCTATTCATGATAATACTTGACTAGGGACATCTTTAAGAATAATACAATATTATTCTAAGGACATTAACATATATATTAATTCACATTGCACAGTTAAAAGAATAATATATAATAATGAATTGTCATTCATAAAATCATATTACATTGTATGTCACAAACAATCATCTAATGATGTGTCTTAGGGCATATCCCAACAAATCTCCCACTTGCACTAAGACCACTCAGACATATACCTAATGCCTAGAGATCTAGTATGACGATCATGCTTCTGCTGTGACAGTGGCTTCGTCAATGGGTCAGATACATTATCATCTGTTGGTACTTTGCATATTTTAACATCTCCCCTTTCAACGATTTCTCGAATGAAATGGAAACGCCTAAGTATGTGCTTGGATCTTTGGTGAGATCTTGGTTCCTTAGTCAATGCGATCGCTCCATTGTTGTCACAATAGAGTTCTATCGGATCTTTAATGCTAGGCACCACTCCAAGTTCAGAAATGAACTTCCTCATCCAAACAGCTTCCTTTGCTGCATCCGAGGCAGCGATATACTCAGCTTCCGTTGTAGAATCGGCTACTGTTTCTTGCTTTGAACTCTTCCAGCTCACAGCACCTCCATTAAGGCAATACACATATCCAGATTGCAATCGAAAATCATCTTTGTCGGTTTGGAAGCTTGCATCAGTGTAACCCATTACATTGAGCTCTTCCTCACCTCCATAAATCAAGAATGTATCCTTAGTCCTTCTCAAGTACTTCAGGATGTTCTTGACAGCAATCCAGTGACCTTCACCTGGATCAACTTGATATCTGCTCGTCATGCTCAAAGCATACGATACATCGGGACGAGTACATATCATGGCATACATGATAGATCCAATAGCTGATGCGTATGGAATCTTACTCATGCGTTGTCTCTCATCTGGTGTTGAAGGACACTGTTCCTTCGAGAGATAAATGCCATGCGTCATAGGCACGAATCCTTTCTTTGATTCTTGCATGCTAAACCTTTTAAGCACATTGTCTATGTATTTACTTTGACTTAGACCAAGAAGCCTTCTCGATCTATCTCTATAGATCTTGATTCCTAATACATAGGTGGCTTCTCCCAAGTCTTTCATCAAAAAGCAATTTCCTAGCCAAATCTTTACAGATTGCAAGACAGGGATATCATTTCCAATAAGAAGTATGTCATCTACATACAACACTAGGAAAATGATTACGCTCCCACTGACCTTCTTGTAGACACAAGGTTCATCTTCGTTTTTGATAAAACCAAACTCTTTGATTGCATCATCAAAACGAAGATTCCAACTCCGAGAAGCTTGCTTCAATCCATAAATGGATCGTTGTAGCTTGCATATCTTTCCAGCATCCTTTGGATCGACAAAACCCTCGGGCTGTGTCATGTACACATCCTCGAGCAGATTTCCATTAATGAAAGCTGTTTTGACATCCATCTGCCAGATATCATAATCATGAAATGCAGCTATTGCAAGTAAGATCCTTATGGATTTAACCATGGCCACTGGTGAAAAGGTTTCATCATAGTCAATACCATGAATTTGTTTGAATCCTTTTGCAACCAGCCGACCTTTATAGGTTTGTACGTTACCATCCATATCGGTCATTTTCTTGAAAATCCATTTGCACCCTATGGGTCGTACCCCTTCAGGTGGATCAACCAAAGTCCATACTTGGTTTGCATACATGGATTCCATCTCAGATTTCATGGCCTCTTGCCATTTCTCAGAATCATTGCCCATTATAGCTTGTTGATAAGATGACGGCTCATCGTCATCAATAAGTAGTAAGTCACCTTGTTGAGTCACAAGAAATCCATATCTCTGTGGCTCCCGGTGTTCTCTTACAGACCTACGCTGGGCTTGTGTCTCTTGAGCAGGTGTTTCTTCCCCAACAGCTTGCGGTGCCTGCTCTGTTTCCATCTCAATCTCAGGTTCAGTGTTTTCTTGTGGTTGAACTTCACTAAGTTCTATTTTCTCCCACTGGTTTTTCTAGAAATAAATTCTCTTTCAAGAAATACACCAGTCCGAGCAACAACTACTTTGTTCTCGGTGGGATAATAGAAATAGTATCCTTTCGTTTCCTTAGGATACGCCACAAATAAACACTTATCAGATTTGGGTCCAAGTTTGTTAGTGGCGTGATGTCTAACGAAAGCCTCACAACCCCAAATCTTCATAAAAGACATACTAGGACGCTTCCCAGTCCATATCTCATATGGTGTCTTTTCCACTGATTTAGATGGAACACGGTTCAGTAAGAAAATCGCTGTTTCTAGAGCGTGTCCCCAAAACGATATCGGAAGATCTGCATGACTCATCATTGATCTAACCATGTCTAACAAGGTTCGATTTCTCCTCTCGGATACACCATTCCATTGTGGAGTATACGGAGGAGTGAGTTGTGGGACTATCCCACACTCCTTTAGATAGTCATGAAACTCTTGGCTTAAGTATTCTCCTCCTCGATCTGATCGAAGGATTTTGATACTTTTGCCAAGTTGGTTTTGTACTTCATTCTTGAAATCTTTGAACTTTTCAAAGGTTTCATGCTTATGTTTCATTAGGTACACATACCCATATCTACTGAGGTCATCAGTAAATATAACGAAGTATTGAAAACCACCTCTAGCTTGTGTACTTATTGGACCACATACATCACTATGTATTAGTCCCAATAAAACACTTGCCCTTTCAACATGTCCCTTGAAAGGGGCTTTTGTCATCTTGCCCATTAAACAAGATTCGCATGTTTCATATGATTCAAAATCAAATGAATCTAATACTCCATCCTTATGAAGTTTAGATATGCGGTTCTCGTTTATGTGGCCCAAGCGACAATGCCAGAGATAAGTCGGATTACAATCATTATTTTTAATTCTTTTAGTATTTATATTATAGATAGGTATATCAAGATTTAATACATAAAGACCATTCACCATTTGTGCACTAGCATAAAACATATCATTTAAATAAATGGAACAACAGTTGTCCTTTATAATAAATGAAAATCCATACTTGTCCAAACAAGAAATAGAAATAATGTTTTTGGTAATTGAAGGCACAAAATAACAATCTTTTAAAATCAATGATAAACCAGAAGGCAAAGATAAATGATAATCCCCTATAGCTAATGCAGCAACTCTTGCTCCATTTCCAACTCGGAGATCAACTTCGCCTTTCGCCAACAATCTACTCTTTTTGAGGTCCTGCACATTTACACAAATGTGAGATCCACATCCAGTATCTAATACCCATGATGAAGAAGTAGATAAATTGACTTCTATAACAAAAATACCTGAAGCGGAAGTCACACTTCCTTTCTTTAGATCCTCCAGATATACTTTGCAGTTCCTTTTCCAATGGCCGGTCTCACCGCAATGGAAACAGTTCCCTTCCTTTGCTGTCCCTCCCTTTGGTTTCAGTGCAGAAGACTTTGGCTTAGATTTAGCAAAGACTTTCTTTGCTTTCTTGTTGCCTTTAGCTTTGGCCCTTCCTTTGCCCTTATTCACAATAAGGACATTTGTGGCCTTAGTCTTCTTAGTATTTGCTTCATATGTTCTCAACATACCAAGCAATTGTGGTAGAGTCTTTTCCATGTCAGTCATATTGTAATTTACTACAAATTGACTGAAGCTCTCAGGCAACGATTGCAAGATCACATCGGTGGCCAACTCTTGGTCCAATGGAAAACCCAGCTTGTCCAGATTCTCAATGTACCCAATCATCTTGAGCACATGAGTTCCAACTAGGCTTCCTTCTACCATCCTGCACTGAAATAACGCCTTAGAGACGTCATACCTCTCTTGTCTTGCTTACTGTTGGTACAACTGCTTTAAGTGTTCGATCATATCGAAACCCTCCATTTCCTCATGTTGCTTCTGAAGCTCAGAGTTCATGGTGGCAAGCATGAGGCACCCAACATCAAGTGCGTCACTCTGATGCTTCTTGTAAGCATCTTTTTCAGCTCTTGTAGCTGTTAGGGGAGGTTCCTCAGCGGGCAAGGGTTCCTCTAGGACATATTGTTTCTTTTCTTGTTTGAGGACTATCCTCAAGTTCCTATGCCAGTCTAGGAAATTCGTCCCATTTAATTTGTCCTTCTCAAGGACCGATCGCAGTGATAAAGTGCTAGTAACGTTGTTAGTTGCCATGGATATCTACAATATAAATATGCAAAATAAGTTTATGAGTTAAATCATTTAACATGGTCTTATATTAAATGATACTCCCACTATTTTGTTTAAAAAAATATCAACCCTCAAAACCTTTAGTGGGCCAAGATCCATATTTCACTTAATCTTGAGTTAGCTTTGGCTAATCGCCCAAGACTCGGTTATTTAGGTAGACAACATTTTGTCAATTATATCACATATAATTCTTGGATAGTTGGACGAACAACACTTTGTTCAATTCATCAAATGAATTATAATCCAACCCATGCCTCTAGGTTCCCAATCCTATTGAGATAACCTAGTTAAGTCGTACCCAATTAAAGTATAACGGATATCACTTTTATCCTTTCGCGCCTTACTAAGATTGCCACGGTGCTTTGCTTTGACAAACCCACACATGTACAATCGAAGTTATTGACGAGTACTTTTATTTTGGAAGGCATCTAAAACTTAATATTTTAGAGAGATTTATTGATCTCATGATTAATTTGATAATTTAAAATATGTCCACTACATATAGTTGTATACATATCTACATATATGTGTAATACTATTATCAAACTAAAACATAAGATAAATCATGCATCAACATACATAATTAAAACGTGACATGGTTATAGCCCCTACTAACGATTTTCTCAAGCCAATGAGAAAATCCTAAGAGTCAACCTAAGGTAACTTCACAAGCACCTTCCTTTGGCTCCAATTTGTGAATGGCCTCCTCATCCCGGCACGATGCTCCATCTTCATTGATCACCATCAATAAAATAAACTACACTATTTACAAGATATAGAATTACTCGATTCACATTCGAGGGGAACATAGGGGAGGGATTACATTTAGAATGAAATAGAGAAAGGCACGACACGCAGGTCGTATTATAAATTACAAACATCCACAAATCATATCTAATAGGTCAAAGGGCTATAACCACGCACCATGCTCACACAACACATAAAGCATGCATTAACATTTAATTAATTAAATTCTAAACATTTTAAATTTAATTCTAATTAAAACTGTAAAATAATTTTTGAAAAATTATCGTACGCTCGGGACATCACATGCCACGAACTTAATGCGACTTAGCTACGAACCACCATGGTTCGAACCAACCATACACCACGGCTGGACCAATTATGGGCCTAGGGTTCGAAACCCTAGCCCACGACATGGTCCAAGCCGATGGCATGGGTGCGGCGCCGCTAGGGTTCCAAACCCTAGCCGCCTTGCACCATGTTGGTTTTTCATCGAGCTAACTTGCTCGAAACACCGAAATCCACGAGCCACAAGCCACGGTCCAACCATGGACGGTCCATGACGGTGACGGCTTAACCATCTCGAGCCAAGGGTTCGAAAAACCCTAGCCCAAGCGGCGGCCGAGTGGCTTATGTGACTAGGGTTCAAAACCCTAGCCTTTTGGAAGTGGCGCGGCCCCATGCATGAGCCAAGGGTCCGAACCCTAGCTACTAGCGGCGGCCCGAGGGTCAAGTCATGAAGTGGTCGAACCACCTTGAGCCAACACCTCGATTTTACGCTTTCGTGTATCGTATACAATTATTCGCCAATTATATCAAATACAATTTTACGATGAATTTCACAAACTCGATATTAACATATCATATATGTTTATACAATTTTAAATAGCATGCAATATAATTCTAATATGATTAAACTATTTAACCACATAAATCCGATATGAGCCTTGTACACGGCTCTGATACCACTGTAAGTAATCCAAGAGCATACAACGCAACGGAATAAAATTTTATGGATTACTAACCAGCAGATCTATACATAGGATTCATATCGGATAAAGGAATAACAAGTGTCTTACCCTTGTAGCGTGTTTGAAGCAGAATCCACGGAGTAGCACCACGTCCTACGCCTTCTCCGAGTCACTAGCAAAACTTAATGAGTTTTGCCTCAACGGTATCCACACGATCAAATCGGGTGAAGGGAAAGTTTAAGAACAAGTTGCTAGACAAGTTCTTAAACCAATACACGAAGCAAACTCGATTCACAATCGAATGATGGCACAATACCACCAAGAACCACACGGCTATGATGGAGGCCGAGAGTTCGAGATGGTGCGGCCGAGAGCTTCCAATGTTTTAGGTTGAATGATATTAAATTGTGTCTTCCAATTAATTCATAAACTTGTATTTATATTAAAAGGCTTTTAATTAAGGTTCAAGACTTTCTTAAAGTCTTATGGGCCCAAACCCATGATTTAATTAAAACCTTTTAATCACTTAATTAAGACTCTTCTTAATTAATCAATTCATCCAATGAATTTAATTTTCCTTCTCGATTTAATCTTTTGTGCGACCCGATAGGATCTTGTAATGTTGACAGTGACATAAAATCTCATTTTATGTCGCAAGCATTGAGCGGTATCTAGCAACACATCAATGCTACCCAAATTACAAGAATGTCAATGACTCGACATAACCTCTAGAACTTGTGATAATATTAATCATGTAACTCAATCCCTTTGTCCTTTGTGTTTAGATTGAACACGAGTCATGGAATAATCATACTCGTATATTCAATCTTTATTTCTTGATCCCCAAGTAGAACTAGAATAAACGAATAAGCTCGATATCTCATATCGACTCATTCGAGCATGGCCATGCATTTTAGTTCTCACTTGATCAAGGGCCAAACACATCTCCTGTTATATAGGAGGGACAAATCCTATCTCGATCAGTCAACATCCATCTACATAATTCGTAGTGTATCCAATAGTCGCCTTTATAGAATACCCTGTTACGGGTAACGTTTGACGATATCAAGATACATAACTCCTTATGTTGGGATCTCTGATGATCACAAGTCGTAAGGATTACATACATTATTATCACTATGAGAATTGCATATGACGATCATATAACTATCCATGTTGCATTCTCATGGTGGGTCTGTCCAGTACATCGTTCTCTAACATGTACCCATATGTTGATTTGATATCTCATATCAATGAACAATTCATCGATCAACACATACTAGTCTCAACGTATTATCATTATCCCTATTCATGATAATACTTGACTAGGGACATCTTTAAGAATAATACAATATTATTCTAAGGACATTAACATATATATTAATTCACATTGCACAGTTAAAAGAATAATATATAATAATGAATTGCCATTCATAAAATCATATTACATTGTATGTCACAAACAATCATCTAATGATGTGTCTTAGGGCATATCCCAACAGTAGCAAGAGCCGCATGCAGATGAAGTTCATGACCATACAAATAGAGCCAAGGCTTGCTCCAGCAAATGAAATGGAGGATGCTCGAGGATGTAATGGATGATGCAGAAGGGCAGTATACTATGTAACAGATTGTGTAGTAGTCTGGCTAAATAAGTAAACATAGCAATGTAATTAGTAAGGTGTTAGTCTTGGGTCGAGTACAGAAGTTAGTTACTACAAGGACATGTATATAAAAGGAAGACTTGCATCATAGTTGTATTCATTCAACTATTATCAATCAAGCCCAATCCCCAAATTCTTAGGAGATTGAGTGATCTTGAATCCACTCCCTATCATTTTCTTCCAGCTATCATGGATAATTGTTTCAAGGGCAGCAGAATTGTTTTTGTTACCTCATTTTTTGGTTCGATTTTGTAACAAATGAATTTATAGTACTTGTCTTCCAACAATGGAGGAAACCATGAAAAATAAAAATAATGGTGGAGAGTGACTCTGCCCAGCCGAAGAAGCTGCTCCCCTGCCATGAGCCCCCTCCCTTTTAAAACCTACTATTACATTCCATTTATCATTGCTAATGGGCTTCTCATTAGGGCCTATAATGATTTAATTAAATGGGTAAGGGTGATAGAAATGGGCCCAAATAATTAATTGGAAATGGGCAATGGGCCCAAAAGCGGGCCAAGGTAATGGGCCAAGGTAGGATGGACTGGTATCTTGTCAGATTGGGTCGAACCCATAGAATCCGGGTCCAAACCGCATCGGGACAATTATCGGGGTATCATCAGTATCCCCCTCTAGTCGA